>OZ034977.1:33418151-33798151 GCA_964030785.1 Siderastrea siderea | reverse complement strand
CCTTTAAAATATGTAAGATTTAGGGTGGAGTAATTTGGAGCTTTTGTAAAAGAGACGATGAAAGACAACCATGTCGTGTTTTGCGGCAAGAGCAAGCATTCGACACCCTCAAATTAAGCTCATTTTTAGCCAAATTACGGTAAAGAAGATTGACTAATATGCACGCAGACATAAACATTTTAAGCTGTGAGCCAGGACTGTGAAAAAGCGTTTTAATCATAGTGCACGGCTGGCTGAAAAATAAAGAAACAAAATGAGATTTCCGGTTTGTTGAAAGGTAAATTTTGCTGGCTACCAAACGCACCGGAAGCGCGGAAAGAGCGCTCGTGCCAGTTCTTCTCCGCATCACACATCGCTTGAAGAGCGGACTGCTCGTTTCATCGCCCAACCTTTTCCCGCCCTGTCCTTAAGTGTACCGCTATCGCTACCATCGCTGCGATTGCTGGAAAAAACGTTCAGCAATGTCAGCAATCGTTGCGATCATATGGAAAACACACTTCAACTATCGTAGCGATCACAGCATTTCGCAACGATCCCCCGAAGAGTGATTTGCAGATGATCGCAACGATTGCTGAACGTTTTTTCCAGCGATCACAGCGATCACATGGATGCCAGCCTTAAGTTGTATTAAACTCATACATTAACAGCTTTCTTCTCAGCTCGGGATTCTCATTCTTTATCTTTCTTTAATCTATCTTTCTTCAGTTTATCTTTCTTTCTGTCTCTTTGTTTGACCACAACTTCAAGGTGGCATGTCATGTCCACGAAAACTGTGATCACGTGGACTTCAGTAATATAAAAGTTGTTGGACACAAAGTGAATTTTCAAGAGCGACTAAACTAAAGATTTTTTTTAATTATTTATTGAGAACTCACAATATTTACAACTCACAATTTCCAAAACTAGTAATTATCCTAACAAACAACAGCAAAAACAACAAAAAAAAACTCACAAAAAGCTTACAAATTGACACTAAAATACTAACGTCACAATGTTTTCATTGCTGATGTATATACATATTATTTAAGAAAAGGAAATGGGAAAAAAACTGAAGACCTGTCAGCCGTGTTGTCCCTTCACAGCATGTCACAATTTTCAATACGATACTGTTCTAATAGTCCGGTCCGTCAAGGAAAAAATCGTGACAAATCACGTAAAAGCATCAAATGTGGCACACATATTCTCGAGACCATATAAAACAAATTGAGAAGGGGTGCCACGAGGATCCGAGTATCCGGGGGGCCGTGGAACGCAAATCTATTGTCAATAACTTGATCACAGGACAACCAGGCTCACTAACAAATCACTAATAGCAAAATAGAATTATTGTAGGGAAATTTTAACTGATTTCATCAGCGAATGGAACAAATGATAATAAACAGTCATTAGAGTTACTTGCCACATCAAATCCACATACTCTATGTACATTTGTCTACCAAGAGATCTGCTCATGAGCCTGGTATCCTGTGGTTAAATAGATTACTGGCCGTGACTGGTGGACAACAAACATAAGCCGGACTAATGGAAAATAAAGCTTATCCCAAACGGGTTAAGCAGCTTATCTAAGTCTTAGTTCAAGCTTTCTTTTGACAAAGACATATCTGGGAGAGAAATTTCTTTTCTAAATAAAAAAAATGTTACAAATAAACCAACGCATTCAATAATTCAACAATTTGTGATCACTCAGCCACGCATACTGTAGATCTCGAGATCGATCGTTATAAGAGATAAAGGCCGACCGCCGGCAAAGCATGACAACAAAAACATCAAAAGGCATCACTTAGTTAGAATGACCTGGCGAACTTCAGAATTTTTCACCAAACTGGAGAAGGGGATTTTTCTCTCTGGTGTAAACTGAGGAGCCTGCGCGCATGTCAGGCATTAATTAAAAACGCCTGTTCTGCAGGCGGTTGTAGGTGTGAACTGCTAAGGCTGCTAGCTACATTCAGAGGAAAAACAAATACATGTGATGGTAAAAATAAAATAACGAAGCAATAGTGTTTTTTACGTTAATCGTGAAGAACACGTAATGTTGTCAGAGACGATTCTGGCCTATTACAATAACCATCCCCTCTGATCTACGCGTTATTCAAAAGACCAAATGAATGAATGACAAAATAGGTAAATACTACGCTGTAGTCAAAATACTTTTCCCGACGTTTCGGCAATGCTGCCTTCTTCAGGGGGACAAAACTATTTCACCGTTAAAAAGTCCGTTGTATATCTCGCGTATTTAAATAAAAGCTCGCGCACGTTGTCCAACGGGTGACCAACGGGTACATTTCGCTGCAACAGGACCGTTTGCCGCACATGTACCCATGTTAACTCATCTAACACAATTGCAACACCCAAGGGGCATGTTAACATCGCAGGTCACCACACCTGTACAACGGAGAACGTGGTATACTGCTTAACATGCAAGAAATGTCCATCGACCGTGTATTTTGGGGAGACTGGGCGCAGGATGGCAGACCGTTTCAGGGAACAACGCAGGGATGTGATCAACGGCCGGAATGACCTTTCTGTACCTGCACATTTTAACCAGCCGGATCACTCGCTGCAGGATATGAAGATCGCTGTCCTGAAGGCAGGCCTGGTAAACCAACAGCACCGCAAGAAACAGGAGATGCGTTATATCTTCAAGCACGGAACTCTGGCTCCGAGTGGACTAAACCACGACTTTAGCTTCACGTGAATTGACTTCTTTGTCTTATCGCGCGCTTTCGCGCGCGCGGCAACGTGCGCGAGCTTTTATTTAAATACGCGACATATACAACGGACTTTTTAACGGTGAAATAGTTTTGTCCCCCTGAAGAAGGCAGCATTGCCGAAACGTCGGGAAAAGTATTTAGACTACAGCGTAGTATTTACCTATTTTGTCATTCATAAATTTAGCACCTACGCTGCGCAGGGATTCTAATTTTTATCACTCATTCAAAAGACCAACACTGAAACACTGAGACCTTACGGTAACTATTTACGTCTCTCGCTATTCTAGGGTGAAAGATTGAGCTCGTCGCCGTATCAAGGCCTTTTCGCTCTCCGTTTATGCGTTGTATTAGGAATCTAATAGTAATTTAGGGTGATTAATGTTTTACGCGTTTTTCAGGCGAACGCTCGCCTGAAACATACAATAAAATCCTGTTTTGCAGACCTCGGCGTCTTTTCTTAGGGACACCCAAAGAGAAACTTTTAGCAAAATACTTAAAATATCATTTTCTGGTTTCTAAGATTGCTACCGAGCTATTTAAGGGCATATTTGCGTGAGCTAATACGGGTTGAACTTTTCGGCGTTTTTAGCTGAAAATCAGTTAAGGCGCAGAGAATTTTAGGAAACGGAATCCCATCCGTCCAATTTCCGAGCTGCTAATGTCTTTCCGAAAATGCTAGCCAATCTTATTTTACATTCTAAATGACCTATTTTTTCCTCCGAAAATAAAAGGAATTAATCAGTCACCTTTTTAAGAAAATCCGTGAGGTGATGTTTCGCCACAGAAATCTATAGTTTTCACCATGTTCACTGCAATTAAATCCGAATATCTCAGGCGACTTCGGTCTGCCGAACAGATATTCCTCCGAAAATGAACTGTTAGGTG
Organism: Siderastrea siderea; assembly: GCA_964030785.1. Classification (NCBI taxonomy): domain Eukaryota; kingdom Metazoa; phylum Cnidaria; class Anthozoa; order Scleractinia; family Rhizangiidae; genus Siderastrea; species Siderastrea siderea. The sequence goes on along the minus strand of OZ034977.1, from coordinate 33,794,555 downwards.
CCCCTGTTTTCTCAGAGGGAGGGATTAGATTAATGTTATCAGTATTAGCAATGTTAAGTACCCGATGTGGTGTACTGAATTAAGAACCGCAAGACAAAAAAAAGAAAGAAAAACGTACAATGCTGGAAAAAGTGGTGACTAATCGTTGGAGCTGGTTGACTACCGTGAAAGAGAACTTTGCAAGCGTGCGTGCTTTTTATGACACTCGCTGGTGACATACGACTCATGGCAGATTGAACTGAACGTTACCAATTTCAGAATTATATAAAGATCATCGCAGTGAAGGTGTTTCAACTGAAGCAGTTGAAAAGGAGAAACCTGAAAAATTCAAGCTTGAACGGGAATCGAACCCATAACCTCTGCGATACCGGTGCAGCGCTCTAACCAACTGAGCTATCAAGCCAACTGGGAGCTGGTCAATTGAGAGTATTTTTCCCGTAGATGGAGAAATGAACATTAATATATGAAATAATCATAGCGCTCTAGAGCGCTGCACCGGTATCGCAGAGGTCATGGGTTCGATTCCCGTTCAAGCCTGAATTCTTTCAGGTTTCTTCTTTGCAACTGTTTAAGTTGAAACAGCTTCACTGCGATGATCTTCATATAATTCTATCATTATCCGCACTTCAATTATATCTTTATTTCATATATTAATGTTCGTTACCAATTTTGATTCTTCAGTCAATGTACTGTGAATTAAACTGACGTTTAAAGTAAAGGCAGATATGTCAGTGACCTTAAAATATCTCTCTCAATATGTTTTTCTCAACTGTACACTTAAGATATCTGACATTTTCCAGATTTCTGGTCAACCCGACTTGCTTTTATTGTCTAGAGGAATTTAATGGGGGAGAGGCTGTAAAGAAACGTAATTCAAAACAATTAATAACGGAAGTCAGTTCTTTCAGTTATACTTCTCCTAAATGGGTCGGCGTACATGTTCCTGAACGTATGACGAAAATAACCCAAAATAAGTAATGTTTGAATAGCGGTAGCAGGCAACGGTTTCCTTTTCGATTTGAGCTGCTAATTTGGGACTGTTTGTCGACTAATTCGAACTAATAATTATTCGTTCCCTTAACAGTTATCCGAAGTATAACGATTCAGTTTGTTAAGTCTATTTGACCACAGGACACCCAGGCAAGCGAAAAGGGAGCGGAAAATACAAGGATACGTGGCTTGGTAAACTTAAACGGCTGTTTGTTGTCATTTTCTGTCGTTCGCTGACAAGGCCAGTTAAGAAGTCCATCAAATCTTTTTCAGTTTCCCAGTGGGTGGTCTGTTCATGAGCGTGGGAGTCCTGTGACCATGACTGAAAAGTAATTTGAGTGCTGTGGCCCCCCGAATACTCGGATCACGTGGCACCCCATCTAAATTTGTTTTATATGCCCTCAAGGACATGTATGCCGACTTTGGTGCTTTTACGCGATTTGTCACGATTTTCGTAAATTTCGACGCTAACGGACTGGCCCCGGTTCCTGGAAAGGCGATTAGCGCTAATCGAGGGTTAAATCTCGCTAATCGAGGATAAAATTTATCCCTCGGTTAGATTCTATTCCTGAAAGCACGATTAGCGTTAATCTGGGGATAAACGACGGGTTAAATTTAATCCACCTAGCGAGGTCGATTAACTCACTAATCGGGGAAAAACCGTGATCAAAACAAACAAAATGGCGGACTTATTGTTCCCATTAATTGTACCGCAAATGCGCGAAAGAAGGTTTCGTCAACAAGAATTTTCCCTTGACAAATTTTCTGACGAAGAACTTCGCTCCAGATATCGTTTTGGCAGCCAATCTATAGAATATTTAACAGAAATTATCGGAGATGACCTGCAGCGACAGACGAAGCGTAATCACGCAATCACTCCGACACTGCAAATTCTTGTCGCCCTACGTTTTCTTGCCAGTGGGAGCTTCTTACAGGTCATTGGTGACACCTTTGATCTTCCAAAGTCTACCGTTTCGAGAATAGTAACGGATGTGACCCTGGCTCTTGCCCAAGAGCAGAGCGAATTTATCGTGTGGCCGTCAGACTCCGTCGAAATGCACGAAGTGAAGAGAGGTTTTTTCGATAAAGGAGGCTTCCCAGGAGTTGTTGGATGCATCGACGGGACCCATGTCAGGATTCAGGGGCCAAACAGGAATGAAAATGATTACGTCAATAGAAAGGGATATCATTCGATAAACGTCCAAGCAGTGTGCAACCACAAAGGTAGGAAAACGAAGCGCCATTTAATGAGCTCCTGCTCCCATAGCTGCGAAATGTTAAACAATAAATCGGCAACTATCAAGGTCTTCTCCAAAGTTTAAGTGGGAGCGCGGCATAATGCTGACCTTGCCACTGGCTGCTTGGATTTGTTGACTCATGAAAGGTCAGGGAAAACTTGTAGGCAAAAACACATAAAGGCGCACACAAGAACAACAAAAACACAATGCGGACCGCAGCGGAAACAGCGAAGTTGACTTATTTTTCTCGTCTGCACGGGGTTGTTTTCTTGTCGTGTACGGGTTTGTTTTCGAAAGTCAGATATTGGTAATTGGTAAGAAATTATATAGCACGTTTTCTAAATTTAAATTTGCTGTATGTTTTTTCAGGGATGTTTACCAACATCGTAGCTAGATGGCCTGGAAGCACACATGATAGTTTTGTGTTCAATAACTCCCGAATTGGACAGAGGCTGGAGGCTCAGTCTTTCTCACTGGAAAAGGGTTTACTCCTGGGAGATAGTGGGTACCCTTGTAAGCCGTATCTGATGACCCCCTACCTCAACCCAGCAACAGCAAAACAAGAAGCATACAACAAGGCCCATACAACTACCAGGGTGGCCATTGAACAAGCCTTTGGCTGGTGGAAATGCAGGTTTCATGTGCTTCACTCTGAAGTACGGATGAAACCTGAAAAGACTTGCATAGTGATAGGTGCATGTGCTGTACTTCATAACATTGCAATACAGAGAAATGAGCCCATTGATTGTGATGCACGAGATGTCGATGACCAGCCAGACGTTGCTGCATATTGTGGCCCTGAAAATGGAAAGGCCATCAGAGACCATATATGTAACACCCTTTTTTAAATTTCCCTTGATGCAGCTTTAAAAAAAAAAGTTATCAGTAATTCATTATTGCCACCAAAATAAACAAGTATGCTTTCAGCTAAGTATGCCCACCCCTCTCCCCCCCCCCCCTCCCTACCCCAACTTTCCCCCTTCCAGTCTGGGGCATTAGCATTTTGCAAAAGGAAAAAACTCAAATGATCAATGTGGGACAAAAGTGTCAAATTCTGGCTCATATGAAAGTATCTAAAGAATTGAGAAGTGCTTTCCCTAAGTAAATTTCGTTGGTGGTTTGCACGGTGGCTATGGTGGGATTCAAAGCAATGAATTTTTCATCCTCTTGAGTCTTTAGGAAGAAAACTATATTATTTAATGTTATTGATTTCTATTGTTTCTGAACACCATAACAGCTACCATACAAACACCTTTATATCCTCTTTTGACCTCAACAAAGCAAGCTTTGCTGAACTTATCACCAGTAGTGAAGCCAAGATTACTAGTGCAAAAATGCCTCGGGATACATTAGGTGTAGGCTAATCCCCAAGGTTCTGACATGAGAATAAGCTGTACACATGAGGAAGGGGTGCAAATGAAGTGGGCATTTTTAGTATTTTATTCAAAGTTCATTGACCCTGTTCACAGCATTGTTATACCTCTTTAAGTGAAAGGAACTTATTCAAATTTAAGAGACAATCATTAAATATTTTCCATATATTTACATACACAAGTTCCATATTCCAAGTTAACAGTTCATTGTAAAGAACAAATTGTGCCTTTTCAAATAAAATCTTATAAATTCAATGTATCCTCACAGAAAAGAAAAGAAAAGAAAAGAAAAGAGAGTCCCAGTATAAAGTAAATCTTGACAAAATTATATAGCATACACAGGCATGAATACAGCCAGAGAAAGAAACCACCACTGCAATAACAGCTGTTGGCCGGCATTTAATTCAGACCCCAAACTTCAAATAAGTCAAACTCTCACTGCATAATTTACGTGAATGTATTTCTGAATATCACAGGAACAGTCATGTATAAAACCTTATGAGTGATGTAACATTGAATTACCTTTACATGCAGACAATACTGCCAGCTAAACAGGCTAAGCAAAAGAAAAAAATAAATAAAAAACTACTCCTTTAAATCATAAAACCCAGCATATGGCTGAAAGCTTGGCACTGTAAACAAGAGAATACAAACACAGCCTCTCAAAACATTGTGTACACAGCTGGTGAGCTTTCAGGGGACGACTTCACTTTCTGCTGCAGCTCGAGCTTTTTTCTCTTTAACACCATGTTTTCTTTCTGGTTGACCAGACACTCATACTGTAGTTGCAACAGATCCTCTTCGCTGACTCGCTTCTTTCTGTGGATCTTTCTCGAGATTTCTTCAGTGTTCACAGCTGGCTTCTTTCTTGGTCTTGACGGGCCAGGCTGAGATGTTTCATTCCCGACATCTTCAAGTTCACATTGCTGAGAGTATTCCTCTGCAAAATATTTGAATCATAATTACAAGATCAGTTGTAAGGAATTCCTTCCTTGCTCTTAATGGGAACAAAATCTGCTAGCAATAAACTTCCTACTACCTGATTCCTCATATTCTCTTTTACAATGATTTCTTGACAAAAATGATTTCACTGAATCTATTTCAAAGAACCGAACTTAGATGTTATAAAAGTCCAAAAGGTATCTTACAGTAAATGAAAAATAATTCAAGTTCATTTCACAAGATCGACAAGGTTATTGATTAGAGTTCAAGAAGGTCAATAGGAACACAGAAATTGATCAGTAGCAAGCTGTTGATGCATTTTGTTTAAAATAGGTGCGTTCGATGAGTAGAAAGTCAACAATGATCATAGGAAACCCAAGCATAATATTTGAATATCATTAAAAATGGCGTTTCAAAATATAAGACTTTGTATGAGATTTCGAAGCGAACATTTTGAGCAATACATAACAACGAACTATCTGAATCAAGTTTATGAAACATTACATGGTGTTGTTTGTTATCCTTACAAAGCATTTTGAGCAATTTTAGGTCCATTTACTTAACTGTGTTAGTACGTGTATAATTGACGTCAATGTATTATACACGTACTAACACAGTAAAGTAAATGGACATAAAATTGCTCAAAATGCGTTGTAAGGATAGCAAACAACACCATGTAATGTTTCATGAACTTTATTCAGTTAGTTTGCTGTTTTGTATTGCTCAAAATGTTCGCTTCGAAATCCCATACAAAGTCTTCTATTTTGAAACGCCATTTTTAATAATATTCAAATACTATGCTTGGGTGTCCTGTGCAATGATCATGGTCAACATGGAAATTAATAGTCACCGTTCGAAAATCCACATCATAAGCTTATATAAACTTACTTTTTTGGTGGAAACCAACTGGAGGAAAGATAGTAACACTTCACTAGAGAGCTCAAATACCACTTCTCGAGGCAAAAAGGCAAAGTATAACTTACAAACGCTCGTCTTTTTATGTCGATCCGATGCTCCACGGCCGCATGCAAAAAGCAACAATAACATGGCGGACAACCATCACATGACCTTCATCAATAAAACAATTATGTACTCACCCGCCCCTCCGTCGTCGCCACCAGCCTCAAATCCCTCCAGCCCGGAAAATGCAGGCGTACCTTCCAAAAGCTCAATTAATTTCTCACTAGACTGTGAGGGTGGCTTTGGTGGTGGTCCGCCGCCAGTTTTTTTGGACTCTCGTCGGAAAGTGTTGAATTCCTTTTTAGCGTCGGAGTGAAGATTCTTCCATTTATCTTTGACGTCTTGTACGGAACGACTCGCCTGGCCCACCGCGTTTACTTCCATTGTGATTTCCTCCCACATTTCCTTTTTTGCTTTGTTCGTTATATTATTCGTCAGTTTTGACTGAATTATGTTAAGATTTTTCCCCACATATTCTGTAATAATGGCAATTTCGCTGAAGGAAAAATTTGGTTTCCTTTTCCTCGCCTTTGGCTCAACTTCTACTACTTCATTCTCCACCATTTTCTTGCCGAATTTTTTTCCGGCACGTTCGCGCTCGACCTTCTTTTTTCGCGCCATGAATTAAAAAAAAACTGGTTTAACTGGTTTATTCTGACACTAATCCAAGATTAGTTAACCCAGGGATAAAACTGCTTTTCAGGAACACCTTTTTATCCCTGGATTAGTTATTCTAGGGATAAGGAATTTAATCGTGGATTAACTGCTAATCGGGGGATAGTTTAATCGGCTTTCCAGGAACCGGGGCCTGGACTATAATGGCTTAGATACGAATTCTTCTAAAACGGGTTTCTTCGTCAATTTCTTTCAGGTATATAGATATTTCTTTTGTAATGAAATTAATAGCCGTAGTCTGCTTTTATGGGGATTCGATGATTATGAAAAAAAGGAGCCTTCAAAGGAGTTGAATAGAATTTGTATGTTGGAGAGTTGTAACTTTGTGTTGTGAAAATCATTAAACCACCGCATTGTTTTGGTAAAAAAGTTAGTCGATTCATTACAGTGTATAAAAGTATGTTCTACTGAATCCGAATTTGGACATAACGGGCACGTGTCGTCGTTGAACAGATTATATTTCTTCAATTCTTTCTTACACGGAATTATCCTGTGCAGGACTTTAAAAGAAAATTGTCTAAGCTTGTTATCCTTAGACGATTTATATATTCAACGAAACACTTATTCCAATCAGTACGTTCCGGGAAATATCCCTTCCGAGTCTTCAATGCGGTTGGTTCTACAGCAAGTTTTTCAATAAACAGCTTATAATAGTTTTTGCAACGTAACTTCGGAAGTACTAATGTCCTATCCTCCAGCTGACGGAATCAGTCCAACGATGTACTAAACAAATCAGGTGTTGGAGAGTCAAAAGCTTTTCTCTTCAGATCTGAAGGAATCGCCGCTAGTAGTTGAAAGTAATGCAAAAAATTGACTTCAAAGTCATACTTATTTTGAAATTCATCGAGTGACAGGAACTTTCCATCGGAATTTAATAGATCACTTGCAAAGCAGATGCCCCGATCAAACCAACGCTTCCAGAAAAAACTGTTTTTCTCTATAGTTATTTTCTTGTTATTCCAGAGAATGAGGTCGCTGTTATTGTCTTTCGAATTGTTATTTAGTTCTTGAAAATATTCTAGTAATTCGCGATAAAATAAAGGTAAGTTTTTGTCAAGATTAGCGGTATTATGATTACATTTTAGAAGAAAAAGTAGGCTCCCACATTTTTCAAAATAGAAGTTCAGTATAGCCTTCCAGTTGTCGTTTGAGTTGCTTAGCAATCTACCTATCCAAGCTAATCGGAGGGATTTCACCACAACTCTAAAGTTTATAAAGTTAAAGCCACCTTCTGACAGGGGCTGAAACGCAACATTTCCTCTCCTTTCTGAAAAGCATCATTGTAAGAGTTAAGTAGATCTTGTTGCAAAAGATCGAAAAATGTTTCATAAAACTCTTTAGTAAACCCGTCTTCCCCTGGCGTTTTATTTTTCTCAAACGAATGTAGAACATTTTTAGTTTCTTCAAGTGACAGGTCATGTTCAAGCAGTTCTTGTTCCTCGTTCGTCAGCTTTGATAATTCTAAATCCTCGGTGAAGTTATTAAAACTTTTTTCCTGCTCAGAAAGCGAAATACTTGCGAGCTTTTTCGTGTATATTTCACTAAATATAGTTTCTATTTGCTTATTTACTTTTGCCCGATCAGATGTTATCTCACCGATGTCTAGTTTAACTTGAGAGAGGTTTTTCCTCGCATAATTTCTTTTTTCTAAGTTAAAAAAATATTTTGTTGGCTTCTCTCCTTGTTCAATTTACTTAGGTTTAGATCTAAAGATGGCCTCGTTTCCTCTTAAATCGTGCAGGTTTTTTAGTCCTTTTTTGGCCGACTCATATTTATCCAGGATCTGTGAATCCAGATCCATATTGGCACTATTACATATTTTAAAATCAAGTTCCTCTAGCTCATTTTGGATAGCAACTTCACGCTTTCTCAACTCACATCTTTTACTTTTAGAGTAGCTAATGGTTTTAGACCTGATTTCCATTTTGATGAGTTCCCATAAAAGTTGCTTGTTTTCCACAACCTTATACTTTTCTAGTATTTGGGGATAAAGGAGCCTTATAAGGTCTATATAGTTCTTGTCGTCTAATAGCATATTGTTGAATTTCCATGTGTCTGGTCCCCTTTTGAGGTCAGTTTTTAACCCTATGCCCAGGAATATTGATTTGTGATCTGGTGCTACCGAACAACGAATCTCTGCTCTCTTAACATTCACCGACTCTGCGCAGGATACAAGAAAAAAGTCAATTCTAGATTTGATCTTTAAGTTTTTTGTCTCATAGGTGAATGTTCTAGTATTTGCGTGAAGTTCCCGGTATGTATCGAGCAGGTCAAGTTCTTCCATGAGATCGATAATGGAGTTTCTATTAGTCGTTTCTTTCCAAGGTAGTCCTCCATGTTTATCAATTTTGTTCAAGGTAGTGTTCCAGTCGCCTGTGATGATTATTTTTGATGTATCGGTTTTGGAAATTAGTTTTTCGCTTAAAGTTCTGGTGAATTGTTCTTGTTCGCGGTGCTCATTTGGTGCATATATGTTAACAAGAAAGAAGATTGTTTCCTCAATCTGGAGTTTAGCAATTATGTATCTTCCATGCGAATCTATTTCTACAGTGGATAGCTGAAATGTTGAATTTGGATTTACTAGTATGCTGACTCCCATTGAATGTTCCGATCCATGAGAGAAAAGAATTTTTCCTCCCCATTCCCCAGACCATGCTTTCTCATCTTCTTGTTTAGTAAAAGTTTCCTAAAGATTGAAAATTGTGGCTTTTTGATTTTTCAGATAAGAGAATATCGCTCTTCTTTTGTTTACATTACGTAACCCCTGACGTTCAAGGAAAGGATATTCAGTTTATGTGACATATTTAACTAACGTAGGTGACAAACATTCCATAACAATTGCGGATACGACTGACTGTAAAACAAAGCCCTAAAAGAAACACGATATACGCCATAGTGAAAATGACACAACAAATAACTAACGAACTAGTAACTTATCTTACTCTTCTGGGAAAAAAAGACAAAAAAACTACCTAATAATAACCACTCTTAACACCTTAAGGCCACTGTCGAGATTGTTTGATTTCGCTTGATAATAACGGATAACAGCAACTTCGAATGCTAAATGCTAATTTGGGTATTTGAATACTTAGAGACACAAGAGAAAAAATATACATATATATATATTTATGACTTAACTTTGCTTAGATCCTCCTCTGTTTTAATGCGAAGAGATCGCCTTGTATGAGACGTTTTCAAGAAAATTTTTCCGTCATTTATCGAGGTGGTCCATTGTCTTTCACCATTTTTCGCACTTTTGAAAACAGCAGAGAGCGTCGAGAGGTTAAGTTCTCGTTTAAACAAAGACCCGTTCCGTTCCTAGACTGTCCAAGAAATCTATCTTCCTGAGCCTTAAGCGTTTGCTGTAAAGTTCGTATTTTGTATCATAATTATTAAACTTTACTATTAGAGCAGTTTTCAATTGAGTGTCGAAAGTAATGTTGTGTTTGCTTTGGTTTTGCTTTACTTCGCTTTCTGATTGGTTAAAAAAGTTCGCGCCACTTTCTCAGCCAATCAGACGAAAACCAAAAACCAATCGTCACTTGCCTGCACGCGTTTTCCCGCGCTAAACGCTAATTACTTGTACTTGCTTCGATTTCTGATTGGTTTATTTTGTGTTTTGTTTCTTCTGTGATTGGTTTGAGTAATTACTTTGGTTTTGGTTTTACGACACTCATTTGAAAACCGCTCTATTGGACGTGGTTTACCCTCTTCTCTGATCAATCGGTGACAGATGTCGATGTCTTCTTCTAGAACATCAGCGTCTATCTTCGTAGCCACTTGCAAGATAATTTGGCCAACATCTTCGTCCTCTTCCTCCGGTATCCCGAGAATTTCTAGATTAAATTTGCGCAAGTGTTTTTCCTGGAAAAATGTGTTCGGACCGCCGCAAGAACCATGGTTGTGGAAAGAATAAAACCAGAAGGCATTAGCTCTATTATACTTGGCGTCGGACCGCTGCGAAATGCTGCGAACTCAGGCGTTGTGCCGACCGAGTTCGCAGCAGAACCGACAACAAAGATGAAGTCCTCGAAGGCAAATTTCGTAACTTGAACTTTTCGCCTTCCACCAAAAAGACAACTGAGTATTTTTCGGAACTTTTTCATTCCATTTATAGATATTTGATTTTTTTCTCAAGTTCTAAACTTCACTTCTTTCAAACTGAATCGTTTTGCTAAACAAGCTAAGCTTTTAAAAAAAGCCTCTTTTTCAAAAGTGACTGTGGTCATGCGATTTCCCGCCAAGGAAAACGCCGGTTGCCCGAAAGCACCGCGAGATTTCCCTCCAAGAAAAGATGGCATTCTCCACCCCTTCGGGTTATCTTGGGACCCCCGTCCCCCTCCCCCAGAGTCTGTACGGGTGTACTTAGCCTGACGTCAAAACCAAATTTTCTTGCATCGGTAGGTTACCAAGCTGCTTAGCAATGGTGCTCTGTTGGCGTGCTGCGCACACGGGCTCGCTATGAATATCCGTCGTTCTTTAAGATCCCAGTCCGAGACTTGTGACGTGAATCTATGAATAATCCTTGTTCTAAAAGTACCGTTCAAGTGTAACAAAAGCCATCAAAAGGATCAGGGAACAACTTCAGTCCTTTGTGATAGTCTTTAGGGATCATAAACAGGAAAACAAACGAAAAGAAATTTTTCATCACTGCTATATGTTAGCTATAATCTTGAATTCCTCATCAATTGGCTGGGAGCTGAGAAATTCTGTTCTACTCATGCTTTTCCATTCAGGAAATGTGAAAGACGTCTCTACAAGTACTTCCACAATTCAAGGATGTTTTTTTCTACCGACTGGCCTTGAATTCAAACATGGCAATTGCACCAGTAGTGTACATTCGGGTGCTGAGAAATTCTGTACTTCACATGCTTTTTCATTCTGGTAATGTGAAAGACGTACATTTGATTTCTACCAATACTTCCACAATTAAAAGATGCTTTTTTCTACTGACTGGCCTTCAATTCAAACATGTCAATTTACCTCAGAAGTTACACGGAAATGAAAATCTTCCTAATGAAAGACCATACGGCACATGAAACATTCTTAGGGAACGCGAGACAATAATTATCAGCTGGATTTGACTAAATGGCCTTCACACATATATTGGGTGCTGTAAATTACAAGTCATTGTTGGTTTTGGGTCAAGGATATTGAGCAAGCTTTCAACTGAAACTGCCACGACAATATTATTTCATTCTACCGACTATCTTTCCTTCATATAATTTTAATTTTCACTGATGTAGCATCACAGGAATTTCTGACCTTGGTCATAACCTTCCATGGCCACGTAATACATCACACAGAGGACAAAAGTGTAACGGTCTGAAACAAGATTTTGTTGACTCCAGCTTAATCACGACAACAAATGGATTAGTGAGTAACCCCATATTTTTTTACCTTTAATGCTATTGTTTTTGTAAGTTGCCTAACTAATTTACCTTCGATAGTGATCTCTGTTGTTACAATAAACTTACTATACTAGTCATGATAATTCACTTGATTAACAACTGCGCATGGTTACTGTACCATAAGATAATTCCACTTTGTACTGTATATGACAACATCACTTGCCAAAGAAGTGGATTCCACAGTTGTGTTTGGGCCCTCCATCCCAATCTTTTCACCGCTTTCACAGATGTCACAATATTTACAATTTTTGCAGTTTCTGTAAAAATCGCAGCTCTCCTTGGGGCCCTCCTAACTTCCTCTTTGACTGCTTTTCGCTGACTTGACGAATTTTCCAACATTTCGCAGATTTACAACATGCGCAACTTTTGCAGTTTTCGCAAAAATCGCAGTTCCCGTCGGGGCCCTCTTCTACAGGTTTTCACTGACTTGACCAATTTTTCAAGATTTTACAATATTCGCAGCTGCCTGCAAACCTGGACATATCTCTCACTGCTGGTCTTTTGGGGTCAGTAGATTCTGCAGATCTTTCCGAGACAAGAAGTATGGAAGTCTGGTAGTCGCTGACAATCTCTCTGGGTGACCCTTCAGCATTCTACACCGTACAGCAGTACTGACAAGATGATACTGCTATCTTAGATTTCTCTCTGATGTTATGTGAACTCAGTGTCTCGTTCAACTGAAAAAAGAATGACTTAGCCTTCTGAAGTCTGTTGGTAATGTTCCTCTCCATGACAATTTTATTAAACTATTTTATTTTGCTCTTAGTACAACCCAGGTAGGTAAACTACTCTACTTCTTCTACGTCCTTCTTCTCCAGCTGTACTGTTCTTCCTCCTACCGAAACCAAGAGTTGCTTGGTATTTAGTAAGAGATCTGATGATTTTCCTTGCACTTGCTCTCTAGTGGTAGACAAGAGGGCAATATTATCGGCAACATCGAGATCTTCCAGTAAATCTGTTAGGGTCCACTCTTCTTTTCTCTTGGTTGATGTTTTTCAGTTATTTACTCTTGGCTATCTCGAACTTCCGTTGTCTCCTAAAATTAGTGGCTTCCATTGAATGTTCGAGATGGCGGAAATCTACTGTATTCGTGGCCAATGCGATCAGGAGCCATAATCGGGGACGGAGACCGTAAGCGCGGGGTCCACGCAGCCCCATCGAAAAAGACAAATGTGCTATTTTTAGAAAAAATTGCGCCACCCTCAACGTCATAAACGCGCGTGGCTACACGCAAATTTGTGTACAACGAGGGCGTGCTGGATATGACCAGGATGGTTATAATTATTTGATATCCAGTATGCCCGAGTACATAATTGTTTTTATTATTAAAAACGCAATCACTAATTGCTATAAAATCGAGAGAGAGAAAAAAAGAGAGAGAAACTCCGAGATAAGAATCGATCGCGATCACATGACTGACCGAAAAAGGCGCCAAAACCTTGCGAAGTGTTGCAGCGTTTCTTTGCGGAGCTGAATGAATCAATGAAACTCCTCCGAAGTGAACGTACAAGCACAAGGATTGGGAAAAATCTCCCAATCATGGGTTCTGAAATGTGGTACGTGTTTGATTTTTCCTGAAAATTGTTGTAATCGTCGTTCAAAGCGGATTGAAGCTGTACAATCTCACCGTTATGGCAGCGGGAGTTCAAATGAACGAGTTTGAAATCGCTCCGTTCGCACAACGCTGACAACGGAGCCATCACGTGTTTGTTTGATCGAACTGAAGACAAGATTAATAATTAAACTTGAACGATAATTACTATGCAGCTCACGGAAACAAGACTACGGAGGTGAGGAACATTAGAATTCACCATCTTACTTTTTAAACGCAAACCACAAGACGCAGTTTTTCTTAGTTTAGAGCCCGCCGACGGAATGGTAAAAATAACACTTAACAACTGTGAAAGCGATTCAACGTATTTTACATGGCATCCGACTTGTATCTAAATGTCTGGAGCTGCTCAAGGGAACACAGATAGAGCCACAACGAGCACAGGTAAACCAGTGTCAATTTTGTGTGGTATAGCCAAAAAATGTCGCCTTTTCTGGTACTGGATTTGTTCAATGCTTGTTGTTCAGACTGTTGCATGATTTTTGTACTGACTCGCCATAAAAAGTGTGATAATTTTTATTAATTGCTTCTTTCCCATTTCAGTTTACTGTGCTTTATTTTGTCTTGTCTCGATTACTTCGGAGTCAAAGTCTTGCGTATAAAACCTACTGTTTGTGAAATTTCAAGAACAAGTGGTTGACTGGACGATGAAAGAAATTGTAAACAAAGCGCTAAATGCTTAAAATTCTATTTCTACAGTTTCTTTCCGTCCTAAGAAATCAAGCACTCTGAAACAACTCAGATTTGTGTCTCAGTAACGTTCAGTTGTAATTTTTTCTTAATTTTGCTTCGATACAAAGTGATTTTTCTCGCCGGGTTGCTGGCAGAGAAAACTGAAAAATTAAGCTCGCTTTGTCGTTGAAACCCTTGCCACGTCCACTGCGCTATGTATCCCTTCTAGGTTCGCAATTTGCCCAGAAAGTAATTACTAGGGCAGCATGGAGTTTCACTTCATCTTTCTTCTCATCGACAGAAGTAGTTTTTTTTCTCTTGGTGTTTTTCCAGTTCTCTATTTTGTCGACGATTGATAACGCACCACGAGAGTATTTCATTGAAAACATTAACAAGGCGCGCTTTTCACTATTCTTTGTCTTCATTATAAACATTTCGGCCATTTCGGTAAAGGCGGGCATTATTTCAGAAAACAGACGCTGAGAAATCTCGACAAACATTTTCTTTACTGACTCGGTATTTGAATATATGTTACTATTTTCTTTTGAAGTGGAAAAAGTGACAACGATTTATCAGTGCGTTACTTTTCTTCAGTACGTGCTTGGAAAATCATTTTACACTCTTTGCGGCCGCCCTTCAATGTCTGTACGTCCTCAGAGGAAATGTATATTCGAGATGTATTTTCCCTTTTTCTGCCTGATTCGCCTTCAACTGATTATTTCGTAGTTCGACGCCTTTTTTGCCCGTAAAACGTTTCTTCCGTCTAACGGGGAAATCCTCGTCCGACATGTCCGACACATCTTCGCCACAGGATTTTTCTAAAATGTTCCTACTGCCATCATCGGAATCACTTGTATAATTCTCATATCCAGAGTCACTATCCAGAAAGTTCTCCCCAAGGGCTTGCCTCAAATTAGGAAGTGACACTGATGACAGAAATTGAATTTATTCATCTCCATCGAGGGTAATTTCCGACGCCACTTTGTTTGTTTTTCTCTGCTCGGAGTCCTCGCAACACACACGCGCGTGTGTCACGCGCGATGGCGCAATTTTTTCTAAAAATAGCACATTTGTCTTTTTCGATGGGGCCAACGCCATTACCGAAAATGGCAATTAGTTACGGTCTCCATCCCCGATTATGGCTCCTGGTGCGATGGAAAAAATGAAGTCTTAACTTCTTTGGGGCCGAAACTAGGGTAACATACTGTACCAAAACTTTGCAACCAAAGCAAAAAACGTTGCAAACTATACCAACAGGTTATTCGACAAAGTTTCGAAATTACAATCGTTCTGTTACACATTTAAAAACTTAAGAACACTTTTAAATAAAAATTGGTGTCTTTTCGACACCATCGTCAAACTCAAATGAACCGCAGACACAGAAACGTTGTTGTCTAATTTTATCGCTGATTTTTATCTTAAAATGTCTTTTTTGTCATCTGTAATTTAAATTGAAGAAAACCTATGAATTAATTCGGAGCCATTGGAGGATTTTGATCTTTAGTTTTTTTATAGATGGCCCTCTGGCCGGTGGAAGTCGCTAAATAATCCCAAAACTCATTTCTGGATTGTGGAGAAGAAAAACAATGCAAACGTTATAACGCGAGCGTTATAACTGAAAACAAAATTCCTGACCAAAAAAAAATGAACATACAAAGAAACGAAGGGTGCTTTCCCTTATGCCAAAATTTCCTGAAATTTCGGTCGAATCATAAATGAAACACTTCGGTCCAGGTGGAAATTTTCCGGAAAAAGTGGCTCACCTCCAGAGGTGGTCCTCTTTGACCGGTCGGTCTGGTCCGACCGAAACTTGCCGTTCCATTTTCAAAAATCCTCGTTTCCAGTCCCACTTCACTGAGGAGTAATCGAAATTTCGGTCGAAACGTAAATGGGACGCTTCGGTCCGGTTGGAGATTTTGTATCTACCGAACAAAGTCCTTCCATTTTCCCTTGGTTAGTTCCACTGGTCTCTGAGCGGTCGGTCTGGCATAATGGAAAGCACCCGAAGTTCCATTCGTTACAATATGGCCTCAATACAATGTCAATGAATGTGAGCGAATCAAAGCGTTTTCCCCAAGCAGGTAGATGGATACTGTATTTACTCGCTTAAACGCCGCCCTCGAATAAACGACACGGATGGAAGCAAATTTACCAATAAACACCGCCTTCGAATAAACGCCGCACCCAATCAGAAGAATGCGGCGTTTATTCGAGGATTTTAAGAAAAAAATAAAAGTACGGTACAACTCTCTGAACGTTGTAATATCACAAGCCAGACAATTACGATTCTATGTCAGCAAAAAAGCTAAACATTGGAACTTTAAACATGTTTCTGTTTTACATAGTATTTACAAATGATTCACCGTAATTTAAGAAATATGATTATTCTTGAAATAAACGCCGCCCTTGAATAAACGCCGCATGGAAAACGCTAAAAATTTAATATACGCCGCCGCGTTTAACCGTGTAAATTCTGTAGTTTATTAGGAACAAGTCACATTGCAGCCCTGAAAGTCTGAATTGCATAACTTACAAAAAGAGAATAAACAATTGCAGTGAACGCCAACACTATGAACTAAATTCTCTTTTGAGACGACATTACAACTTTACTCATCAAAGGTGCTAACTTCTATATATGCCCTATGATAAAGAATTTTAATTAATAAAGCGAAAACTGAAGAGAAACGATTTCTCATAGCTCTACTTCCTTCACTCAGTATTTTTCCTTTAACTCAACTACATTCCTAGATATTCTACCGAAACGTTCTGTAGAGGATTATTTGTCAAAAAACGCTCTCTTTCATAACGTTTTCATTGTCTCCCGGAACGCATCGCAAAACAAGAAACGCGCTTTTCTGTAATTTATACTCTTATAAAGCATGTTACCCGGTGACTTTCCGGCTTCTCTTAGCATAATCCAGTCACCAACATTGGCCCATATGAAATAAGTAAATTCCTGGTTTAATGGGACATGCCCGCTTGTATTGGTTATCCGGAAGATTAGAACACCACCTCGTCTCAGACATCAACATCTTGCGTTCGTCATCACTGAGGAGATATAAGATCAGCACTCTGTTTGTACGCGAAGTGCAACACTACGCGATGCCTCTCTTGAGAATGGGCCGGTCTGTAACCCTCGAAGCCAGAGAACTTAAGACCTACCGAGGAAACATCGGCTCAAGATCAACGATCTACAGACTAATGCGCACCCCAACATGACTTTGAAGAAGGACCAGAGACAAAGAATGCGAGCCAGACTAGTGTTCTCCGCAGCTTTCAAGTGAAACAGAACATTAGGTTATATATTTATAAAGCCTAATCTTCAAAGTGAAGTGCCACGATCAGTACCCATTCAAGTACGCCGGGAAAAGCAATCGATTGTGGAACTACAGCACATAACCGAACGTAATCCAGAAAGATAATTCTAACGACATCCTTCCGATGTAAGCCGAGGTCATCCAGCCGTCAGAGTGACTTAATAGATCGGGAGAGGGGTAGGGTAAGGCTTTCCTTGGAGTCGTAACACTCCATTGCTGGCAACAGTGGTATAAATGAACAAAGACCCTTCCCTCAGATTTACAAGAGAGTGGTAACGAACGTTTGTGCAGGTGGATGGACATACCTAAACATTTAAAGAGCTAACCCAACAATTAATCGGGTACACTTTAACAACACTTTGAACTTTAAAGTATATTATTACATTAATTAAAAAAAATTATAGATAGCGCAAATCAAGAGCAACAAATAATTTATTTCAGTATTCCCAAAGTACTTAAATAAATAGAATCTAGATTATAGAAATAAGGTTATCGTACATACTGTCATGTCTTTACTGATTGTTAAAATGCAGCGACAATGACTCTTCAAGGTTGTTAAGATTCTAGTTAATTGCCCACTCATTCATTAACTTTCTATTTTGGTATTTAAGGCAATAAGCTGAAGCTAAAGTACAGAAAACAGCAGATATTTTTTTAAATTTCCCAACGGCCACATCATCTTTATTCAATCTTTTTACTCAGTTGGCCGTTTCCTTACTTACGTTTTACTAACATAATTACATCACACGTCATAATCCGATCGCTAATTAAAAGCTAACTTTCTTCTGCATAATTGTTTACTGTAGTCGGAGTTTTCTTCTCCTGCGACAAACAGTGGCGGATTTCCCTAAAGGCACCGATATCCTAGTACCCCAACCAAACTACCCCGTGTACCTTAATCTGAACTGGAGCCAGTTTGTCGAAACTCCCGATAACTTTCCGGACCCGGTAAGCATTTTTCGAACTCATTTATTAATCAGCCAAAGGTAATTATTAGCGCAAACTAAGCGATATGCTTCATGAAAATATAAAAATTAAAATTTAGCTTTCAAAATCGATAAAAGTTGTATCACTTTTGGAGAATATTGTGCACATAAAATAGTTTTCGGGCTCGGTACGTTGTCGGGAGTTTCGAGAAACGGGACCCTGATCACTTATTTCTTAAAGTATTTATTTGTAGCAGACAAGTGATTACGGAAACAAATGAACTTCCTTCCGTGTATACACATGAAGTCATACAAATGGCGGGGATCGGTGGAATAAACCAGTTTTAGGGCTTGCAACGACAAATCACAAATCACAGTAGCGCAAACTAAGCGATATGATTCATGAAAATATAAAGATTAAAATTTAGCTTTCAAAATCGATAAAAGTTGTATCACTTTTGGAGAATATTGTGCACATAAAATAGTTTTCGGGCTCGGTACGTTGTCGGGAGTTTCGAGAAACGGGACCCTGATCACTTATTTCTTAAAGTATTTATTTGTAGCAGACAAGTGATTACGGAAACAAATGAACTTCCTTCCGTGTATACACATGAAGTCATACAAATGGCGGGGATCGGTGGAATAAACCAGTTTTAGGGCTTGCAACGACAAATCACAGTATAGTCATTTGCCGAGCCACGAAGCGACGAAATAAATATGTGCTTCATCGACACTGAGGTGAAAATCCCTTTTTTCTGGGAAATGAGGAAAAGTTCTCGCGCGAAATCCAGTATAATACCGGGAGGTGAACAGTAGATGTATACTAATTAGAGCTCGCGTAAAACACTATCCACTGGTTTAGTGCGTACTAATAAACTTAACTGGAACTTTGTCAGAACTGGCCAAAAATGCTTAAATCCTGTATGAAGCCCCCTCTTTAATAAGCACTCCTCCCTTTTTTCGCACAAAACGTATTAAGCGCCCCTCCCTGATTCCGATTCTCAAATTTCGTCCGCTCTTTTGATAAACATTTTGCCAATTACACTTTGCAACCCATCAGAAGACGATTGCACAGCTGTTTTCGCGAAATTGTGTCACGATGTTGAAATGCTGTGCAGTGGCACAAGGAAAACTGCATGTGATGTCATCATAAAAATTGGCCTGAGGGACCTCTTAAAATGTGCTCTCCATTGCCCTCACCGCCTCAGAACACTTCAAAACCGCAATCAAATCGCTGTTAAATCGCAGTGAAAACTGTTAGTAGTGTACACTGGTGATTTGAAATCCCACTCAAAATCACTACAAAAAACGCTTAAATCACACCAAATTTAATCGTAAGATTAAATAGCACCAAAAACGCGTGTAGCCTTTTTATTTTACACCGTTTTATGTTCTTTTTTTCTGCACGCAGTAATGTTCTGTGCTGCAGTTCTTCAATGCAGCAGCTGCATTTGAATTTATGGATTATTCGAAAGTATTCTAGATAACGATTTCAGTCTTTTTTATGTATTCTATGAGTGGAATCCAAGAATGATCATCCATCTCCCTCCCCCGCCCCCAAGAACCCTTGGGCCTTTGTCTTTCTGAGAAATTTTTAGTCAAATTATCCACTATGTGGACACGTCAAATGCCCCACCTGTTGTAAGCTGCGTGCCAGGCGCTTAAAAAGGGGGGAGTGGAGAAACTAGTAAGCACGAGCGGAGCGGAAAGGGAAACAATCGCGCTTAGGAGTAATCCCTTTCGGCGTCTGCCACATAGGCTACACCGGTTGGGGCTTCGTGGTGGGAGGTAATTTCAACCCTCGGGGTAGAGCCTTCTTCATCAAGAAACCAATTCTTTTTTCCCACATTACGTTGGCTTCTTCAGCTCCCTCTAGCTCACGGAAGAGTGATGGTTCGGTCCAAGACCACGGGAAATGGTTTCTGATCGAAATTTTCTCGACAGTCATATGCCCGCTTGGGTGGGCCTCGCTGCGCTAAAAATTCTCCAATATGGGGAGCAGATCTGTTCCCAGGGAAAAGGGGATGATCGCTCTTGTATTTGCTCGTACATTAGATTTCAGTCGGTCATAAAATGCTGGAATGCTGTTTCCAGTGCGAAGTTGTTCCACTGGTTTGGCTGGCAGAAATGTCGATATCTGCTCGTTTGCACCTTAGAAACGACATAAGCGCTTCCCTGAAATCGTTTTTCAAAAACGTGTACAACAAAGGATTGATGAACGACACACCAAGACGGAGAAAATCAAACACCATCATGCTTACCTCACTCAAAAAAGAAAAACTGGCGTACACCTGAAAAATGCTGACGTACCACGTGACCCATGAACCCGCGAACATTCCGAGCATGAGGGCGAAAATGAAGAGCGCCCGAAGCTGCGTGTGACATGCGCGAAAGCGTGAGGAGGAGGAATCAAGATTAATGCTCTGCTTTCTGATCTGTTGAACCTGTCTGTGAATTGTGATGAACATCTGGATGTAGACAACAACCATGAGCAGAAACGGGATTGCAAAGCACAATCCAAATCCTATGCAGTTGTAAACCAGGGCCGCAGTAAACTTGGTGGAGTGATCAGAGAAAAAACCAAAGGATACAACCCAAGACAGTTGAACAAGGGCGACAAAAAGCGATACCATCCAGACACATGCGATAACTCGCAGTATTCTCTGGCCTGTAACGATGCTGATGTATTGTAATGGGTGTATTACGCTAAAATAACGCTCTCCTGTTATGGCGAGGATATGAAACATTGTCGAGACCGCACTAAACCGAAACACGACCGCCTGAGCGATACAGACGCTTTCCTGGCGAACAGCGTTGCATGCAATGTAAAGCGGTATTCCACATAGACCCATGAGAAGGTCTGACACGGCTAAACTGACGAGTAAAGTATTTGTTTTTGTTTGCAACTGTCTTCTTTTTGCGTACAGCAGTAGAACCGAGAGATTGATAAAAATAACTGCCATGCATAGTACTATTAAACAGCCATCATAAACGGGCTCGAAGAAGTTTCCAGCTCCGGAGGGTTCGCTGTTTGAATTGTTGAGGAAATCAGTAGAATTCGTTGACATTTGGTAGATTTTCACTTTTTGCACTCTAGTAAGTTGTTGTAAGGCGCTGTTTTGCCTGGAGTAAAAGGGATAATATGTCGTTAAAATACGAACAAGGAGAAAACACACTAACATACACAGGTACTTTACCAACTTCAGCGGGTATCACAAACGGCCGTTATGTTGTAGAAGATTTTCCATTCTGCTTACAATGCTATAGCCAAATATTAGGAAATAATGAATTTACATTAAGGGAAATCTTATTTCTCAAAAAGTGAAGAAACACTCTCTTAACATTTTACACAGAACGATTTGTTAGCGTGCCTAGCGAAGTTCAAAGTAGAATCTATAATAGCACGTCAGTTCCTTTCCCTAAATTGGTTTTTGTAGCTTTGATTTAGATACCTTTTCAGTTTTCTAGTTTAATTTAGCTTTTCAGTACTTTATCACTTCCGATCTTTCCCTCACCATTGTATGATTAACGAAAAAGTCCCTGTGTACAAGATAAGTTCATGTAAAAGTCGACAGAGATAATGGTTTGTTAATGGACCTATAACGTTGCCAATAATTCCAAGTACGAATTACTAATTATCTTCAGTAGTGATTGCCCGAGGAATCAGGTGATACTGCAAGATAATACTTTCTTGTTGATAACTCTGCTATACAAAGTATCAACATTACAAGTAGAGATCAGATAGATTGGTAGAAGATTTTAAAACTGAAACTGAATATCAGCATAATGTAAGTAATGTAACTAACAGAGTGTAAGTAACGTGGCCGGAATAGAGATTCACATAATAAAACAACAACAAAAGATAGCTAAAAGGCTTTGTGCCACAAAAACTCTGAAAACCTAACACAAATAACCCCTCCAGTTGTTTGCGCAGTTTTCCAACGTAGCATGAGTGATCCGGATTCAAACCTGAATCATAACAATGGATGACAATTGAAGAAACTGAGATATGAAGACGAAAGATACATCCTTGGACAAAAATGGCAGTGAAATAGATTCAGCGACAGTTTGTTGCCTTGGATTTTAAATTGAGATATACCAAGCAGTGAAGAATTAAGGTAAAGCAGACGAAACGGAAAAAAAAGTTCTAATCAAAGATTAGAAGAGGGCATAAAAAGGAAATCAAAAGCCTTTAAAGTGCCTACATAAACGATACTAAGATAAAAGAATTTACATGTCATTTAAGCATGAGAAATTAACGGACAAAAGTTGAAGAAAGTGTTAACATTCAAACCTTTTCTCTGTTGTTTGGTCCTGCCCTACTGACTTTTCGAAATCTCTTGTTTTTCTTATAATTTTAATGTTATTTTTGCCGACGGCATTCTTAGAAGTCGCCAAATACAAAAATCCTACGGTGGCTTAACGTTTCCGCTGATAAAGCGAAAGCCTTTAAAATAATAATCCTTGTGGCATCGTCGATAGCCAATCAAGAACAAGGACGTGGGTTATTTTACGACATTAGGAGAGATTGAATGAACACAAAACTATAATCTTGGCTGATAAATGCTTAAAAGCCGGCATTATCTCACTTACGTTCTTTGCCTCCTGCTCCTGAGGGTCAGAATACAAAGTGCTCTTCAATCTGTAAGTGATATTAATTCTTTGTACTAAGGTTAATTGTATGCAAAAAGTTGTGAAAATGAGCAAACGTGAATAATGCCTGTAATAAACACAAATCAAATAAAAAAAACTAGCTTGGGGGAGTCAACTAATTCATTCGAATAGTTTAAAGACTGATAGGAGAATTCTTGTATTTTAATTTAAATAAGTGTTCATTTCGAGGCGATACTTCACCACCTTGGATTGTGAAAAAGCGAAGATAGAAACATAACAGGAAATTTTGATGTGCATGAATATCACGGGGGAGCAGGTGAGTGGATATACAAAACATAAGGCTTATCTGATACTTTGATGTAAGCAAGTGTGACTTGTTAATTAGTAAAAAAAATTGTTTTGTTAGTTTTAATAAAAGCAACAGTCAACATGTTATAACAAAGTTTCCCCTGCCAGTTCAAAAAGAAACAACACAAGAAAATACCAAAGGAAAATATTGCTCAATAGTTTTACTTTAACCGGTAACCTGCGATAAACATCTTTAACAGTATCACAAGAAGATCGGGAAATTCGCCGCGACACCTCAGGTCATCGAAAGACTCGAAAGTTACTGAGTTTTAACATAGGAAGGATAATCTCTTTCTTCTCAATTTTATCCCTTTCATTTGAGCGGTTATTCTTGTGGAGTATATTTATTAAAACCGGAAACCGTTAACTGACAAGTCATATAAGGGGAACTGAATTTCCAATAAATAGATTTGTTCAAATCGTTTTTCAAAAAAAAAAAGTAAACTGAACCAAAGTACACGTATGATCAACGCCGGACACTGCATAACAACAAAAGCATAAATTGTTTAAGAAGGTAATCCTTAAACATTTATATCTGAAGTAACCCGTAGAACTTCAACTCTTGTCGTGTTATTTTTTTAATAAGGTTTAACCAAAAATTACCAGCCTCTCGGTGTCCTAAACGAAGAAATATTCGAGCACCTAAGTTATTTTTATAAATGATGTTTTCTTTTCGATCCTTCAACGGCGTGACTAAGCGTATTATAGAGGTTGTTTTTCTTTTCCTATTTGCTTTTGTTTCTTTTTTACCCTTAACGCAGATAGCATAACAAATTATTTTACCACGATGCATAAACCAGCTAATTTGACTCGTGTCCACTCGTGAAGATCGAAAATATTCAGTTACGACTTTAATAGTTAAGTTTTCTTGTATTATATCCCAAAAAATTTTCCAATGTTAAAAAAGCAGGTGACATAACAGGGAGATTTCTTCAACGAAATTTGCAATAGAATTAAATACTTGTATCTTTTTTATGTAAATCTGGAAGGTTTGATGCCCTAACGCAAAACAGTTGCAGTTGTCGGCACACTTTTGAAGATTATCGAGCAGACAATTCTACATGGGAAAAACTGTAATTTTTACCTCAAAATTTTATTCTGCCCCTAGATTTCGACATACTCAAATCTGAAATTATGCTGTGACAAATCAAATCAAAGGAAGTTATGAAACTTCAACAAACCCCCGTCAATTAGGCTTTCTTGGTCTTCAATCGTGAGTCAGTCTGGTTAAACTTTACAAAACGTTTGTACACAGCCGCATGTAGGACTTTTTGTCCCTGTTTCCACAGCTAATAGTTTGTTCAGATAAAACTCTGCAAATCATTTATATCTCCTTTTTCACAATGTGAGCTCGACACACTGATTGCCAAACTTTTCTACTTTAGCCGTCTGCGCTTTCTAAATGCAAGCCAAACAGCATATTCTTGTCGAAATTCTTGTTGGGAAGTGTTAAATGTTTTGTAAAAAACAAATTTCGGGTTAAAAGAAACGTTTTGTGGATAAATGTAAGTTAGAAAGACCGGGTTAATTTTGAAAGACTTGCATAACGAGTTTCAAGTTATATAAGGGGAACTGAATTTCCAATAAAAGAGATTTGTTCAAATCGTTTTTCAAAAGCATTCCAATAGCAGTGTTCCTTTCTCAAACCATAAAGCAGCCATGCGCAGTCATGTGCAGCAAGCGATTTGAGAGAACAAATGTCTGGTTTTTAGTGATGTCATCAATTTTATTTTACTTAGCAATTTTTTTTCTTTTGCAAACGGAATTTAAGTTTTTAAATAATTAATAGGTGTTGTAGGATTAGTCAACTAAGACAACTTGTCAAAATTGTAAGGCCAGTGATTATAGTACATGTCGAAGTTATTATAATGCTGATTCGTCGAGTTGGTGAACAGTTCACGTCTTTAAACCAACATGGCAAGCAAAATAGACACTTCACTGAAATAGGACTAAATGTGTGGCAACGTTTAAATTCAAATAGATTTCTTCCTCGTTAATTGTCTTGAAGGGTTGTTGTCAACAAGCATCAGCTCGTAAAGCCGCGGCTACACGAGCGATTTTTTGCTTGCGATGGTGAGGCGATTTTTTTGAAAATTGTCGCGTCACCAGCGCGCGGAGAAAATCGCATGTGTAGCCACCCTCGCACAGGTGATGCGACAGATGAAAAAATCGCAGAAAAAAATCGCGAGAAATTCAATGAGTTGAATTTTTGCGACTAAATCACGGACTTCGTCAGAGGGTGGCTACACAGGCGATTTTCGCCGCGCGCTGGCGACGCGACAATTTCAAAAAAATCGCATCACCATCGCAAGCAAAATATCGCTCGTGTAGCCGCGGCTTAACAGAATAAAAAAGTTAGGCCCTTTGTACCATTCCACGAACCTCCTCACCCAAGCCGTCAGTAATTTAAGAAAGATGTGTCTTTTAAGGAAAGCTGTATGTAGTCCGGTGTAACCACCTCCTCCGCACCGTGCTATAAAGTTTTGTTTTATCTGCCAGCGCAGTCGTGTTGTCATCAAAAGGATTCATGCTATGTGTTGTCAAAGAACATCACCAGGTTAACAGGAGCATGGGCCACTCACAACTGCAGAGCTGCAGAATCGTGTAATTTCAGCTTAATTTAAAACTGAAAGACTATTAACTAAATAAAATGCCGAACTTCTTAAATTTCATTTAGAAATGTGATTTAGTTTCCGTTGTCAAATGGAAACTAAACTGATGAGTCGCACAGTAACTCTTGACAGTAAATAATCAAAACTAGAGCAATTCAGGCCAGAAAAGAAAATCTCAATGTGTTTTCTTCCAAACAGGCAACATCTGATTTTGTTCCATATTTCTGAACCAGTTTAAGATGAGGTCCCTTCTTTAAGATGAGGTCCTTTTGCTGAAGCTCGTGGGCTCAAACATTCACACACCTGTTGCTTCTTCGTCCTTCATCATACGAACGCGCGCTAAGTTCTGCGCGCGCACCAAATAAAAATACGTCACAAAACAATATTGGTAAACATCAGTTAGTTTCCACGTTCCCAAAACATGAAGATTCGTTCACAGATACTAAAATATATGCACTTAGACAGAACTTACTGTTTGCTTTCAGGTAGGTTTATCTTGCACCTATGTTTATGTCTTACACAGCCATAAGAGGCCGATTCGTTTTAACACAGCACCGCTATGCGCTACTAGACAAGAGTGACTTCGTGGCTTCTTGTGCATACAACATCGCCCTAACACCGACACGGGTTATATTGCCAGCACTGCACGTTCTTTCAGCGTAGCTACACACTAAACAACTGGAGATTGAAATTGACTGAAGTAGTTGATCAATGATAGAAGAAGTTATTACAAAGAAACGAATGCAATCAGCAGCCTGTCGCTGGGCCATGTGCACAAGGGATTGCTTGTATAATTTTGACCACTAATCACAAAAGAGGACAATCAAATATTTGACAAAGTTTTGACAGGAAAAACAAATTAGCTAAAACCTCTGAAACCGCGCTTTCCAGTGTCCACCCAGTATTAATAAATAAAACTGAAAATTTTTGGTCCAGTTATAGAAGTAAAATTTTGTGTACAGTGTACTAAATATAATAAGGGCAGTATGGCACTGAAGTATTTACGGCAGGAGTATACTTATGACACCTTTTTTGCATTAAGGCAAGCGCAAAAAAATTCAAAACAAATAAAAAACATTTTAGGTTGCTTTTTAATCGAGGCGTTCTGAGCATGCGGTTACATGCTATGAGGCGTCATTCATGAGCTCTTTGTAGTGCGAGATAATGGACTTCTGGGGCATGATCAGTACACAGCACAGGAACATGAACCAAACAGTGAGCAACTCGATGGTTTCATGCAGAAGACATACACCTTGCTTTTGGTAATAAATTTTCAGTTTTTCGCTAAAGATTATTTATTTATTTATTTATTTATTTTATTTTATTTAATTTTTTTTACTTATAAAGGGAACTCCTGCCAAGAAAACTCGAATCCTCGTGTTTGTAGTGCCGCAGACATGCCACGAACACCAATGCAACGTAAAACTATTGTTGCGTTATTCATGTTCAATCGAAAATACCTTGGTTTTTCACTCAAGGTAAAAAAAAAAAAACAATAAAAATACCAGCGAACGAGTAGGTACATTCGTTGTAGTTAGTTTTACCAAACTCCTTTTGTCATCCGTTTTCGGTTATTCAGAAACTAGTGGAAGCTTACAGTTTCACCGGAAAAGGGCACCTAAAGGAGCTATGTCACGAAATTTAGCCAAATTCAGCCACTAGGAACTGGGCTCCATATTAAGCGAAACTAAAAATAACCGCTTAAAACATTGACAAAAAGTTTAAATAACACAGCAAATACAAAAGAAGGCGCGGATGGGCCAAATTAAAGAAGATTGACAAAAATTGCAATTAGGGTTTTCGAAAAGCTGCTAGGCTGAACAGTTTTCAAAGTTCATCTCTGTTGTTTGTAACTTAAAATGTAACTTTCGGGATACATATTTGTTTGTCATTTACAAGTAGTTTCTTCGCTGGTGAAGTTCCATAGCAATAGCAAGTATAGTAAGGGCGAGTAATTGGAAAAACTGAACAAACTGAACTGGGTATTACCTTGCTTTTGCCGTGGCTTTAAGTTAGCGTTCAAATTATTTCAGCGCAATAGAAAATCACATAATTTTTGATCTGAACAAAGGAAACTGTTCAAGAAGCGCAGCAGTACCGCATCTCCCCTTCCCCTGCTAAGTGCTCGTTGCTAAGTGCTCATTGGCCTTAAGAAGAACTCAGGGTGGAGTTCCACATGACATAATGGACAGTTTGAAATTAGACGGGTAAAGACACACAAGAATGACAAGATATAGTAATTTAAATTTTGTGCGCCCTCGGTTCAAGCGGAAAACTTTTATAGTCAGTACGTGGTAGCTATGGAATGATTTTTTAAAAATATTTTATTGTTATTGTTATGATTGTTATTATTATTATTATTATTATTATTATTATTATTATTATTATTATTATTATTATTATTATTATTATTATTATCATTAGAAGTATTATTATTCCCACTGAATTGTTATCCATGCACGATTAATGTATCCCATGTGCGAGTTAAATTAAATGCAAATTTGTTATATCGAATCCACTGTAGGTAGAAATGTTCGCATCATTCTAGAATTATTTCGCCTGATTGATGTTCATGATGAAATGGCCCTGAACGATGTACAGTTCTGCGCATTTATGAAGACAGCTACGGATCTCAACACAAATCAGATCTACAAAGTCTTCGACATGTTAGATGTTGACGGATCAGGGGCCATGGATTTTGATGAATTCTACCTGCTTATTTGTATACTGATCGCCGTGCAGGATAAGGTAGAGAAGAACTTTATCTACCGTCATTCACGCACCGTGTTCGACCTTCTCGATGAGGACAGTAGCGGTAATATTTCCGCTTACGAGTTTGAGACCTTTGGGTTTCTGTTCAATTTGCAAGGCGAAGCTATTCGAACTATCTTTGGGGAATTCGACGTCTCCGGAGATCAGGTTTGTACTTTAGGTTGAATGGAAAATGATGGAGTACAGTGCTGGGTGAGTAGTTTGGAGCGTAGACTTGTGTGGTTCGGTGTGTGTAGTTTGCAGTTCGGAGTGCGGTGTAGAGTGAGGAGTGGGGAACGAAAAGTTCGCAGTGTGGAGTTCGAAGCAAGGAGCGAGTAGTTCTGGGAATGGACTGAGGATTGAGTATTCGCAGTGTGGAGTGCGAAGGGCAGAATGAGTGGTTCGGAGTGTGGAGTGCAGATTGAGGAGTGTGAATTGAGCAATTCGGAGTGAGGTGTGTGGAGTGTAGAGTGAGTTAGTTCGGAGTTTGTAGTTACGTAGTCGGAATTATGTAGTTCGACGTGTGGAATGTGGATTGAGTAGTTCAGATTTCGGAGTATAGGGAGTAAGTAGTGAGGAGTATGGAGTGAGAGGTTAGGAATGTGGAATGCGGAGTGTTGAGTATTTAAGAGTATGAAGTGCGGAGTGAGTGGTTCGGAGTGTGGAGTACGGAGTAAGTAGTTTGGAGTGTGGAGAGCAGAGCGTGCAGTCTGTAGTGTTTACGGAGTGTGGAGTGGTAGAGTGCGGAGTGAGTATAGTTTGGAGCGCGGAGTGTGGAGTATAAAGAATGGATTGCGGAGTGCGAGGTAAGTAGTTCGGAAAGTGGAGTACGGAGAATGAAACAAAAGTAAGGAATTAGGGTGGGTGCGGAATGCGGGATCTGGAGTCCGGAATTCGGCGTGTACAGAATGCGGGGCGTGGAAAATGCTGAGTGCAGAAAATGAGCAGAGTGGAAAACGAGAAGCGTTTAAAAGACTGAGTGTGGAGAATGAGGAGTGTGAAAGATGACGAGTTTGGAAAATGATAACTGAGGAGAACGCAGAGAGTGCAAAAAGAGGAGTTGGAAGAAATGATGATTGTGGAGAATGCAGACTGTGGAGAATGGTATGTTGGTATGTTTGCGTCATACTTTCGTTATAACTTGGGCATTTAGCATTACTTCTTCTATTCCTCTCCGAGTTTTGACAACAAATAAATATCACAATTGTTTAATTAAAAGATTTTCCTCACTCGCTCATTCATGCACTCTTTCAATCAATCAAACAATCGCTTAATCACTTGTTGGTTGGCTGGTTGATTCTTCCTTCGTCCGCCACATTTTTTTTTTCATCGTAACGAATGACTGAACGATTACAGGAAGGAATGAATGATTGTCATTATAATTCAGCTCTTACGATGATAATGATGGTGATGGTGATGGTAATAATAATGGTGATGATGATGATAATGATGATGATAACGTTATTTAACGTGACCAAGTTGATTTTCAGCGAGACTCAATTTACATTAAAAAGATTATTACATTAAAAAATATTTTAAAAACGTGAAAAATTCCAAGATCTAAAAGTGTAGAAGAAGAAATATAAAAACACAGAATTAAAAAAGAAATTAGATAAAAACTACATTCTTAACCGTTTGTTTAAAAGTTAAAGTGAATTAAATTCCAGCAATTGTTGATTGCTTGTTTCGCTTTCAGGAGCTCGACTACTCTGAATTTAAGATGTTCGCCATGGCTTGCATTGATAGACAGTCTGAGATCGAGTCATGCAAGGAAAACAAATCCAATATTTTTTTCAACACCGTTGGCAGAATTTACAGATCATGTGTTGTAATGTAGACGTGACATATTTGTAACATGTATACACTTTTTACTGGAATTTTCTAGACAATTTCTTCTGTTTATTAAACAAACGGAACGGCAAAAGACAAAGAATAAAATGGTAGTTTGTGTTCAATTCATACGGTTAAAGCGGCTATAAAACTCTTTTTAAGTGGGTCGAGGAGATGCTGCGTGAGAAGGGAGCTGTTAATTTCACGTTAAACGTGTATCATAGGATGCTTACATCCTATGTGACATTGACCTGGTCGCACGGGTCAGTGTCCTCTGAATAGGCAAAGGTGTCAAAGGTCAGTGTTTCCTACAGAGCCAGAAAACGCACGGATCAGTGTCCTCTGCAGAGCCAAGGGTCCCACGGGTCAGTGTACCCAGCCTCC
This sequence comes from Siderastrea siderea, assembly GCA_964030785.1. Lineage (NCBI taxonomy): Eukaryota > Metazoa > Cnidaria > Anthozoa > Scleractinia > Rhizangiidae > Siderastrea > Siderastrea siderea. The sequence continues at coordinate 33,763,900 of OZ034977.1, read as the reverse complement.
GCGCGTTTCTACCCAGCGCGACTGTGGGAGGCCTCTGCGGAGGAGAGAGCTGCAGAGCCAAAGGTCTCAAGGGTCAGTGTCCCGTACAGAGCCAGAGGTGTCAGGGATCAGTGTCTTCTGTAGAGCTAGTGGTACAGCAGTACAAAATGGCAATCCATAGGAGTAAAATTCGCAGAGTACTCCTTATGTTTTTATGGTATCAAAGTGGATTACCGTACAACACCAAGGCCGGTTTTCCAAAAAAGAGTTAAGACAGAACGAGGACTCCCAAAGATTACTCGAGCACTCTCTAGGATGTGGTAAAGGACGGTGCCTCCTAATACAGAAGTATTTTTGCAAAGGTTATAACTATGGGGAAAAGGCAGGTCTTTGCAAGGGTTATTGGATTCTAAAAAGGAAAATGTGGGTAACTATGCATTTTTCAGAGATAAGTACGCAACCATAAATCTAATAAGTCGTTAAAATACAAATAATGTATGGCAATTTTGTCTCCAAATTTAACCTCAATTATCTTTGAAAAATGCGTGGTTACCCCCCAACTATCTTTTTGGATTCTAATAGCTCTTTCTAAGATCTGTTTTTTCTACGTAATCATAAACCGCACAAAAATATTGTTGTATTGTTGGGAAAATTCCTTAAGAAACCAGAATATCCCTAGATGCGCAGAACGTATGCGCAGTAACAAAAGGAGACAACGTCCTTAAGATTCTCTGAAGGCAGATTCAAAGACTTTTAAGTCGATTCACCGATTTCCGAAGATTGCTAAGTTGAACCAGTCTTCCGAAGCTTTTTAAAGTTGACTCCAAATCTTCCAAAAATGATCCTGAAGACTTCCAAAAGCCAAAGACCCCCGCAGACTCACCGAGGATTTCTAGACCTTTTCTTTTTAAAACAGTGTTGAAGGGTTTCTTCTTGGAGCAAGTGTGGACGTAGGGCGCGTTAGAAAGGTTTCTGAAGGAGGGAAGTCAACGTCCACATTTGTTTCTGCAAATAGATTGAACTTGCATATTTTTGGCGTATGAAATAGATAAAAGTCGCATATAGAACTAAATGGTGTCCGAGAAAGTAAGAAGCATTAAAAAGGAGAACGTGGCTTGGCAGAAGAAGACCACATATCATTGAAGCGAGCAAACTTGGAGGCCGAAACCAAAAGAATGTCAACAGAGCTCACAGCAGAATCGGAGACCTATGAAGAACCAGCCTGAGAGGCATCAGAGAAATGTTGGCTGATTCCAGATTAGCGTTATACATACTGCTTGAAAACAAACAAAATCAGCAGCGAAGCAGCAGAACTAAAAGCCATGGTTGAACAACAAAAATCTGAGCAACGCGATCATTGATGCGAATGGTAAAACAATGCAAAGCAGCGGAGAAACAGACATGGCTAGACAGCAATTAAACTAGCAGCAAGATCAACTGGAGAAAAATACTAATTAAGATTGGTGCAAAAACACGGTACCTTAAAAACAGGGGGCGCTCTTAATGTCCCTGTTAACCCACGGGACACTGGAACTTCTCAAAGTTAAATATCAAGGGCAAAAGGCCAATCATCGTCAAATTTGTTAGCCACGAAGTTAAATTAAGATTTAAACCTAGCAAGAACGAAGCTAAAAGACATCAAAGGGCCCAATTCTTTCACTGGGTTGTCGTATGCAACCAATGTCAAATAAGAAAGGTGTTTTCCTGAATGAAAAACTTACATCTTATTATCGTGAGATCCTTAATTAGTTGAACACAAAACGCCGAGACGGGAAACTTTTAAGTGCATGGCCAATGGACGGAAAGATATATGTCACAATGTCTCCGGAAGGTAGGCCAATGAACTCCAAGATTTGCAAATTTCTTTAATTTTGTACTCGTCCTGAAAAAAAAAATTAAAGGCTCCTGCGAGTCACTCGTGTTTGCAAATACGAAAGAAATCCTTGCTTGTGACTGGGTGCATTTTTATGGAAGGAACGGTAAACGCCAAATGACTGCACCGTTCATCACTTTTTTAATCCCCTTATTTCCACTTTTTGGCGAGAGTTTGCCATCTTTCGCACGCTTTAGGAACGCGTTCGGCCTAGCGTTCAATGTCAAGTTACTTCCGTCTGGTACTGTATTTAAAACTGAACGAAAGAAAAGAGGTTGACTCACAGCGCTGCCTTAATTATAAATTTAATATAGACTTTTACATATGTGAGCGATGGATGGATGGACGGATGGATCTGAAAAGGAGTTTTTTTTAATGTCATTACCAGTTTTTTTCTCTTTATTTTCTCATTTGTTATGTTGTGCGTTTAAATGTTCGGGGAATTAGGGATCAGAGCAAAATGAGAAGTATCTTTTCATATTTGAGAGAGCAAAAAAGCAAACACATATTTTTTTAACAAACATATTCATCATTAAATGGCGGATTATATTTGCTCTGTCGCTTCGCGACTCCGCCCAACACGGAATACATATTTTCTTCCAACTAGCCGTCAATATAATGCAGAATTGCCGTCTCAAAATCGCAATTAGTTTATAAACTTACACAATGAACAGTTCCCACTTGGCTTGATAGCGCTGCGTCACCGGTATCGCAGGGTGATGGGTGCGAATCCCGTTCCAGCCTTTCATTTCGCACGTAAACAACGGCGCAAGTTTACTATCTATAGTATCGAAAGAAAATATCTCCTTGGGATAGCCACAAAAGCATTAGCTAAACGAATTGAGCCACCACTTCCAAATCTCATCAATTCGGACTAAGCGAGCGTCGTGAAAGAAAAGTACATAGAAAAAAACATTGGTTTCATCATGTTTCATAAGCGACTTAAGATACCCGACATGTAACACATCTAGGTATTTGTAAAACGTTTGACTCTCTTGAATGGCTCTATAGAATAAAGACGACAGACTACTTTAATTTTGTAAGCAATAAAGAAGGCTGGGTTAACACATTTTGCGCAAACATGGAAAGTACTGTGCCTAATAACGATTTTATATAGAGCGAACTGGTTTAAGACTTCTAAAGGTTGCTCCCTTTCTCAGCGCCTTGCCTGATTTTTATTTCGGCTGTGTTACCCTCACACAAAATCCGTCAAGACCCAAAGGTGAGAGGAATCAAAGTATTTCGAAATGAAATCAAGTTGTCGCGTTTGCAGATGGTACATTTCTCTTCAACGCCGACTTGGCATCTATCAAAATAATTCTCGGAAAAGTACATGACCTTGGTAAAGTAACTGATCCGAACAAAATCAAGGGGATTTGGCTCGGAAAATGGGCAAATACTAACTTGGTTTGAAGTGGCTTTATGGCCCAGCTGAGAGACTCGGAAAACGGAAAGTCAAATTTCTCTGGAGAAATACATTCTCGTCCCCAGAGCTGCGATCCTTTTGGCCAGCGCCACGGATCGAGACCTCTGGCAGGGGCCAGGGTAACGCGCAAGCGCCATAGCTGCCCATTTTTGTAACCGATGGTAACCGTTATTGTTTCAAATTTCTGAGGCTGTGCACAAAAGCCGGAAGTCCGTGATTCGCGGACTTTCTGCTTCGGTCCCTGCCAGAGGTCTCGATCCGTGGCGCTGACCACAAGGATCGCAGCCTCTGGGGACGAGAACGTGGAGAAATAAAGAAGACAAAATAAAAAGATATTGCCTTTCTCAAGATCTAGACAAGGTGCAAAACGCATAACCGAGTTCAACCTAATGTTAAGAGCCCTTTAACTTTCAATATAATGATGTAATTATTATTAATTATTACAAATTTTAAATATTGTATAGCATTGAACACATTGTCCTGTACATCCTCTGCTATAATCAGTGTTTTGAAATTCAGTTTTCTGAAATTGTAACCTTTGTTACTATGTTAATAAAACATACTAATAAAATAAATAATGTTTAGTAATGGTAATGAGACTGAGTGGAGTACAATACCGGAAGTGATCGGCGAGTAATTTCAAATCGGTAGAGCGCACAGCACGAGCACGATTTGAAAATAATGCTAGCAGGATAACAGACCAATCACAATCAGGCATTTTGTTATCGATACTCTCAGTGAGGAGATGTCACTTAATTTTTTGTTGGATATACTTCAAATACAAAAGGAAATTCGCAAACTGCTCATACACTTAGCTTAATGGTGGTTAATGGATAAAAGCAATGTTCTGAATGTTGTTCAACTGCACGAGGCTTAATCGTGCAATTTTGAAAACTTTCAATTTATACACTATTCATTACATCGTTCACGAATTGATACGTTAGGTAGACAGAAAGTTTGACCTGCATCTGACAACCCATATTTCTACCGACACTTTTTATCTAGTATTGAGTTCAGTCCCGTTTTACTAATTGCCATTCATTGCTATCGCAATTCTTTTAACCCTTGATGATACTTAGAGACCTTCAGTGTCAACCCGTCAATGCAACTTGTATGGGTAACAAAGGGAGACAAAAATAAATAAAATTCACTGTTCTTGTTAGGGACCAGTCATTAAGAGCTGTAATGCAGCAAGAGAATGTCACACAGCAAAACAAATAGATATTTAACCCTTAGGCTGGCCATCAAAAAATATAAACAGTAATTTAATACATAAATAAAAATCCTAGGCTTCCCACACGACTCATTTACAAAAATAATGAATCAAATCAAGTATAAATTGCTGAGAAATTGTTGAAAACAGTTCTGTGTTTTTAAAGAGATGCAAAATATTCATTTCAGAGGCAAGCACCTTTACTGAGAAATATATGAGGAAAATCACATCTTATCACTCTTAAAAACAGTTAAAGCAGTTGCAAAAATTGTACGCATAACCAGAAAAGGTTTAGTTATCGTGTCTTTCTCGCTAGGTAGAATTACAACTTGTTTTTTGAACAAAAAATTTTTTCAGAAAATCAGGTAACTTATCTAACTTATGTAGAAGACCTTTTCGCGACAGCTAAAAGTGATTCGTGATTTTGGATAATAGCGAATATTTCCTGCAGTAAAGAAAGTCCCTTACACATACCTGTTCTCACTGAATTTTACAGCGGCAACTATAGCTGAGTAAAAATCCTATAAATTTGACAACATTATTGCCTTTCCTTGTCACAAGTAAAGTTGCCCACCATCTTCATCCTCAGCTTGGTGCGTGTTTCATTTCAGTTCAATATAATTTATATTGGAAACCGCGGCAATCAAAATTAATTTTTCAGTTTTATAAATGTTTCTGTTCCACGAACAATAGTGTATTACGGAATCACAAAAGGTCTAAAGGAATAAAGGAAAGCCGCCTTTACGACTCCAAGTTAGTTGTGGTTTTTAAAGCGGATGTTAGTTTCCTACGTTATCACTGAAGTTCACAATTGGCAATTTTTAACAATAATCTAAAGGGGAAATTACCACTACCCTCGAACTATTCAATAATAAATCTGCTGTGATGAAGCTTCCTTGAGCGAACACTCGTTGGACAAACGGAAGGGAACTTGTCTGCTCTCATCAAACCAAACGCTTCCACTCGACTAACTGTCAAAAATACTTTCAATAACAAGTCATTACTGCTTTCCTGTACTTATTTTGCAAGTTCTCTTTTCAAAAGGCGTATTCTTTTTCTGAAGCGATAAGCCCGTTAACGTATACTCGATTTTAAGAACAACAATATGTTCTCATTTGTTGTTGTTTTCTCAAAGTGAAGAATTTAAATGGCTTCTTAATCACTTTTGTTTTAAACTTGACATATTCAGCACCACGATCAAGTTACAGTAATTCGCTCAACTACAAAGATTTATTACCCGTACCATCTATTATCAGACTACTACTGACTTCTTTTATGCACGAAATGACGCATCAAGGCAGAACAGAACATCAATATATTTAACAATTGCAGCGCGCATGCGTTGATACGGCTGCACAGTTCCCATCCACATTCTCGCCCAAGAAATGCATGAAAAAAGTTGTGACTAGCTAGAAACCATCTAACGTATGTACAGGCATAGAAATTTGTCTGACAGCGGCTTTTTATAAAGGCAAACTTACATTTTTTTGTTTTAATTAAGCTATGATAACAATCGAGACAATTTGCATGAACTCAAATACAGTAATTACTACGACTAGCACAAACTCCGGCTTGAAAGAGGTTTAACACTCTCAAGAGTTCGTGCCAATGCTGGTCTCAACAGCTCATCTTGGTCTAACAGCTCAGTTGGTGGGAGTGTTACAACGGTGTGGCAAGGCAACGGAAACAGCTCGACATATGATTTACAAAAAGATAAAGCGCATCCTTTTACCTAGTTGAGAGAACTAGCAAGTTAGGAAAATCTCGACTATGATAAATGGGACAAAACGAAAAAATGCACAAAAACGTTTGCCGAAACCCTTTCGTTTTGACGTTAAAAAAAATAGGTTCTTATATTGATTTATTTACTTTTATCTTCCAAATGCACAAAGAACCCTGCAATACTTCGATCCAATACCTCTTGTCGAAGGATAACGATTCCAGTGTAAAACAGTCGCCCTTCAAAACTAAAGAACTAAGCTCAAAAAAGATGGCAAATACCTTTCATGAACAAATTTCTAGATTTCTACAATTTTATAGTCTCACCAATTCGAGCATACAAATAGAGCAATCAAATGAACCAAAAAAACCTAATGCTTAGTTAAATGCGATAGCAAATCATAACTTTGTCGTTGGGAACAATAAATTAATGATAGAACGCGTTAGTCCCGTCGAGGACTCTGGGTTTTACTTTGTCTCACGCTTGTGACAAACTGAATATTCCATCTTTTCTTATAGTAGCATATTTGTATCGTGCGTAATGATAAATCTGAATAAACTCTTCCCAGTAGTTTGAAGACGTGAGTGACTAAAGGGAATTAAGATAAATCTACTAGCGTTCTATCACTAATGCTGTTCTCTGATTGGCTACGCTACTCACTATCTATTCTGTTGTAGATAGTGAGTAGAGTGTTTTCCGCGCGCGGTGTGACCTATTTATATCATTTTTCAATAAAAACATGTAGTGTCTGTTGTTAAGTTATGAACGTCTAGTAAATTTATACTAAAACAATTAGATTATTCGCTCTCGATTTTTATGCGTGATAGTTGATGAGGCCGAAGGCCTTGAGCTCATAATCTAATTGTTAAATAGTGTCATTTTTAAGATACAGAGTGTATCTAATCATATTTTGCGAGTCAGCGGCAGAGTTGACTTATTTTTTCTACCTAGGAGGAATAGAAATAAATAGAAGCACAATAGTCGCTATCAAAGAGGGCCAAACTTTGAGGTTTTCTTTGTTAGTTAGAATATCAATAAACCACGAAAAGAGGTTTACCACCAATGAGAAGAAATAGATTGTTCCACAATAAAGGCGAAATATGTTTGAAGGATAACCTGGACGAATGCCCGGCAATCTAGCTGTGCTTAAGTTGTACTTTTAAGACTTTTAAAGAAGTTTACCACTGCAATCTTTTACAATTGAATATGAGAGGATCCGTTTCATGGGCAAAAGTAATTATCTTATTAAACGTTGCGTATCGATCAGCGTTTGAGTATGAGGCATTCTCGAGGCACCGTTCTCGTAAACTCTCACGATCGAGAGCAAGGAGCTTAATGTTGTTTTTCCCTTTACGGATACGGTTATGGAGAAAAAAATTTATTTCCTTACAGTTGTGTCATGTTGTAGGCAAATAAGACGCGCAGGACATAAAGTTTAATTATGGCAATTGTGATAACTGATTTGGATCTTTCCAAGTAGAGCAAGATTTTGCAATTGTCACCCGTGGAAAGCCTTAGAGAGCGACCTCAAAATTTAAGCTATGGGTCCTGGATCGGAACCGAACGGGTAAAACTCAGTTCGGCACCTGTCTTTTCAATTATCACGCATAGTGTAAACGCGTGTACTCAGTCTTCCTAGCGGAAGAGGAAGAGCCGCATTTAAACCGAGCCGTTCCAGATGTCTCCAATAAACATTGAACTTAAAACCAATTGCAAGGCTGATCGGACAGCTAAAAAGGGTAATTTTATTACCCAATATTTCCGTGAGGCAACTCTTCATCAGGGGCTACAAAAAGCTAAGTAAAAATGGAATGAAATGGAATGAAATGAAACGGAACTGAAAAGATTAAATATGATTGGTTGACAAACATAAAAAGCAAAAAGTGTCAAACAGCCACTATAAAAATAGAAATAGATTAAGTTTTATCTCGTCTGTTTATCCCATGGGGTAAAAAAACATTCTTCTCTAGCTTTACGAATGCTGTCTCTGTTCGAGTGAATGAGCTCTAGGGGAATAAGCTCTATGTCGTTGTTGGAATGGCCAGGGAGAGTAAAGTGATCTGAAACTACGGTGGGTTGATCAATGTGACGTTGTGTGATGGCTTTTCGATTGCGCGTCTGTATTCTCCAAATCTGTCGCAGAGCTGTCGTTTAGTCTCTCCTACGTATTGTACCTTGCATCTGGAGCACTGTATCATGTAAATGAGATTCGAAGATGAGCAAGGGATGTGATGTCGAATTTGCCTTTGTTCTTTAGTAGAGAAGAAAGTGTAAGGCGTGGTTCCCTCTGTAATAAAAGGACACGTTTTGCACCTACTTCTGTTACAGCGGAAAGCTCCTGCTGTTTTTTTTTTTGGGGGGGGGGGAGGGGAACGGTCTGCGGTGTGTGGCTCTCACTAGAAGGTCACGTAAGTTGTTGCATCGGCGGTATGATATGAGAGGAGGAGAAGGGAAAGATGATTTGCTGATCTACACCTGGCTCTGGCTTCACCTCGCTGCTGTTTATCCAAGTGGTCCTTGCATCATTTAAGAGTTACTTGAAACAGTGAACTGGTACTCCTCCCAATCCAGGCCGTGCCTTGTTTTGTGTCTATTTTTACACGAGAACGGTACCGAATGATTCCGGTCCGGTTACAATCCACTTCCTTTCTGTTTACAAGGAATCGTAATGGAACCGTTCCAAAATAGGACCTTCTTCTAATGTAAGCAGAAAGCCGCTCTGGTCCGATCTTTGGACCCTAACTAAAGCGACGTAATTCTCACTCTCCGTCAGGCATGAATGGTCGACCGTGTGTCACCATGCTGGTTAACGAAGTCGCGTCTTTCCACTCCTTTTTCTTCCACTTGGAAGGTAATTTCCATTTTTTTCTCATTCTGTTTTTCCCTGGACTTCATCGAACTTAAGTCTTCATATTTTTTAACTGATAACTGCCCTAGCAAGACATTTCTTAAAAGGCCATCTCAGTTATAATGTTTTTTTTTTTTAATCCAATGGCCACTCATTAGGTGTTAAAAGAAAAAAAGGGAAAAAAGTTGAAATGTACTTGCCTGGCTTTCTATTAGAATGCGCATTGAGTTATAATTAATGTAAAAAGAAAAGGAAAAAGTTGTGGTGTTACTTGCAGTGTGCAGTTCTTATGGTCCAGCATAATCTTTTCAATTGTAAACTAGAAACATTTTCAATTTATTGAAAAAAAAAAAAGATAACAACGTGAAGATTCCTTTGCGGGGAAAACATGTCATAAAAAAGGGCCTTGGATAAGTTCCGAAAGCTCTGAAGAACTTTCCGTTTATTTTGTTGCGGTTCAAGAATAATTTTACCTTTTAGTGAAAGAAGAATGTTTTTATTCTCAGATTAAAAATTTTATTCTGATATATATACGGACCTAAAACCGTGGTTGTTTCAATGAGGTAAATTAAAAAGAAAACAATTTATAGCAAGTCGAATCAACAACCTTGATGAGTAGCGAGTCAAAAACTCAATGATTGCTTAAAATTATTTTCGTGATAAAAAATTGCCAGAGATTGAATGCATTAAAGAAATTGTGATCAGTTTTACGGGTTGATAAAATAGTATTTTGAGCATGACTGTAGTTCATTGTGCAGTGTTCTGAGATTCTACGCTAACCACTCTTAAAATGTGACAGGCCCATTCACAACAGCGGCCTTTAACACTGACAGATACTTACACTATACTTGTAACAGCTTTGCTATTAAGCTTTCAAGTTACCAAATGTGGACTGCCAAACTGAATAAATTATTGCTGAATAGAGAGACCATCGTTAATCAAAATCAATTTGTCTTGACACTTAAGCAACTCTCGAGAGAATTGTAAGTCTTTATTGACTTCGATTAAAAAAAGCTGTCCACATAAAAGGCTACACCTCGATTCTGCGACGTTATTGGTCAAGTCAAACTAATAACAGCGATGTAAGCGTTTGTAGGTCAAACAGACGGTCTTCATTACCCTGCATGGAGTTAAAACGTCATCGGGAAGAGAGAATACAAGCCGACAGCAAAAGCCATGGAGAACAACTCCACTTCAGCGAACGATAGCAACGCCTTGTCGCCTTATGGTTACTTTGATATAAGCTACGACTCTTGCCTGATCGTTCTCAGCTTTTTGATAATCGCCATTAACATCTTGGTTCTTGTACTGTTTGTGCGAAGGCGTCCTTTACGCACCAAGACCAACTTACTTCTTGTGAGTTTGAGCGTGTCCGATCTTATGATGGGACTGTTAGGAATACCAATGAGCACTGCCTGTAACGCGCTTGTCGGGGATCAGAGTTTCTCCGGACTGTGCATAACTTCTGCAGCAGTGTACAGGTTTATCGCTGTGTCAACGATCTTTCATATCCTCATCATCACGGGTGAAAGGTACGTGTCAGTGATTTACCCCTTCAGATACATGTCGACAGTAACCAAGAGGCGAACTGTTACGCTGATAACCTCCGTCTGGTTTTTATCTCTTTTCATGGCGCTCATACAACTCACTTGGCAAAAATTTGACCACTTCACCTCCCGAAATCCAACCAAGCTGCGCCTAGGCCTTATCTACAACATCATTGGTGTTGTGGTATGTTTCTTGGTGCCTCTGGTACTCATGCTTTTCTTCTACGCGCGAATGTTCAGCGTGATTCACCACCAAGCGGAGCAGATCAGAAAACTAAACAAGATACAAGAGTCGTACGGCAGCGTGCGAGGGAAACATTTAGTCACTGAAAAACGCGCCATAACAATCTTTGCCCTGATGCTGGGGATATTCACATGCTGTTGGTCCACATGGTACATAGGCCTGCTTCAGGATTATCTCAGCAAAGAGGTTTTCTACGCAATCCCAGACGTTTGGCTCATGGTCTTCGACTTTTTGCGTTTCTCAACTTCGTTTATCAACCCGGTGTTGTACACATTCTTGAAACAAGACTTTCGCTCAGAGTTGTACTCGATGATTTCATGTTGCAAGAAGAAGTACGAGCGACATGAACAATTAACCATGCATTCAATGGTCTAACAGAAACACAAGAAACTCTGCTGTACTGTAAAGCATTGCCTACATTAAAAGTATAAATAAAAATACATTAAATGCTTAAATTATATCAAGAACATTAACAAGAACAAGAGACAGTTATTAACATTATTGACCGGGGCAATGTGCGGCGGACAAAACACGACAAAACGTTGTATAAGGTAAACCATTTACACTTATTATTCGTCAGTATCTAAGGAAGGATCTATTCCCATCTTGCCGTTGAAATTAAAAAAATCCCTGTCTTTTCGTTGAAATCGGTAGGGCAAAAACAACGACAACAACAACAATCTGCAAATATGATTTTACCAAGGTTGAAAATAAACTATGGCTCCTTTCAGTTAGATGAAAACAAAATGGAGGCGTGCACAGCAGACTATCAAAATTGTCATAACTTAATAATTTAATCTTTGCGCGACCACAGGATTGCTGTCTACTCCACAGGGAAATTACTTGTGGGAAATAGAATATGATAAGCGCTCATGTTTGCATAAGATTCAGCTTTAGTAGTTTTTCCTCGAGTTGGTACGGACTCGCTAATAACAAGATTTCACACCTATTGTATTTTCCTTTCTTCAGTAAAGCGAAGCACTTAGCGAAAAAAATCGTGATTAATCAAAATACAAATTTCTTGGATAGTAAAATAAAAACTTTCACAACTTTTTCCTCAGTGAAAAAAAACGAGAGCGATAAATGCTATCATTTTTCCTTAATCGTCACTCCTTTGAGGATTATATCAAGTTGAAGGACAAGGCCGGATCAGTTTGTCGCTTGGTTCCAGTATGAATACCTCCTGAAAAAGTAACTTATACCGCGCGTAATCGAAAGCGATGAAACCATCAAGATATGTATAGATAAAACAAGATTCGATCGCGCTGTATACATATTGAAATAAAAATACGCTTTTGTTGTTTCAAACTGGGGCCAAATGTTGATCATTTCACTCAGTGATTTTTTCTAGTTTATATTTTTACGTATTCAAACGTAATTATCTCCCATCTTCCATTTTAGTTAATTTTATTTGTAGTATATGTTCGACGGTAACCTCCATGGCGACTAAAGGTTTCCGTAGGTTCGCTTTTATTTACATTCGCTTTAAGTATCTACACGCGTAGACCACAATGCAAGCTTAATTGGAATGTCGGCTTTGTGTTTTTAAGACAACTTGACTGAAGCTTTCTTTTCATTGCCACTTGCAATTAAAAATCCCACCACAATAAAACTTTGTACCTCGGCGTCCTGCTCAGTCTGTCAAGAAGCTACGTTCATTAAATTTGCAACTGAATAGAACAGCAGCTGTTAGTTCAAACGTTCGCGGAAGTCGGGCTCGTAAAAAGACAAAAATAAAACAAGGCTTTATCGACAGGTTCTTGAAAATAATTTTAAAAAGCACCTCTCAAAACCCTACGCGAAAGGAAAGAGAATACTGCCCAGGGAAAAAGTTTTAAATGGGATTTGTACCCCCTTTTCAAGGCTTAAATTGCGAGAAAGTGGTCCCAAGTGTTCACAAAAAGCTTCCCCTTGAGTATTCTGAAAAATAAAGAGCATGTTTCTGACGTAAAATAAAAAAAGGTTAAGGCGTTTAAACTCCCTGAAACACAGGAAATTTAACACAGCTTGACAGTCACTTCAATTCTTACCACAGATTTTTGGTGTAATAAGGGCGATTTTGGAATTTTACAATTAATGAGTGCCAACTAAAACCTTCTCTTCATTTTTTTCTTCACCGGCTAAGCACCATTTTAAATCTTAATGGTGGTCATAAAAACAGACAACAACATTGTGCATCTCTTGCACTTATTTGCACTTTGTGTCGCTCTCATTTCTTCACGGTCATCTAAATAAGTTTGCCTGTTTCCACGCTTTACGTAGTGTTTATTCAACATCGAACAGCAGTCTGTCTCGACAAGAGATAATTAGCGATGCTTTCTAGACAACTGAAAAAGGAGCTTCCGGAAACGTTATGCAAAGTGAAGTGACTTATACCTACCATGAACATAGTTGAAATGGGATTTCTATCCTTTTCTATGGCTTAAAATTGCAATAAAAGGAGTACAAAGTGTTCAAATAAAGCTTCCCTTTAAGATACATCTGCAAACAATGCAATAATTTGTTGCGTGTTCTGTAAAATAACGTCGGTAGTATCTGTAGTGAAACTACACATCTCCGGCACATATTTCCTTGAAAAGATTAATTGAACACACGAAGTAAAAACGTGACAGTCGCTTGTATTCTTTTCACAACATGAAAATGTTGGTGTAACTCTGAGGATTTGAAATTTTATAATTACTCACGCTTACCCTATCGACTCTAAGCACCATTTCAATTCTTTATGGTGGCCACTAAACAATAACATTGCTCTTTCCCACTTTCTGACACTCTGATTTCTTCGGGTGTCAGTGAAACGCCGACTTGGGGTGGGATCGGGTGGCTTTAAAAAACGAGAAACTGAAAACGGGATTAAGTTAGGTACCAACAAAGTATCTGCCCGTTTCCCAAAGGAAATAGTGTAAAAGAAATAATGAAATGTTACTTTCAAGCTTACAAACTGAAATTGCACTCATATGACGTGAAGACTGAAAAAATTCACACTACACGTTTCCTGGCCTCACGGGACCTTTTGTCTCGTTTGTGGAATTTTCTATTTGGCCTATGGATTTAGAATTGAACCAAATACTTTCTCCTATCTAAATGACTTTTGTTTCGTTTAAGCATTTACGTGACCTTTTTTTGGCTTGTGTGATCAAAACTAGGTAGATGTTCATCCGAAAAGGAATAAAATCAGTTTATCCAACGTTAAAGTCAAGAAACCGAAAACGACGCCTTTCCTGTATTTACCCGATCTATCCATCCGGCCATCTGTCGTCCTCAATCTAAGTGTTGCAAGCGAATGTTTGTTATACTCTGATGAAGGTAGAGGTGAACGGACGCAACAAAATCTGAAATAAATCGTGTTTAATTATTTCTTGTTTCTCATTTCTTAAATATAGACACCCCGACCCCAGCCCCAACTCCGATCCTGACTCCGAGTTGGCGTTTTACTGACACCCGTTTTGAAACTGCTTCTGGCGGTTGGGGATTTTCTTAACACATCCTCTGTTCGAGTGGTGTTTTTATTGGGATTGTAACAGATGAATATGCAAGACTCGAGTCAACTAGCGCAGATTTTTAAGAGTCGCCTTGATCTTTACGGGACAATGAAGTTTGGGCGCTGCCCCGACGCTTGAACTTCGCCTACGCGCAATAATCCCGCCAGCTTCCCAGGCCTATCCCCTAGTGGGTTTCTTTAATCCTCCCTATAAGGCATGATTGACAGAACTGTATTGAAAACTGCTGAAATCGGTGTTAACTTTCAACGCTGCCAGGTGCAATTGATAAAAATAAATTTCAGTCGATATTGACTACCAGTAACTGTACAATCGATAACAACGGAGCTCACAGAAAAACATCCAGAAGGCAAACTTACAACGTTTAGTTTATTTTTACGCTTGAAAGCAGGCTAAATAAACACAATGGACCCACACGATCAAGTGATCATTTCTACCTTGACAATTGAAGGAATGTATGGGAATACAGCATATAACAGTTCAAAATAAACACAAACAATAAACGTTGACGGCAACGGATTTAACTGAATCTGAATCTATCTCAATGATTTCAGTCTTTGCGATATTTCGCAAGACTAAAAACCTTTCGGGTATTCCTCGAGCATTTACTAAAAATGGTCACACACAATTTGTGTGACCGCATACATGGTAACAGCTGTAGCTGCACAACACTACAGGCGAGGAACAATACAGGTAGTATCAATGTATTATTTAAAAAGCCAGGAATAAGGGATAACTCGCGAAATATCGTATGGGAGAAGAGAAAACAAAGGGGTGAGGCCAATCCAATTAAACAGAAAAGAGTTACAGGCAACTTTACGGAAAACTGTCCTCAAACTTTTTGGGCCTCGCAAGAGGGCCTCGCAAGAACATACTGGAAATAAGCAATCTTTTTTAATGGTTAAGCTGTACCAGAAGATGGGATGTGAATATGTTTGACTTCAAAACTCGAATGAAAGCAAATCATGAGACAAAACACAACGCAAAGAGAGAAAAATGCAACTCATAACAAGTGCATTAAAAAAAATCAAGAAAATACCACAAAGCGGCGCCACCTTTTAGCCTATAAAACTCTTAACTCAACGTTTTCTATCGAAATAGATAGAAACACGTCACATAAGACCTTTCTTCAAAATGATCTATTGGTAACAAATAAATACAAGATTGGAATAAAAAATGAAAACGCATTCGAACATCTGCTGGCGTATCGAGCTGGAAATCATATTAAGGACGACGGTAATCTAATGTTCTGCCGCACTTGACAGCGTTAAAGCGTCTCTAAGCATGTGATCTCTTAAAGCCCACAATGCATCAACTGCATTGTTATAGTCACCATAACCACAACCAAGCCAGTGAACTGGTAACTGGGCCACTTGCTGGGGGGTCATGCTCGAGGCGTCTGGTTTGTGGGCCTGGTTCCAGTTGCTCATGTGTGGGCTTCCATCACGAAGGCCCTCAATGTACCTGAGGTAGGCATCAGAGTGGTGCAGTCTTGGCGGCTTGGGAGGTGGAGCGAGAAATATGGGTGCCGGCTGTAGATGACAGAACAAAGTCAACTTTGGCTCTCAGATTTAACAGCTAATCAGCCCTGGAAATGATCTTACGAGGGTAAACCAGACATTTCCCCCCTAATTCACATCTTATTTAAGATATCATATATCCGTATCAAGCAAACTAAAAGTGTTTTGGTGTGGTTGGAAGGTTTCACACGTTTTGATATTAGAAAATGTACCTTAGGTTGGCACACACAAGTTTGACGCTCAAGAATATAATGAACGAATATTTCTGACTTTTAAATATGCTTTGAAGTAGACTCACTCTTTGTTGGTACTATCCTCGTCACGCGAATTCCTTGATTTACTCTACTTGATTCCACGAAAACTTTTCACGAATTTTAATGATCCACTTTTTTCGGTAACTTTTTGCTTCTTGTGTTGATTTCAGGTCTCACGAGCGTGGGAGATCCTCAAGGCCATAAATTCAACAACATAACACACCCTTGTATACGTTCAACTATACTTTACTCGCTCAAGTACTACGCCCATTACCCAAAACAGTTCCATTTTCTCTCCTGCTCGTTCCTTCTCGCTGGAGATCTTGAAGGATTAGAAAAGATTCGCGATACTGTACTGCCGAACAATGCCAACATGCAACACTATGCGGCAAATTCGGTCCCAATCCCCAACACAGTTTTGAAGTGGAAAAGAGGGTCTTTTGCCCGCGAAAAAAAGAGGTTTTTAAAAATTTCAGACAGGTTTTAGGTTTAGATTTGCTTTCTTATACACACCAGACTCTCAAAAACCAAACAAAAAAATTTCGTGTCATATACACTCTAAACGGGGCGAAACAAAACAAAATAAATAAACAAACTAAATCTTTAAACGTCGGACGTTTTTAGTTAGGTGTTCTCATGGGTTGGGCGAGGATCTCACCGTTTCTTTGGGTGGTGGTGCGGCATGTGCCATGACTTGCTGCTGGGGTGGCTGCTGGGGCGACTGCTGCTGAATCTGCTGGGAGTAGTGCTGCTGCTGCTGTTGCTGTTGTTGCATTGTGTTGATCTGGTTTATCTGCTGTTGGAAGTTAAACTGCTGTTGTTGTGCAGGGCTGTACTGCTGCTGCACCTGCTGCGGTTGTTGTTGGGTAAAGCCTCCAACTTGACCTGTAATGTTTTACGCACAAGCAAAGCATTTAGCTTCTACAACAATGTCAACGATCACGTTATACAATATGATACCTGCTATCACAGGTAGTCCCGAAGAGCCAAGTATTAAATCATACTATTGTTGTTATTATTATTAAAAGCTCCAACTGACTAAAACTTTTGATATCAAGTTTCATGTTTTAACCATCAATACTTGAGTTTTTCTAACATTTCAGGCGGTATTTTAATTCTTAGGCTACCATTTCATCGGAGGTTGTGGGGCGGGCGGGGATCGGTATAGTGGGGGCTTATTACAAAATCTGACGTGTAAGGTTATTATTATTATTATTATTATTATTATTATTATTATTATTATTATTATTCTCATTCTCATTGAAAAAATATTACTTTTCTGAGTACGTTTTACATTTTTATATCATTTTTGTTCTTTTATTGATTTCGGTTAATTTATGGTGAATTTTGGCAAATTTCAAAGGTTCTAGAAAATCAAGAAATCCAAGATAGCAGATCCAAGATGGCCACCATTTTTGAACCTGACGTAATTGTTACGTCATATGACGTCATCAGCTTATGTTGAGGACCTCAAAGGAAACATTTTTTGACGTATTATCTGCCGTTGTCATAGCTTTAGTATTCTCGGAGTTAAGAGGTGGGGGCCGAATCAGCCCCCCCCCCCCCCCCCGGTCCCAGAAGACCAAAAAAATGCCCGGTCTGAATAGGGTTTTTCTTAAAAGAACCGACTAACTTAAGCAACTGTACAAAAAGAAACTGTGTTTTACAAGACATGGCATTCGAAGATAGAGTTTTGTACGTTCAAATTGTAATTGTTCAGGAATAAGGATTCGCACTAATCAATGGTTCACCTGGTGCGACGGCTGGTGTTTGTTGCGTTGATATGTTCATCTGTCTCTGCAGCATGGCTGCTGCCTGTGCTGGGTTATTTTGTGTCATGCCACTGGCTCCACTGCTCCCTTGGTAAAGTGCTACAAATGAACAACAATAAAATCATCTGCAGGCGAAGGAACAAAGGAAGGAAGGAAGGGAGTGAGTAAGGGAGGGAGGGAGGGAGGGAGGGAGGAAGAGAGGAAGGAAGGAAGGGAGGGAGGGAGGAGGGAGGGAAGGAAGGAAGGAAGGAAGGAAGGAAGGAAGGAAGGAAGCGAGGAAGGAAGGAAGGAAGGAAGGAAGCGAGGAAGGAAGCGAGGAAGGAAGGAAGGAAGGAAGGAAGGAAGGAAGCGAGGAAGGAGGCGAGGAAGGAAGGAAGGAAGGAAGGAAGCGAGGAAGGGAGGATCGTTTCCCAAAATTCTGTTCCTTTTTATCGAAGCAACTTGTTTTCAGATTTCCACAACAACACTATTCCGTTGTAATTGATATTCGAGGAAATTTCTAAAAAACTATCGATTTGTCATGATGTTTCCCGAAACAATCTCTCCTCGGCACTGCAATCGCTAGTATTTTGCACGCAGGGTCCAACTGGTTAGGAACAGCAAATATAGGAACTAAGTGTTCCTATGTTTGTTGGGCAACATTGGGATCGCCATGAACCAACGGATCTGGGTATCCTGTGTAAGGGAAACGGATATTTTTACAAGTTGTCATAATTTATATAAATTCGACGGAAACTACGGATTTCACAGAGTAGACGGATTTCTTTATGCTAATCATAAGATGATAATGAAATTCATGAAATCCGTCTTGACCGTCAATACCGTCGAATCCGTTCACTTTCACCAAGTCTTTTAACGAGGGGATATGTAATGACCACCCCTCCCCTTCATATTTTTTAACGGACATCGAGCTTGAAACATTTTTCTCTTAATTCAACGGATTCTACGGATTTCACGGAGTAAGCGGATTCCTTGATGCTAATTTTTAAATGACATTACAATCAGATTGAATTATTATTATAATAATTATTATCTTTATTATAATAATAATAATAATGATAATAATAATAATATTATTATTATTATTATTATTATTATTGAATAATGAATAATGAATAATAATAATAATAATAATAATATTATTATTATTATTATTATTATTGAATAATGAATAATGAATAATAATAATAATAATAATAATAATAATAATATTATTATTATTATTATTATTATCATTATTATTATTATTATAATAAAGATAATAATTACTATAATAATAATTCAATCTGATTGTAATGTCATTTAAAAATTTGCATCAAGGAATCCGCTTACTCCGTGAAATCCGTAGAATCCGTTGAATTAAGAGAAAAATGTTTAAAGCTCGTTGTCCGTTAAAAAATATGAAGGGGAGGGGTGGTCAATACATTTTCCCTCGTTAAAAGACTTGGTGAAAGTGAACGGATTCGACGGTATTGACGGTCAATACGGATTTCATGAATTTCATTATCATCTTATGATTAGCATAAAGAAAACCGTCTACTCCGTGAAATCCGTAGTTTCCGTCGAATAAAGAGAAAACTGTTCGTCGCTATATACCCGTCTTCAATCAAGTGCAGCATTTGTTGATTTAGGTCATACAGAGAATGCAAGTTACGTATCTCGACATCATAATAGTCAATTTATTACTTGCGTAGTCGCCCGTAGTGAGATTCCCGACCTCAAAAGCTACATCGAGATTCTCGTGTACAAGCTCAAAATGCATCATGAAAATGCCGGCAACCTAAAGTACGCCACAATCGTAGAAGAGAGACGAAAGGCATGCATAGAATGGGGTCTCATAGAACAGAAACACGCCTATTTAGTGACGAGTGCCTTTGAGCCCTTGCCCTTGTGCGAAACGGAGGACGAAGAGGATCCCGAAAAAGACGATGAACTGGGTAAGCCACCGGGGATATGTTGTGTGTCGCAAACAATTTTCTTTCAGCCCGTGTTATGTTACTAATTGTGTTACTGTTCAATTTGTGAGTGCGTTGAAATTTTTGCTTTTCGCCTGCGCTGTTTGTCTAAACAAATCGTGTTTTTTTTTCTTTTTTCCATTATACAGAACACGCGCCGGGTACCGAGGATGAAGGCGATCTGCATCAGCCACCGATGATGAGCAGCGAGAAAGAAATGGGTGAGTCCCGTTAATGTCATGCCAAACAATTTCTCGATTTTCTAACCTTTCATAGAAGTCCCTGTGTTAAATTGTTTTAATTTGTTGTCATTTGATTATCATCAGAACTATAGGAGTCTCTTTTCTCAAGTGGGTTCGCCGAAGGGGACGTGGTGGAAACGCCTTCAAGTCAGTCTGTTTTAACAGCTGATGGTTTACTGCGCGAGTCGCCTACCAGAAAAAGACGAGCGCCGTTCGAGGACTACACGTCGTCGCAGGCCTGGGGTGGGCTCAAAGTTCGCTCCCAACCAATTAAAAAGGCGATGAAAACAAGGCCTTCAAACAAGCTGCCCCGGGGACAAACTCAAATCAGAAAGTTTTTCCATAAAGCAATGTAAACTGAAATGTGACTGTAACGAATTAAAGTAAATTGAGCATAGCATTGAATACGTTTAATTGAGTTGTTCTTACATACAGTGAGATATCAAAGTCCTATCATGTCGTAGTATTCCACGGGGTCTCCAATTCACTGATTCCAGTACTGTAAGCTCCTCTTCTACGATATCTGTTTTTGGCACCAGTGTAGGATCTGCGTCGATGCTGCATTAAGCGTTGCTTAGAGCCCGATCATGTCACAATGTTCCAAGGGCCTCCAGTTAACCGATTCCAGAACATTTAGCTCTTCCTCTATGATTACATGCCTCGGTACCGGTGTTGAGATAACGTCCATAAACGAGGAATTTCTTGCAATGTCACTGCTTTCCAGTTTAATGGCTATGATTAGGCACGCCAAGATTAGCTCCCCAAGTGTAGCCCTTTCCCTTTGCGTTGTTCTGTTCAAATGCCTCCAAAGAAGGCTTTCTGCCAACATGGCCGTCGATTTTGGAAAACCAAATGGCTCGCAAATGCCATGAATAAACTCTCCACCAAACTTGATGTCTTGCAACGACAAAGCGGGATGTTTATCTACAATGGTCTCCATGATCTTAGCGGGTGTGTGTTCAGCAGGAAAAGAGGCCCGGCTTTTAAAGTCTGCGCGCTAAATAGTGACACGCAACATCCCGAAATGCTTTGGGAAACACACACGCAAAGAAGGCCTGTTTGATTGGCACATAAGCAAGCAAGCGCGGTTCCCAGGGCGGTATTTGAAATTCCAGTTCTATAGTAGCAGTAAGTTTTTAGCTAGCGCGTGTCTTTGCAAAACTTGGCCGCCGCTCGTTTCTTCAGTGAGTCAGAAGACCTTCCTTTCTGGAAATGAAATTCGGAATCCCTTAGAATGGCTGTCCACTGACCATAGCCGTACCTTTTGAGACCGGCCTTGAGATACCTGTCTTCGTCCTGGTTGAACAAGAGGGCTTTTTTTCTATTGCGTGTACGACCGATGTTCGCCACTTTGAAAGCGCGCTGGCGTGTAAGTCTTGGAATTTCACCCAAATTGGATTCCCGTTTTAGTGGCAACGCCTCCTCTGCACTTTCGACTTCTTCTGTAGAACCGCCGGACAGATGGTGCGCATCATGTTCTTGAGAGGAGGCGGACGAGATGTCTGACAGTCTTGAAATTACATCTTCTGCCAACTTTGTCCCCTTGTCGCCATGTAGTTTATCCAAGCATTGGCGGGCCTTTGTTGCGACCTCTCTGGATCGTTGCTTTTGATAATGCACTCTTGCTACAACCGGGCTGTGTTTTTGATCCTCTGAAACTGCGTCTTGTTCTTTTGCACTGAGCTGGTTGGAACTTGCCGTCTCGACGATTTGGCGGTAGCGCGTCGGGTGAACATATTTTCCAATGGCATCAAAAACCAGTTTACTCATCAGCTCTCCAAGCTTGTTGTGCTGTC
Organism: Siderastrea siderea; assembly: GCA_964030785.1. Taxonomy (NCBI): domain Eukaryota; kingdom Metazoa; phylum Cnidaria; class Anthozoa; order Scleractinia; family Rhizangiidae; genus Siderastrea; species Siderastrea siderea. The sequence continues at coordinate 33,742,014 of OZ034977.1, read as the reverse complement.
CTCCGTTTCTCGTCACGAGTACGTAGTCGCAAACTGGTTTCTGCAGAGGGCGAATGTGATGTATATATCCATCCAAAACTTTCATGTTAGTGTCGGTTAAAAGGAGGGAGTCAAATCCGTATTTACCTGCCGTTTTAAACATTTTCTGGTCAATGAATCCCCCGTTTGTTTTCGCTGCACGAACCATGTCAACAGTGAGGTACTGGTACGTCATGGGTCGGTAGCCCTTTACCTTAATGAACAAGTACACGGCTAGAAATTTGGTGGCAAACGACAAATCCCCCGAGCAAACACTACCTGGATTGTCCCTGCATTTCTTAAGCACTTCTTCATATCGAGGCAGGTAATGAGACACAACTTCCAGTAGTTCGTCGAGTGATGCCCAGTGACCCTTGGCTTCCAAAACATCAATGTCCAGATCGCTGGTCCACTGCAATCTCATCATCTTAGACACTGTTCGCCGAACTCTTTTCAAGTACGTCTCGGTGACAGTTAATCCTCTAGCCACTGTATCTGACAATCCTTCGCTGACTTTTCTGAATTGCACTAGCTCCCCAATGGCGTCCAGGTATCCTAAACGTCCAGCATGTCCAAGATTCCACGTGTCCTGCATCATATCAGCAAATTTAAAGAGGAGGTTAGGAGAGCATAAGCTATAGTCGACATTTTTCCAAGTCAGTTCGTCTTCGTCTTCACAACAAAATCTGAGAAACTTAAGGCTTTTGCTGACAATTTGCGGAGCTTTGCGATCGCTCTTGCCCCCGCCACTCCCGGTGAGCCAAGAAAGGAATTCTTTAGCGATTGCACCCGATGGTTCAAAGGTTGGAATCGGTTTGCTCGCGCTGGTGGGCTTGGATTTTTTTGGGCTTTCATTACAGTCGCTAACTTGACTAGCCTCAATTTCTGCATTGCTTGGTTTCTGATCAAAGTAAAAGAACCAACGGTGTTTTCGAGTTACGTGTTTCCTGCAGCCTCTTTGAGTCCCAAATCCATCGTGATCGCACGCCTGTATTGGGCAGTGAAAAAGACCATCGGATTCATCTTTCTCCAAGTGAAGTCTTTTCGGTTTGGTCAAAGCATTTGCAACTTTAGCCCAGTCAACTTGCTTGCACTTTTTACTCATCTTTCTTGGGAGGAGAGTCAGCGAGAAATGAGCATACACTCACCTGCCAGTTGTTTTATACGATCCTTGTGTCCCTAAGAGTACGAAACTCCCGATTGACCAATAGCAAGGCAAATATACTAACCTTGTTCAAACGTGCCCTGAACATGTTGTAGCCCCTTTGGGAACCCAAGTGCATCTTGTCCAATAGAAAGGCGAAGGCGAGCATAATCCAAAAAGCGTGCTCAAACTTGCCCTAGCATGTTTAGGCGGAATGAAGTTCAATGCGATATGCCCCCCCCCCTCCCCAAGCACTCCAATTGCTTTCAAGTAAATGGGACTTCTTTGTTCCTAATGTTCCTTTAATGAAAAGGATCGTTTTGTTCCAAAGGAACTTTTTGTTCTTAATTGTGTTGAAGTGGAACAAAATGTTCCTATCACTATAGGAACAATATGATCCCATTTGTTCATATAGGAACAAAACGTTCCTTTAATGAAAAGGACCGTTTTGTTCCAAAGGAACTTTTTGTTCTTAATTGTGTTGAAGTGGAACAAAATGTTCCTATTACTATAGGAACAATATGATCCCATTTGTTCATATAGGAACAAAACGTTCCTTTAATGAAAAGGACCGTTTTGTTCCAAAGGAACTTTTTGTTCTTAATTGTGTTGAAGTGGAACAAAATGTTCCTATTACTATAGGAACAATATGATCCCATTTGTTCATATAGGAACAAAACGTTCCTTTAATGAAAAGGATCGTTTTGTTCCAAAGGAACTTTTTGTCCTTAATTGTGTTGAAGTGGAACAAAATGTTCCTATTACTATAGGAACAATATGATCCCATTTGTTCATATAGGAACAAAACGTGACCTTTTATTTAGGGCCACCTTGTTCCTAATTCCTTTTTATTTGGGAACTGCACGTTCCTAATTTCCAAACAAAGGAACTTCACGTTCCCCTTTTGTTAGGTCCAATTAAGACATGGGAACGAAATGTTCCTAACTGGGATGCGATTAGGAACAAACAGTTCCTTGTTGAGCTATGTAAGCTCAGTAGATGGGAACAGGTGTTCCCAATTACCTTAAAGGAGAACTTAACTGGAAATAGGAACTAAGTAATATAGGAACTGTTGGTTCCTTAATCCTGTTAATAGGAACAACGGTTCCGATTAGATTTCATTATTGGGAACAATACGTTCCCTTTATGTGAAAAGGAATGAAATTATTAGGAACTCAGGTTCCTAATTACTCAAGAAAGGCCCAACTGATTTGCCAGATTAGGAACAATGCGTTCCTTTGTTATTACAAGGGGCCTTTTGGTTCCTAATCAGTATTTTTTTGTTCCGAATAGTGCAAAATTCGTTCCTTTGTACGGTTTAAGAGCTGTTCCTTTGTTTCAGAAAAGGAACAGCTGGTTTGTTCCTAATTCAATTATAGGAACAAAGGAACAAAAATAGAGGAACGGACCCCTTTTATTCGGCCGATCGTAGCGCTCGTGCAACTCGGTTTTCATCCACATAAACCATCAATTTAAGCGATTTATAAGTTAAAGTAGTTCTGGTCGAAGTTTTGCAACAAAACTCAAAGCACGTTAACAGAATTTTGCGGTTCTCTCATTTTGGGAAACGTATAGGATCGTTTCCCAAAATTTCAGTTCCTTCCTTTAAAGCCTTAAAATAATACCAACTACCGCGAAAATCTCTCCATAACTGTGTTTCCCTGTAGTTTTATGTAGGGCTATGTCCGAAAATACGTTTTCCTATTTTTTTGGCTAAAAAATACAACTCAGACAGGATGTTTTTGCTTAAAGGCGTTCCTCTTAAGAGGAACTGTTATGAAAAGGCACACTTGTTCCTATAACAGTATTAAAAGATATTGGCCGTACATTTATATCAGCAGAACTTGGGTTAATCCAGAGCGATCTTGTTCCATGATACACAAGTGTTTGCCATCATCTCTGGACAGAGATGATGACACACATTACGTTAAGAGTGCTTTTGGTTTCCGTTGAGTTTGCTCGCTGAATTTAAGAGCATTAATTTCATAGATGTCCTCGAAACTCTGAGAATGAAGAAAGAGGTCCAAAACAGTCCTCTCTTGATTAAAAGTTCACTTCTTGAAAGGAAACTCTCAGAACACCGCCAAATCCGTAAAATCCACCACATTTTAGGAAAAAAAAAGCAAAATCACCCTGTCAACTTCAACTTCAAACTGGAAGTTCAAAGGCCAGCAAGAAATCTGTAGTTAGGGCGGGATTCACGGATTTTACGGAAACTTCAAACTGCAAACATCTTTGAAGAGAATATATGAATATATTACATACATAAGATACTTGCAGTTAAAAAAGGAAGTATTAAATCATGTATGTTCTAAATATTCCACTTCAAACTGGAAGTTCAAAGGCCAGCAAGAAATCTGTGGTTAGGGCGGGATTCACGGATTTTACGCAAACTTTAAACTGCAAACATCTTTGAAGAGAATATAATATATTATATACATAAGATACTTGCAGTTAAAAAAGGAAGTATTAAATCATGTATGTTCTAAATATCCGTGAAATCCGTAAAATCCGCCGCATTTTAGAAAAACAACAAAATCACCCTGTCAACTTCCACTTCAAACTGGAAGTTCAAAGGCCAGCAAGAAATCTGTAGTTAGGGCGGGATTCACGGATTTTACGGAAACTTTAAAACTGCAAACATCTTTAAAGAGAATATATGAATATATTACATACATTATTACATTATTATTATTATTATTATTATTACATACATAAGATACTTGCAGTTAAAAAAGGAAGTAAGTATTAAATCATGTATGTTCTAAATATCCGTGAAATCCGTAAAATCCGCCGCATTTTAGAAAAAAAGCAAAATCACCCTGTCAACTTCCACTTCAAACTGGAAGTTCAAAGGCCAGCAAGAAATCTGTGGTTACGGCGGGATTCACGGATTTTACGGAGACTTTAAACTGCAAACATCTTTGAAGAGAATATATGAATATATTACATACATAAGATACTTGCAGTTAAAAAAGGAAGTATTAAATCATGTATGTTCTAAATATCCGTGAAATCCGTAAAATCCGCCGCATTTTAGAAAAACAACAAAATCACCCTGTCAACTTCCACTTCAAACTGGAAGTACAAAGGCCAGCGAGAAATCTGTGGTTGGGCGGGATTTCACGGATTTTACGTAAATGTTTTATACAAATATGACTTAACCCTTTCACTCCCATTACCAGTTCTCATTCTTCTAACCGATAACCATACATTTCTTTGTTGGCCGTTCCTGAGAATTTGGCGTTAAATCAAGACCGTATTCCCTAATTGATTATTTTCTTAATTCTCATTATTTGTCTCCTTGACAGTGTATTAAAATGATGAGGAGAATTTAAATGCTGGTCACTCCTAGGAGTGAATGGGTTGATACTGCTCTTTTACAGTGTAGATGTCTTCATGGTCATCGGAAGACAGTTAAAGTAAAAAAAAAAAAAAGAGAGAGTGAGAAGTATAAATAACATTTATCTAACACTTGCATGTACAAATTCTGCTGGTGAACTAGCACGTTGTCAGAGAGTGGAACTTCTTGCTGTCCGAAAAAAACTGTAGATAGGGCGGATTTCGTGGTATTTGCGGACAAAAGAACCTCCACCCAGCGATTTAGATTCATGAACAAATTTTCATTGTCAACTTTTATGAAATATGACAACATGATTAACAAATGACCCTGACGGTACCAGACGATTATTACCCCTTTTTGTCATGAAAAAGTGCAAATAACAAATTTCGCACCAAGTAATCGAGACATTTGTTTCTTGATTTTGCGATGCTTAGTAAAGTCCGTAACAAATGTGAAATAAACATGGAATTGAGCTTGGGCTGCTTCAATAGTCTTCGACTGCTAATTGCTACCTATTATCACGGAAAATAATGGAACCAGTGTTTCATGGAGTCTAACGAACAACACCAACACCTGTTACTTCGATCGTTTGTTTTGCGTTATGTGATGTACATCAAAACTATGAAAAACAAGCTCGAACTTGACCTTGGATACTTCAAACGTTTTTCGCCAGTAATTAGGCTTCTTTGTTGCGGCAAGATAACAAAACCGGGAAATAATTGCACTAAACATGATAGGAAATCTCTGGGGGTAACAGCAAGACTGTAGCGTGTTAAAGCAGGTTACAACTTTGGACCTCAAATTAAACACTTCTATCAGTTTCCTTTGATTTTCAAATTTATTCCTCTTGACTATCACAAGTAGATTTGCGTATAAAATTTGTGCCTGTTCTGAGAAGAAATCATTCCCAACATGAACAAGACGAGGTATCCTTGTCGGCAATTGAACAGTAACGCCATAAAGAGTGCAGCTTTATGCTTTGTGAGCCCTATCATCGTTGGAAAGTGTAGTATTGTCAAAGCGCAATGTATATGTGAAATCGACGAAGGAGGCCTACAGAAAGCTTGGTATAACGTCTGTAAAACCAGAGACATTTGTGATAAGGCAATCTGTGGTAAGAATTTGCTTCTCAATTTCCTGTCTTTCCTTTCAATTCTTGAAGAAGGTCTCGTTGCTTAAGAATGATCGTTTTTTTTTTCCACAGGAGTAAGAAACGTAGCATTTTTCTTTGGAGCTATAAGTGCCCAAAGCCCTAAAAAAAGACGAGGAAAAAAGGGAGCAACCACAGAGGAATACAAAAGTGATGAAAGCAATGATGAAGCACTGACATCCAGTCAAGTAGCAAGCACAGCAAGTCAAAATTGGATATCTAACCATCCGACAATCATCAATGAGAAATTATGCCCATGCAGCAATTACTGGATAGCTTTAACTACGCCAAATGGTGCAGCGGCAAACCCCATCGTAATTCACCGTGCGCTCTTGGAATGCGGCGTGGAGACTGTGGCACAACAGGTATGTGAATGTTCATTTTAACATCGTTTCTCCAAAGTATTGTGTATTCGGATAAATAGCATATTTGAAACGTAGGCCTTGTTTTCTGTCCGTTTTAATAGCTTATTGCTGAATACCATTCGAACACCACCTTAACAACAACCACGGTGAGAAAATCCTGCGAAAAAAACGGAACTCCATGATATCGAAATGAGTTGTGTTAAAGTTGGACCATTCAGAGTCACTATTCAATATTTCGAGACATTTCCAAACAGAAAACACAACACACTTAATCTTCTAACAGTGCCACAAAACCAAAGTAATGGATTTGCTGCTATTCTGTTCTCAGGTACCCTGCTATGAAGGGAAGGAGTCGGCTGCCATGAAAGAATTGTTCAAGGTTTTAAAAGATCACAAAAACCCCATGATTCAGGAATTAGTAAACTCTTCGTATGAATACTGCTTCCGAACTGAAATGGATAGTCTGCTGGGCGAAGGAGACTTGATGGACTCGCAAGATTGTGGAACAGAGAAGGTGACCAGAGTGTGGCTCACAAATTTGAATTTCGGCTCCACGTTGAAGTTGTCCGTCACTAAGCTTCAAGACGCGAAGTTAGACATCGATATGTTTGGTTTTGAAGAGGACAACGCACAAAGTGCAGACGAAGAAGCAAGACTGTCGGATAAATTGACTGTGCTCGTCAACGACGTAGGATTGGCAATGAAGAAAATGGAGTATGCTCTATTTCGCGGAAAAATCTACAAGAAAGTTCCCATGGCCATGTACACTTACGCTTACAAGTGCGAAGTCCGAGTTTTCATAGATAGCCTTGCAGCGAACGAGTTCTTTAAGGCAAGACTACTAAAGGACATGAGAAAGATAATTGACATACTCTCTGACCCAGACTGCGAGGTGGTACGTCCAATCTCCATCGACTACAATCTAATCGAGGTTAATGGCGGACACTGCTGGTCCATTAAAGAAAGGCACTTTGTAAAGAACCCAATTCCTGACGCGAAGATAGGCATCATCTCTCCGAGAGCTTTCACGACGTACGAGCCAGCTAAAGAGCCTGACCCCAAATACTTCAAAGAAATTTTAGAAAACAGCCTCTCAGAAGTGGAAATTGGTGAGTTTTGCGAGGATTTCCTAAAGCTTCTCTACTTCAACAAAAAGTGCCACAAGGACAAAGTTCCATGTCTCATTGGTGATGCAAATAGCGGCAAAACCAGCCTATTCCATCCCATCCTCGGGCTTGTACACCACACAAACATTGCAACAATCACCAAGCAAAGGGTATTCAACAAGGCCATGATCTCGAAATCCACTGAAGTGATCTTCATTGACGAGGCTTCGACGTCCACAATGGACGTCGACGACTGGAAAATCTTAACCCAGGGGGGATATACTGCATGCGATGTGAAGTATCAAACAGCAAAGTCGTTCATCAACCGCTGCCCCATGTTGTTAACGGCACAAAACAAATTGGAGTTCAAGCCTGAAGATCAGCCCGCGATGGATCGTAGGCTTCGAAACTACAACTTCAAGAGTCTCCCGGCTCCCAAGAAAAGAGCCTCGACATGGCTACGAAGACACCCGATGGAGTGCATTGTGTGGGCGGCCGCACAAGCCAGGAGGTGCACGGCATCGGCTACTGAGGACGAGCTAAGTGACGAGGATAGCGTGGAGGATGGTGTATTGGGAGCAACAGAAAAGGAAGAGCTTCGCACGTTGAGCTTGGACAAAGTGCTGGATGAGTGTGATCGCCCAACTGTCGGAATGGGTGCTCAGGATGCAACGGAAAACACTCAGGATGATTCGGACGCAAGTCAGGGCGACCAGACCGTCAGTGCTTTGAGGAGAGTTGTGGAGCAGTGCGCTCAGGAGTCACTCCGCCACCGCCAAGTTTCCGCCATGTTGCATGCGCGACTCAGCGAGCGAGAGAGACGGAGGCAGGCAGAGGAGATGGTGTACCGACGAAGGCAGGAAAATCTCGTGTCGAAGGGCGTCACAAGCGAACATGTGGCCCTGCTTCCGAGGGATGCATCTGAACCCATGCCTACGCAAACTGAAGACGACTTGGCCGCCTTCAAGCAGCAGGCCCTTCGAGAAGAGTTGAAGACAAGGCGAGAAAGTGCACTTGCCGCGTTTCAAACACCCTGGTTAGTAGAAACCGAGCGGGAACTTCACAAGCTCACCAGGACACTAGAGCGGTCAGCCCTGAATCAGGAGAGAAGGGCGTCCATGGAGGCCTACCGCGAGGTGTTGCGAGATAAGGTGAGACAATTTCACCAGAATTATGGTACGGCCGGTTGCCAGTGTGCCTTGGAGCAGAGGAAGCGATCGTGCGTTGCTCTGGGCCTCCTGAAAAAAGAACAAAGGCGTCTCGTCACCAGCCTCTTCCATGTCCTGCCGACCGAGGACGAGTTCGGCGAATCTTCCCGATCGGAAGATCACGGAGATGACAGCACCACCTACGAAGAATCAGTGGATTCCATACCTTCAGCTACCGACAAACCGGCAGTCCCCTCAGTGCAAGGTGCTACCTCGGAGAACGAGAATAGCAGTGACGGAGACATCTTCATAACGCCATTGCCAAGCCTGCAAACACCCAGTACAGCTCCTCCCGGTTGTTCAAAGTTTGCCCAGAAGAGACGAAGGCCCGCGTTCCCTGACGGAAAGGGAGCGAAGAAACCGTGCAAAAATAGCATCTTGAAGTACTTTTGCTCTAGTCAAAAGTAGCCTAAGCAAAGAAATGACACTTAACGCTATGAAGGCTTTTGCCCATTAATTCATTGTGAAGACTCGACAGTATGATAGTATTCTGTGTGAAACACTAATGGCTTCTAGGTCAGTTTCGTTCATGCATTAGTAGTAGTGGTAGTATCTTGAAATTAACAAGATCCTCATTAAAATCTCAAGTGGTTCTCAAGTTAAATCATTGTCCCTTTTGTGCGCATGTCAATCGCAGCCCAGCCCTTTTTTTAAAGAGGCTTCTGTTCTTCCCCGAGTCAACAATAAAAAAAATCCACTTTTCATGTTGTCATAAATAGTGAACAAAGCACATAGGCGACAAAAAACAATGGCTGCATTGTGCAAGTTCAAACTTGCCCCAACCTGCCCCAACTTGCCGAAACCTGCCCCAACTTGCCCGTGTTTGCTCAGGCATGCCTCTGCTTGCCCAGTGTTCATTATTCTTAAATACATTTACAAATTCAATGTGAGAAATGGCGTTGCTGCGATTATGTTCAACCTTTCCCGGACAAGTCTATAAGCGCCTCGAAAAGTCTTTTACAATCTGCTATTGACTCTGCTTCGTGATGTTTGAAACATAAAACACTACACCAAACGTTTTGCCAATTAAAAAGCGATAAAACCATAGATGGCAAGAAAAGAAGATTGTTTTCTGTTGAACAAGATGTACAAAGAAACTGTCATTTCTAAATAGGAACCATTTTACATAAATCGGAACTAATGGTTAGGAACAAACTGTTCCACTTGCCAATAAAAAGGAACATTGCATTCAAAACGGAACCATTAATGGGAACAATTGTCCCTCAAGTGAATAAAAAGGAACCAATTTTTAAAGCAGGAACAGTGTTAGAAAGAAACAAACGTTCCCTTACAAAAAAAGGAACATAATTAATTGTTCACAAAGCCCCTAATATAGGCATTAGTAGTCCATCACTATGTGGGTTCCTACACTAAAGAGCAATCATGTCCGCGTGTTCTAATGGCCTCCAATTTACTGACTCTAGCACACGGAGTTCTTCCTCTATGATGACATCCCTCGAAACCGGTGTTGCAATAGCGTCCATAAACAAGGAATTTCTTGCAATGTCGCTGCTTTCTAGTTTAATGGCTATGAAAAGGCATGCCAAGATGAGCTCCCTCAGAGTAGCCCTTTGCCTTTGCGTTGTTCTGTTTAAATGCCTCCAAAAAAGGCTTTCTGCCAACATGGCCGTCGATTTTGGAAAACCAAATGGCTCGCAAATGCCATGAATAAACTCTCCAGCAAACTTGATGTCTTGCAACGACAAAGCGGGATGTTTATCTACAATGGTCTCCATGATCTTAGCGGGTGTGTGTTCAGCAGGAAAAGAGGCCCGGCTTTTAAAGTCTGCGCGCTAAATAGTGACACGCAACATCCCGAAATGCTTTGGGAAACACACACGCAAAGAAGGCCTGTTTGATTGGCACATAAGCAAGCAAGCGCGGTTCCCAGGGCGGTATTTGAAATTCCAGTTCTATAGTAGCAGTAAGTTTTTAGCTAGCGCGTGTCTTTGCAAAACTTGGCCGCCGCTCGTTTCTTCAGTGAGTCAGAAGACCTTCCTTTCTGGAAATGAAATTCGGAATCCCTTAGAATGGCTGTCCTCTGACCATAGCCGTACCTTTTGAGACCGGCCTTGAGATACCTGTCTTCGTCCTGGTTGAACAAGAGGGCTTTTTTTCTATTGCGTGTACGACCGATGTTCGCCACTTTGAAAGCGCGATGGCGTGTAAGTCTTGGAATTTCACCCAAATTGGATTCCCGTTTTAGTGGCAACGCCTCCTCTGCACTTTCGACTTCTTCTGTAGAACCGCCGGACAGATGGTGCGCATCATGTTCTTGAGAGGAGGCGGACGAGATGTCTGACAGTCTTGAAATTACATCTTCTGCCAACTTTGTCCCCTTGTCGCCATGTAGTTTATCCAAGCATTGGCGGGCCTTTGTTGCGACCTCTCTGGATCGTTGCTTTTGATAATGCACTCTTGCTACAACCGGGCTGTGTTTTTGATCCTCTGAAACTGCGTCTTGTTCTTTTGCACTGAGCTGGTTGGAACTTGCCGTCTCGACGATTTGGCGGTAGCGCGTCGGGTGAACATATTTTCCAATGGCATCAAAAACCAGTTTACTCATCAGCTCTCCAAGCTTGTTGTGCTGTCCTCCGTTTCTCGTCACGAGTACGTAGTCGCAAACTGGTTTCTGCAGAGGGCGAATGTGATGTATATATCCATCCAAAACTTTCATGTTAGTGTCGGTTAAAAGGAGGGAGTCAAATCCGTATTTACCTGCCGTTTTAAACATTTTCTGGTCAATGAATCCCCCGTTTGTTTTCGCTGCACGAACCATGTCAACAGTGAGGTACTGGTACGTCATGGGTCGGTAGCCCTTTACCTTAATGAACAAGTACACGGCTAGAAATTTGGTGGCAAACGACAAATCCCCCGTGCAAACACTACCTGGATTGTCCCTGCATTTCTTAAGCACTTCTTCATATCGAGGCAGGTAATGAGACACAACTTCCAGTAGTTCGTCGAGTGATGCCCAGTGACCCTTGGCTTCCAAAACATCAATGTCCAGATCGCTGGTCCACTGCAATCTCATCATCTTAGACACTGTTCGCCGAACTCTTTTCAAGTACGTCTCGGTGACAGTTAATCCTCTAGCCACTGTATCTGACAATCCTTCGCTGACTTTTCTGAATTGCACTAGCTCCCCAATGGCGTCCAGGTATCCTAAACGTCCAGCATGTCCAAGATTCCACGTGTCCTGCATCATATCAGCAAATTTAAAGAGGAGGTTAGGAGAGCATAAGCTATAGTCGACATTTTTCCAAGTCAGTTCGTCTTCGTCTTCACAACAAAATCTGAGAAACTTAAGGCTTTTGCTGACAATTTGCGGAGCTTTGCGATCGCTCTTGCCCCCGCCACTCCCGGTGAGCCAAGAAAGGAATTCTTTGGCGATTGCACCCGATGGTTCAAAGGTTGGAATCGGTTTGCTCGCGCTGGTGGGCTTGGATTTTTTGGGCTTTCATTACAGTCGTTTACTTGACTAGCCTCAATTTCTGCATTGCTTGGTTTCTGATCAAAGTAAAAGAACCAACGGTGTTTTCGAGTTACGTGTTTCCTGCAGCCTCTTTGAGTCCCAAATCCATCGTGATCGCACGCCTGTATTGGGCAGTGAAAAAGACCATCGGATTCATCTTTCTCCAAGTGAAGTCTTTTCGGTTTGGTCAAAGATTTTGCAACTTTAGCCCAGTCAACTTGCTTGCACTTTTTACTCATCTTTCTTGAGAGGAGAGTCAGCGAGAAATGAGCCCATTTGTTCATATGGGAACAAAACGTTCCTTTAATGAAAAGGACCGTTTTGTTCCAAAGGAACTTTTTGTTCTTAATTGTGTTGAAGTGGAACAAAATGTTCCTACCACTATAGGAACAATATGATCCCATTTGTTCATATAGGAACAAAACGTTCCTTTAATGAAAAGGACCGTTTTGTTCCAAAGGAACTTTTTGTTCTTAATTGTGTTGAAGTGGAACAAAATGTTCCTATTACTATAGGAACAATATGATCCCATTTGTTCATATAGGAACAAAACGTTCCTTTAATGAAAAGGACCGTTTTGTTCCAAAGGAACTTTTTGTTCTTAATTGTGTTGAAGTGGAACAAAATGTTCCTATTACTATAGGAACAATATGATCCCATTTGTTCATATAGGAACAAAACGTGACCTTTTATTTAGGGCCACCTTGTTCCTAATTCCTTTTTATTTGGGAACTGCACGTTCCTAATTTCCAAACAAAGGAACTTCACGTTCCCCTTTTGTTAGGTCCAATTAAGACATGGGAACGAAATGTTCCTAACTGGGATGCGATTAGGAACAAACAGTTCCTTGTTGAGCTATGTAAGCTCAGTAGATGGGAACAGGTGTTCCCAATTACCTTAAAGGAGAACTTAACTGGAAATAGGAACTAAGTAATATAGGAACTGTTGGTTCCTTAATCCTGCTAATAGGAACAACGGTTCCGATTCGATTTCATTATTGGGAACAATTCGTTCCCTTTATGTGAAAAGGAATGAAATTATTACGAACTCAGGTCCCTAATTACTCAAGAAAGGCCCAACTGATTTGCCAGATTAGGAACAATGCGTTCCTTTGTTATTACAAGGGGCCTTTTGGTTCCTAATCAGTATTTTTTTGTTCCGAATAGTGCAAAATTCGTTCCTTTGTACGGTTTAAGAGCTGTTCCTTTGTTTCAGAAAAGGAACAGCTGGTTTGTTCCTAATTCAATTATAGGAACAAAGGAACAAAAATAGAGGAACGGACCCCTTTTATTCGGCCGATCGTAGCGCTCGTGCAACTCGGTTTTCATCCAAATAAACCATCAATTTAAGCGATTTATAAGTTAAACTAGTTCTGGTCGAAGTTTTGCAACAAAACTCAAAGCACGTTAACAGAATTTTGCGGTTCTCTCATTTTGGGAAACGTATAGGAAGGAAGGAAGGAAGGAAGGAAAGGTAAGGAAGGAAAACTAAGGAAGGAAAGCTGAGGAAGGAAAGAAGGAAGAATCCTAGATCTGAGAGGTCAGGATTTATCATTGTTGCACTGATCATTCACTTACACAAGACTAAACACGTCAAGTATAAAAATATACGCCTTCACGATACATCTGACTTAAGGACGTTCGCACTAATTGTTTCTGCGCATCCTTACTGCGCACGCAATTCACGTCGCGATGTCATGCCACCTCTATGTACGCTTGTGGACATTTTAATAGCTATGTACGGGTTTAACAATCTTAAATGTTCGGTACCCCACATTTTCTTTTGATAGATCACTTTCTTTGTGAATTATCTACATTTTATGAAAAATTGAAGAAAAATCTTTGTTGTGGAAGTTTAATTTTTTTCAACTTTTCTGCCCCCGCATAATCGAATTCCGCTGTTATTTTAGCTGCACGGTGTTCGCAAGAACCCATCTTAAAGGTTGAGTTTCACTGCAAGGATGACACCGGTTCAAATTATTTACTTGAAATACCCACTTACATAAAATTTGACTAAGAAAGTGGGTCTACAGCGAATCATTTTCAATATTTTTCAACTAACAACCACTGAGGCTATGTCGAGTTACGAGGACCGAATTGTCAAAATTGGGGTAGTTTTCCACGCGCTTTATTTCGAAAACGAAGTCTGTGACCCCCCAGTGTTTTGCATTTCTGACAAAGGTAACCCATTATTTGACTGTCGCAAAGGTAGGAAAAAAATCTGTGTTGTCGAACGTCCTTAAACTCTGCTCGTTTACCTTGTTGCATAGCTTGAGGTGTAAGCCGTCCTCCTATATAAGTATTTTGATTGGCTACAGCATTGCCTTGAGCAAACTGACCCATCAAGTGACCTGGTAACCCATTAGATCCCACTGATTGGACATTAACTGGGGTCCCTGTGCTGCGCTGAGCTGATGGAGGTTCTGATGTAGGTATGATCAGTGCTGCCTGATGTTTTGGAAAATAGTTCCTACAAACATACAATCATTTCAGGTAAATTTGCCACCAAAACGTCTTATCAAAATAAGCTGCAGAATTGGCCAATGGTTCACTTGCATGGTATCCAGTTGTACGTCTGTGTTACGGATCCTTTCTTTGCTCCCAGCAAAACACACGTTCATATTTTCTTTTTAAAATAACTATAACGCGACCGCTCTACCCTGATCTCCACCATGATTTGCTGTTTTTCACATACACTGGCAAATCTACTGGTGCCTGGTTTTATAAAAGGAACGAACGAATGACCTGCATGTCCAACCCTATTAGGTTAAACTAGTTAAACAGGTAACGAACATCACTTCACTTACTTGCTTCTTTGCTGTTGGGTAATTGGTCTTGGCTGTCCCACTAAATGCACCTCTCTACAATGCCTAAATAGCTTAGAGCTGGCATTAAATGGCCTGCAAAGAAAACAATACGCCATCATAAGAGCTACCTACATTCCATTGGAAGATGGACAAATGAAGAGAAATGTACGAAACATTAGGGCCTCCACAGACTTGACATTTAGTTGTAGACAACTAAAAAACGCTGTGTGAGATTAGTTGTCTAAACGCTAAATTTTTAGTTGTCAACAACTGCATTGTAGCCAGTTTCCCGTTTCGAAAAGAGAAACTGCTTAGTTGTCGACAACTACGTTTTTGACCATTTTACCAGTATGTGGGAATGATTCGTTTAGTTGTCGACAACTATCGTAACTGCGTGGTCACGTACTGCGCTATGAGCATGCGTAGTGAACGTTAGTTCCCAAGCTCTCGCTGGCATGTTTTAGTTGTCGACAAGTAACACTCCAATGTGTGGAATGCTGGCATTGGACAGATTACTTGTCGAGTCCCTTAGATATGCAAACTAAAGGTGACTGATTTAATACACGAAGGCCCTTGCAGTTATGCAGGGGATGGCCAAACCTGTGTAAGGCCCCGGACAAACGAACGCAACATCGTCCAACATTGTTGGATACCTTGTTCATACTCTTTTTCGCGCGTCTTAATTTTCACGGGAAAAAATCGTGAAAATATCCTCGCGAAAGTTAATACTCTCATCAGAAATTTACATAATCAAACATATGAATCAGTAAATGTTATCAACAACATCTGAGGATCGCGATGATGTTTAGATCTGCAAAAACTTTCGGACAACCGAACGATTGATTGTCTGTAGTGTATGTAAAAGGTCCTGTTTGAAATAATCCCTTTGTATGGTATATGCTAATAATTCTTTACCTTTGTAAAGTTTTATGAAAATAAAATTTTGTTGACACATTTTCGTTGGCCACTTCGTCCAACATTGTTCAACACAGTTGTAGTCAATGTTAGATGATGTTGCATCCGTTTGTCAGGGGCCTGTAGGTTTAGCCAGGAATATTACGGTATTAAATAGTTCAAATCCATTAGGCATGGTTGATATCATGCCGCACACCGGCTTTGTAGGGAAAGCAACTAAACCATAGCCCATTAGCCCAAGTTCGTTACACCCAAATTCTAAAGTAATTCCGAGGCTTTCTGGACAAACGTTATTCAAGATTCCCTTGTCTTTTAGTTTCCAAAAGACAGTCAAAGACAAAAACAACATGTAGAAATTCGTCCAGAGGGCCTCGGAATCAATAGAATTTATCTCAAACCGTTTATCTCAAACGTAGGTTATTAGTAACAGCAAATAGCTACCTCATTCCTCGTCGCTCCCTCATGCAAGAAGTCCAAAGGCAATGGAAAAATCCATCCTCTAGATGATAGAAACACATCCATGTCTCAGGCATTCTACAAACCACTTGCAACTACAGGCATACTTCTTCTCTTAATTAGTTATATGTTTATTGTTCACAAAAATTTACAGTTGAAGCAAATGCTCAATGAAAAGCCGAGATGACTTTTACCTCGGCCAAAACATGACGGTTGCACGTAGATAGGACAAAACAGGAAGCAATTGCAACATTAGGTGTGTAAGGCACATGTATATATCCATACCAGCAGCAGATCTACATCTGCGGACGACGACGAGGACAGCACCGCAGTTGTTGGGCTTTTACTGCCATAGTATCAACGTTTTAATAACAGAATTGTCAGAATTGAAGAACGAGCAAAACTCAGAGAAAAACGCATCGTTCAACTGGAAAGCAAGCGACCTCCGGCCGAACAAAGAATAAAGCAACTCCAATCCAAATCACAGGAGCTCCAGACCTCCCTCGAATTCACCCACAAGAACAGAACCTCGACCGCATCAATGACTGCCAACACAAACCGAACAGGAAAACGAGTTTGTAGGTGGAATATGATCTATAAAACCCCAGAACGACAAGACGAAAACTGCACGAACTTAATCAAGCATGTTCTTATCAACGACCTGACATAAGATAGCTCAGAAGTCGTGCACTGCGCCTGGGAAGACGCAGTAGAGGACGCTGGAGGCCTATAATTGTGCGATTTACCAGTCGCTCTGACAGGGACAAAGATTGAAAGGTATGACAAGATTCTCATGCCAACATTGGCGAAGATCTGCCGAGGCACGTATTAGAGATCGGGAAAAATGTTCTCTTTTCTGCCATGGAAAAAACTTAAATTAAAAAAAAAAAAACGCAAGAAGAAACCTAAGAAGCATGTGACTATCGGTGAAGACAAGCTTATCGTTTTTGTTTCCACTACAACATTCCCGCCCATCGGCTGAACTCTGATTTCCAAGATCAGGACCATGAAGAAAAAACCCCTGCTACAAATGGTTCTCTCATACCAGATAGCTCTGTCGCCGACCTTACCTTCCCCAATAAACATACAGCTCCAAGGAAACCGCAAAAATTTGGGGACATGACGGAGCGGGAACGTACTCTATAGTCACTGAACCAATCACAGCAAAGGAGTTATGATTTTAGTAATCCAAAATTGCAAAATCGAACAAGTATCTCAGGATAAAAATGGAAGGTTTGTTATTGCAGGCAGCGTGGAGGCAGCCATATGAGCCGTAAGTTTACTGGGGAAGGTAAGCTTGGCGACAGAGCCATCTAGTTTGACAGGATCATTTGTAGCAGGTGTTTCTTCCTCATGGTCCACGTCTTGGCAATCAGGGTCCAAACCTTATTGGAGGCAGCGTGGCCGAGTGGTTAGGGCGCCGGACTTGAAATAAGGAGGTCCCGGGTTCAAGTCCAGATATGAGCACTAGTTGGACTTGTTCTCGGCCGCGCTTGCAAATAGCCAGCCGGTCTCCAACCAAGTTTTGTAATGTACCAAGCCTTAAAATGGACAACACTGGGGGAAATGACTCCCATATACAAAACGTTTCTATAATAAAATTAAAATGTGCAAGATTACAAATGTAATGTTACTAAAAAAAATAGGGAATGAATAGTACAATAAAAAGCGTTATCTAGAGCGTACCTGATTTGCGGAGATGACAGGTGCTATCTAACAGATGTATCTTTAAGTCTTGCAGGTCTTCGTACTGATAATCACACCCTCTCCATAAACACTCATAAGCAAGCACAGGACCAGTTGGCAAAACCTGACTGCTCTCTACAAACTGCGGCAAAAACAAACCAGTAACAAAAAATAGATGCTTTTTGACGTCTCGCTTAACTACAATAACAATGAAAAAGCATCATTTACCCTATGATTTCAACCGGTAATTTTGCCAAACATTTAAGAAGGCACCCTTAAAACCTACTTGCAATGCTAGCAATGAAAAGTCAGTGTTTAATCTTGATTCTTTATCACTATCGACAAGGCACCTCTGTAAGTTTTTTTGCAAGAAATTTGATTGGGTCAGTTCACATCTCATTGTACTATTTATTTCTGATGAGCGTTTCAGTACTGTCTTGTACTCTTTTCATTGTAGTGTATTTTTTGATTGGAATGGCACATGCTTTTAGGTCACACTTGGAGAATCGTCTTAAAAACAAACAGAATGAATTTTTTTCACAGCTGTTTAAAGATAAGCGATATCTGGCTCTGTGTAAGGGTATCTCTTCTCGTGTTGAACTTGATAACTCAGTAGAACGGTGCGCTGGGGGATGCGTATTAAAATAAGCTGTATATGCTCACCTCAGAATCGGTTTGGATAGGCTGCATTTGAGCCCGTGCTTCATAGTCTGCCTTCTTCTGTGCACTCATGTTGCGCCACTGAACAAGAACCAGATAAAAATGATTAATGACGTCACTGTTTGCAACACGATGATTTCACTTTGATGTGGATTGCTTACTGCTGGTCTCTAAGAGGTGGCTGGTTGCTTTAAACTTTACATGGCACTGTTGTATTGAGCGTGATTAAATTTCGATCCTCATTATTCCGGGTCCCGATTCACGAAGCTTTCTTCAGGCAAGATGAATACTGCAATTATGGACAAAAGTCCTTGGGACACTGATGTAACGCTATAATTTTCTTTGTTTTTCACCCGAAATTTTAAAACGCTTTGCTATCCTTTGAAAAATGCGTAAGTCTCCCCCCCCCCCCCCCCCCCTCCCAATACAAAGTTGAAACTACGAAAAAATGGCGGGTACACGTGATCAACACTGTAGAAGGGAGGGGGGAGGGGAAAGGCAGGTATCGTTTTAGTCGCACGCGACTGTTTGTTTTGCGTGTGAGAAAACGCGCTAAAAGTGTTTTCTTTCGCTTAGCCTTTTAGAACGATCCAATTCGTCATCTTTATGGCGGGCCATCGCTGTCAAAAGTAGATATCATGATATCATGAATGATATCATGATATCTGCCTAATATCATGATATCGTGATATCATGATATCACGATATCTGACGTTAGGATATCACTACGATAAGATCTCGTTCAATTCGTAAACCATTTAGCAAATGTGTTGTTAGTAAGGCATGGGTCGCACTTGGCAAATTTTTGCGAAAGTTTATTGACTTTGCGGTCATAATCTGTCAACAGTGTAGTTTTCCTAGTGCGACCCTGACTTTTCCGGTTCGCAAAAACTTTGAAAATCGGCAAAAACTTCAAAGACGCCGTAGTGCTTGGGTGGGGCAGGCAGATTTTGGAAAAATCGAGCTGAACAATAGGAATCACAGCGGCAACTGTCAACGCTTGTCAATGGAAGAGAAAACAGAACATTTACGACACAATATAATAAGCGTGCATCTCCTTCATTTTGCGCGCAGTACTTGTTTAAAATGCGTCTAAATGTAATATTTGTTACGTTTAGCTGTTCGCGAAAGAATTGCTGTGGTACCGTTGGATCGTAAAAGTCGAAAAATCAAAACATGATCACACAGGTCGAGAAGCTGACCACGAATAACATTCGTTTCTTTCATACAAGATGCTCAACAAGAAAAGCTGTTACAGATTTTTGGAAGAATGAAAACATTATTTGATAATCTCCTAACCTTCAATTCAACAGGACGCAGTTTGGGTTTTTACTTTCGTGCGCAACTGGTACATGGTATACTTCAGTTGACGTTAGGTGCATTCAATAACAATTATCTCCCACGAGTGCGACCCTGCAGTTGACTGCAAAAATTTTGTTTTCCGGTCGCGGTTTCAAAGTTTTGCCCTCGCTTTTGCCAGAAATGTTGAAAACTTTGTTCTAGTGCGACCCATGCCTTAACCATTTCGCAAATGCCTTGTTATCAGTGTTATTTTTAATGTCTGACTTTTGAAATTACCACGCTGAGTTGGCGTTAACTACGGCCATCAGTAGTCGCAAAAAAGCGTGTCATTTTTACTTCTGCGAACCGTGACGTTGTCCGCGTGCTGGGCGTGCTTCAAGATGACCTTGAGGCCTGTACATGCGTTAATCCTTTTCTTGGGATGGACACTTGTGCTCTGGAAAGAACAACACTGTATTGGCTAGCTTTGCTAAGTGTGTGGTCGTACCCAACCAGATTCCCGGTCCCCAGTGAGCACGCGTTTTAGCTGGATTTTTGCCTGATTTTTGGTAGCTGTTTTATCAATAGCAAGGGGGGAAACCTGAAAGTCTAAAGTTAAGGATAAAGCTATTTCGGTAGACTGGAGAATTTTTTTTTCGCAAACTTTTAAAATTGGCTAGTCACGCAATAGGTGGTGTGACTTAAGCTTAACTTTCGTTACCCCTAGTTGTCCCACGCCGTGTAACGGCTGTGTAGCTAGTCTGCTGACAACTTATATCCGACGGCTATCCACGGCAAATAATCTATACCAAACCATAACTTTCCTTCTTTTATTTGCCGTAGAATTCCGGAAATAACGCGACCCCTCCCCTAGAGAGGAACGCCTACCCTAAAGTAACGTTAATGCATGTGTAGAGACCTTGGGATGAAACCCTCCCAAAAGTAATGGCCACCCGAAAATATGGGATCTAATGATCTGAGGGAAACCTAAGCTTTTGAAAGGAAGGATGTTCTCTCAAGACCAGCCCCTATATTGTCAGTTGACTGTGGTGATACAATACTTGGAACTACTTTTACCTTGGGAGGGGTAGGTTAAAGGAGTGGAGGGGGAAGGGTTTGCGTGCGAGTTACACTTTGGTTTTTTTTTTGTCCGATGGCGTGTGTCGTTCTGATCTTCAGCTCTAGTCAACATTTCAGATCAAAGCGAAAAAACGTATGTCCTATTTGTAGCAATTGTACTCACTCCCACAGAATACACCGACTCGTCATGGTATTTTTCAACATTATTCTTACTAATTTTCCCGCGTATCATGGTATTTTCTCGAGTTAAGTCTTTTTTTAACTACTAGGCTGAGCTCTTCCATGGAACTGACGAGGGGAAGCTCCAGAACTACACACACACACAAAAATCAACGCTGTAAACACTGTTAAAGTAACACGATTAAGGAAAGCCGTACTGTTGGTTGTGGGTAGATTTATTTTATCAACAGGCTGTAAAGTCAGACATTAATAAAACACTGATAACAAGGCATTTGCGAAATGGTTAACTGTGACAATACATTTGCTAAATGGTTTACGAATTAAACGAGATCTTATCGTAGTGATATCCTAACGTCATGATCATGATATCACGATATCACGATATTAGGCAGATATGATGATATCATTTATGATATCATGATATCTACTTTTGACAGCGATGGCCCGCCATACAGCTTTTCCTGACACGAAAAGCTATTTAAAAATTTGATTTTCATAATTCAATTAGTAGAATGTTTACATAGGTGTAATGTTGGCATGATTTCTGACACGAAAGTATAATTTCAATCTCAAGTTTTTAAATAAACTCAAACAACTTATATAAACGCAAAAACTAGCCCAACGTCTGTTTCTCTTTAATTATGTACGTTTTCTTAATTCTACATTCATTCTATTATTACGGAAAAAAACAACACGATTTCCCAGACTTATGATAGTACTAACATCTAAAAAACAACTGCGAACTATCCGAACGGATTCGCTCGTTCTATAACAAATAGGACACATTTTAACTCTTGATTGACTCCTTACTGGTAAACTTTCACCCGTCGGTCGGGTGGTGGGGAGGGTACGAGATTCTGTTGTGTTTCTTGATCGTAAGCATCCTCACTTCAGCAACTTCCCACTTCGCTTGTTCTGGTGCAGGCCACGGTCAACAAAACATAGGCACGCAATGCGCGCAGAGCCGATGACGTTTTGTTTCGCAAAATGGTGAAATTTATCATGACAACATATGGGTTTGAAGTCCCACCCTAACCCCCTCAACCCCGCCTCTCCAAGACTTCTTACCCCAACTGAGGTTCAAACCCGGACCACTCTCTAAGCAGGCCTGCGCTATACCAACAAGGGGGTCAGTTTCTAAAAACCTGTGGTGCTGCGTCGGTGGGAAAGTGAAACTCAAAACTTTGGTTTTATCAACTGAGATGATAAGGTAAATTAGCCACCGTAAAGAGATTGAAAGCTGACGTTTCGAGCGTTAGCTCTTCGTCAGAGCGAATCGAATCGAATCGAGTTCTGCCCTATACCAGTTGCGCCACAGTGTTCTCAATTGAAAATTCATCGCTAATTTTTTGTACTCATCTCTTTGCACGTGACATCGCGCCTCGATCAAGAAAAACACGGGTGTTTTGCTCCTGGGAAAATGCGTTCGAACCGGTGCAAGAACTATGGTTGTGGACGGAAGAAACCAGATGCCACTAGCTGTGCTACGTTTGGCGTCGGGGCCGCCGCTGAGTGCTGCGAACTCAAGCGATATAAACTTCGACGCCGATCTTGTTCGCTGGAGTCGATCAGCTTTCGGTTCCGTATGCAGTTCCGATTATGTCAGCTCTTCGCAATGATTGGTTCTGATTTTTCTTTATTACATCATATTATTGTTCACAAATTTTCGTGTTTCTGCTTCGCAGCAGGACACGGAAACTCACACAGTATCAGCCGTACCGTTGCCATTGCTTTTAAGAACTTTTTAACATTTTTTGGAAAACTTTCAGAGGTCCTCCGTTTAAACTGGTCAAGAACCAGGAGGCAGAGTTTCAACGTTACGACTCCATATCCCACAGTTGTTGCAGTTAACTTGGCCAGCTGAAATGGAACTGGAAAGTTTCGGGACGACGTAAATAAGATGTCTATCGGTACGCAACACAACACTGTAAAAATCAAACTGGATAAATGATATACTTATAGTTTACAAAAAGGTAACGTTTTGACCTGTTAGATTTACCCCGTATTTACGAACAGAAAGAAGCCGCTAGTTTGCTCCGTGAAATGACTCTTTGCTGCCTATCGCCGATGAACGACCCAAAAATACTTTCGAAATGGACAAAACTTTAACATACGCATTTTTAAAGGTTTTGGAACTTAATGTACAAATGCTTTTACGTTTGATAAGATTTTTGGTGATTAACTTTTCCCTTTTGGCGTGTGTAATTACCTCTACTCCAATGATGCGACTTATTTCCCCGAAGGCATATTCCGGATGTTCCTTTCTGATCGAGGCTCTCATCTCATGGGAGAACACTAAGTACCCTGATTGACTTCTCGGCTTTTTAGCTTTCTAAAATAAAAGAAACAAATAGTAGCAGATCAGCACATGGATTACCTACGCACCATAAACAGCTGTCACACAACGCTGCTTCGTAGAAGACCACAGTGCTCTGACTGGATCGCGAAACTTCAAACCTACACCTATGTTTAACAACCAGAACCAAATGAAAACCAATTCTGCTTTTCTTTTTTTGCACTTGCCACCATATTGTACGCTTCTGAGACCGGACTGAACCTCGCGTACCTCCGCTGTGATTGCCATTATGGCTGCAGCTGCTGTTGACACAGGTAAGGTTCAAACCTGCAGTACATCCGTTATTAAACTAGTAGTTATCACAGATTAGTGGAGTGCGTTCGACTGCAACCCTTGACACCGGAATTAGGGAAAGAAAGAGTCTCCTCAGCTTTCTGATCTTTCTCGACCCTTCCCCTAGGTTGTTATCAGTTGACATATTTTTCATAGTTAAATAGAAAAAGATTCAAAGCAATCGAACATTGTCAGATACGAAATAAATCTTAAAATAAAAAGGTTGCGTGACACATGTTATTTTTCAGGGGACATATTTAGGGTGCGTTCTTTTGGGACTATTCCGGAATAGGAATACTCGGAATAGACGGTATTTGTGTTCTTTTGGGAAATTTTTGGTGGGAAATCCTACGTGGCCGCAGACATAGTAGTAGTTCTCAGGTCACCTCCGCCATGGGTATTCCGTTTTCAGAAAGAGCGTTCTTTTCGAAATCGAAATTCCGTGTATTCTGTTATTCCTGAACTTGAATAAGAATAGCCGGAAAACTCCCAAAAGAATACACTCTTAATTACACGACCGCTTGTAAATAGGTATTCACCGAAAGTTTCACATGTAAATATCGCCTGTTCCAGGCTCTCAGATAGTAGGGACAGTAATTCACGCTTTCCTCACTATCTCGGAGCCTGGAACAGGCTAATGTAAATGTAGAATTAAACTGAAAAGTTCCAACTACCGTTTAACCCTTTACCTTTAATAACCTCGAAAAAATATTTGTGCAATGGTCCTCTCAACCTCTTTTAGTTCGTGGCTTCGTTGACAAAGTCTTTTGGTCATCGATTTCCGAAATAAGCAGACAACGCGATTTCTAAATTTAAAAGTCGCCGCGTGGACATATACACAAAACTTCGAAAGTGACTCGCCAAGGCACTGTTCGAGAAAGAAATGATTTAAGTATCAAGTAAATTTAAATAGCGTGTTTCTTTGACGGACATATAAACTTGAATGTTGTGTGTGCCGAGTGGTTCTTCATCGAAGGCGAGAAGGTTTGCCAACTAAACGGCGAAGTGCAGATTGACATATGTACCAAGGAGTCGTACATACTTCTCTAAGACTTCGATCAAGGATTTACAATAACTCCTTGGTCGAAAGGTGACAAAGATTGCTTTTGCGAGCCTGTAACTTCTCTCACTCAAAACAAGCTTCTACACAACACCGAGACGCCTTTGGACGTGAAAGCGAGGTCATTTAGTTTCATGGAAGTGAGTCCAAGTATACACCACTTCCAGGCCGATGTTATGCCCCTGCAAAAATCTTCGGGGGGGGGGGGGGGGGGGGGGGCTAAATTGGTGTCCGTCCATCCACTATAGAGAAAATCTCGATTCACTCCCGCCGGGATTAGGGTTGCGTTCTCCTATTGTCGAACGCAATGATATTATATTCAGGAACTTAGCCCTTTCTTGTTTATAACAGTGCTAGTTACATGACCCATTCAGCTTCACGAATTTTAATTACGTCAATGACTGGAGTTTTTCCATATTACATCTCACGCATTCACTGGCAGGCTCAAATGAAATCTAATGAAATGAAATCTAACCGTTTCCTATCAAAAGAACTGAGCGGGTAACATTTGCGAAAATCAAGAAATCAGTGCATAACAATGCAACGTTGCCCGCCGTGAAGTGTTTGTTTATTTGCTTCTTCCCCTGTTTCGTCGACAAAGTGAAGGGATTGTTCGTGAAACTCGTTTTGCTGGTACATCTCGATGACAAGTCTCTTATTTCATTGGAGATAACGATCCAAGAAACACGCGAATGCCACAAAAAAACCTTTGTTGACGCTCAGAATGGTTGGCTAGTTTGTTAAATAATTTTTCCGTGCAACGCCCCCAACTGTTTCGGGAGAATGATTCTTGGTAGCACACTTGGAACTGCAAATTGTCAAAGTGAATGCCGCTTGCATAATTGCAATAAGTGTCTCAGTTAAAGTTCATTTATTCATTCACACTTTTTCATTTTTCGGTGGTTTGAACTTCAGTTTGATTCATGTTTTGGAACAGTGTTACGTATTTGGAAAGCCTACGCGCCTACGACTGTCTCTTAAGGAGATTCTTGTATATGCCTCTTACGGCCAGCTGGTTGATGTCATTTGACGGTTCAGTTGTCGAATTGTTTTGCTGTATAAAACAACTTGACCACCGATCCCTCGGGAAACTAGAAATTTTCTTTGCCGTGAATATCGATGTTTCGTTCAGGAAATATTGCAATTTTCGAGAAACACAGTTCATTGTTTCCAGTGGGACCAGTCATAAATTGTTTAATATTACTGCAAGGTAATTGGTTGTGACAGAGCATTTTTGGCAACCTAGAGAGGTAATAACAACTTGCTTCACATTGGCTGAGCGTACAGGAGGAAATCTCCATCTTCTAAGAATGCTTGCAAATGTTCCCAGTGAAGTGAGGGATAAAATATGGGTAGAGTTAGGACCCAGGTAGCCGGATTGCGACACAGCAGCATTCAAGCACATGTGAAGCACTAAATTAAACAAAATCAATGTCACATGGTTTGGAGGAGATTCTGACCTTGCCTCCATCACCAGTCGAGTCAGCTGAGCTCAAAGCAGGAGAATGACTGCGCTCATCTTCCAACAAGTCCATGTCTTCAATTAGCAGAGGGGAGGGGACCTGTAGCCAGTGCAAACAATCATTATAAGCCATTTATGCTTAACCCTATATTTAGCCTTGCTTCCCCCATCCTCCCATCCCCACAACTTCAAGAACATTGAAGCTATGACAGTAACACTGGGATAATGTATATAGTCCGACCAAAACCGTTGCCTTAAAGGCCCGTAAAACGAGATGATGATGTCATATAACGTGGGAATAATTACGTCATATTCTCACATCTGCCATCTTGGATTTGACGATTTTTTCAAAACCACCAGTGGAGGCTCAAAGTATTCAAAACCAATACAGCATATTTCCAACAACGACAAATCAAAAATCAGTGGAAATCAAGTGCAGAAAAATCCCTTGTTCTTTTACGAGATAAATGAATAAATTAGACTCACCTTTCTTGGGGTGCTTGGTTTTTCAAAGAAATAGTATTCATCCTCTTGAACACTGACAGTCAGAGTATAGCGCTTTGAAACAGAAAAAGTATAAAACCCAACGTCACAAAACACATAGGTACAATCCTCCAAAACATAAAAATAAAAAAGTCACATACATCCTGCAAATTTAGGTAGTTATACTATAATTATCTTTTGTAACTGAAATTGTGTTGCTAATTAATCACACCATAGGAAGTTACTATAGGTTACATATTTGTCTTTTCTGTAACGAGATTGAACAGCACAGGAATGATAAGTCAATAAACAACAATAATAATGGAATTCAGACGAAAAGTGATCAACAACAAACGTACACAGAATGAATTGAAAAAGGAAAATACCACATGTTGCGTTTTCGTTTATTTCTTAATATATTATATTCACACTGGCCATGTACTTCAACGAAGAAAAGAAAAGGAAAATTCCTCCATTTGCCCTTATGTTTAAGTTTTTATTCTTCAGCTAGCTAGGTGAAAAAACTGTAAGACGCATAACCTGATGCACTACGGTACGCACTTGTTTCACCCAAGTTTGTACCAGACTTATTCGGCTATCGGGTATGATACTCATTGATATCCAGTCAATTATAACAAAGAATTCCTTGGCTGTCACTACTTATCGATAATCGCCTATAGTAAGGTCATCTTTACGCCATTTTCACAATGCCACCATTTTACTACAACTTCCAGTATTCATTTCGTTTTTTTCCTTCTTATTTCAATTTTGCAATGCCAGTGAGTGGTACATGTAAACCACAAAAGCCCTCGTTTGCATCAGAAAACAATAAACTGATGGATTCTGGTAGTTATAGTGACCTATAATGACCTCAAATCAGGATCTACTTGTTGGCTGTTTCCAGAGCAGTTAATTGCTGCTATCGTTTGAACGAGTTCGGAGCAGTGAATTTCGAATAAAGCTCAAGTCAATTTCGTAATAAGACATTTGCACGATAGCGTCATTTGACTACAACTACCAGAATCCTTCACGTTGTTGTTTTCTGTGGTAGATTAGGTCCTTTGTTTGTTAAACCGCATCGGGATTACGAAATTTTAATAAGAAAGGGGAAACAAAATGAATTCTGGTAGTTGTAGTCAAATGTCGCCATCGTGCAAATATGCTACTTACTTCAACTTCGAAAATTTTCGAACCTTCGGAAAAAAAGCTCTTTCGGATTTTTTCTACACAGTTCATTATCACTGAAACTCCTTTAGAAAGAATGACGTAGTCATTATAACACTGGCAAACGGGTGATTTATCATGATTTATTGTGAGTATAACTTTGTTCGGTCAGATTGTAGGTAAACTGGATTTTGACTTTCACATACTGATTGGATGCTCTATTATAAAGCATTCAGCTGCAGTAGTCAAGGTGACCTAGTCTCCTGTAATGCTAGCAGGCTTCTATCTAGGATTTACTTTTTGGGGGAGAAGTCCGAGCTTCCTAGGGAGGGTCCGGGGGCGTGCCCCCCCCCGAAAATGTTTTCAAATGAATATGCGCTGAAATGCAATCTGGTGCATTTTGAGACACAATTTTGAGATAATGTTACAGTGGTATTCTATTTTATTTGTCACATAGTGTCCTTAGACTGGGAATACTTACTTCACGTGCACTGACGTCTTGGCTTATATACTGTAATAATAATTTTTTTTTTTGGGGGGGGGGGAAGCTTCTACCCCTCAAATACCCTAGATGGAACCCTGGCTAGACTCTTGACTGAACTCTCAAGCTCACCACAAACTGAATACTGTTTCTTTCAAACCATTATAATTATAAAACTCATGGTAAAATCAATGCAAATGTAATTCCTGAGAGCGCACCTTAAGTCCTTTTAGTTTTCTGAATTGCCCTTCCTCCTCATCATAGCGAGCTTCATTTAGGTAGATGTCTTTCTCTGGCATTTCTGTAGGCCGGCCTGTAAGTAAGTACAATCACTCAAAAAACACGAAAGAATCTTCATAACAGCTTGTCCAGCTGTACCAAGATGTATGTGTTGTAGTTCAATTTTATCCCTGGTTCAATTTTTATTTTCCTTTGTTCTTTTTTATGTTAATATATGATAATGAAAATGAAACAAAAAAATTAAAAATTGAACCAAGGATAAAATTGAACTACAACATATGCGAACAAACACAAGTTATCTCACAACCTATTACTATGACCTTACATGGTTATGTCCAAAACTATTTGTTATCACCATTTTGCAACAAGGCATTTTCCACATCAATGCTGAAAATGATATCGCTTACAAAGCAAACAAACAAAAAAGAATTAAATAAGAAATTTCCTCACATCTGACATATTCCCTGAATGGCAGAACGCAGCATTTTCCTGCAATGCTTTCAACAGGCATGGTTTCCTCCAAAGAACTCAGGAACACTTCTTTTTCATAAAACATCCTTGTGGGTAGATGCTGAGTGTCGGTAGGACTAATGAACCATGGACCATGAAACCAGGTCTGCCCACTAACAGGACAAAAACAAATTAACCTTTCGATCTCCTGTGTTACTATTTTTCCAATTCTACTGTACTGACAAGCATCACGTACTAAAAATGAGAGTGGGTAATAAAGGTTATACAGTGCTTTGTTGCATAAAAGCTATAAAATTTAGGATAATGGTGAGATACGTTGAATGCGATAAAAAGCTCAAGCGGGTAAGTTCAGGACGGTGCCAGGACTATGCGAGAAAAGCAGATCTTGACAACGGCTGATGGAATCCGAAATCTTGGATTTTTTTTTTGGGGGGGGGGGGGTTTGGTCGCTAAGATCTGTTTTTCCTAAAGACATCAAGCGCGCCTATTAGTGGATACCGTCCTCAAGATACCCTACCCTTATTGTGCTTCAAGGTACAACAACTACAGACACAATAATTATCACAAGTTACATAATATGCTTGGAGACTACCCCCTCACGCACACACACACCTACAAACACCAATGCGTATTCCAATATTATGCATCGTCAAAATAATTATATCTAATTAACAAATACGGTGCTTTAAAAGGATGAAAAGCTACGAAATTGCATTACATAGTCCACTTTTACATTATTATTTTTTTAACCTTATTCTTATTCTTCCCTACTTTCGCGGACCATCCCGAGATGCGCAGGAAATATGCTCTGTAACAAAAGGAGGCACCATCCTTAAAGTGTCACTGGGACCAGAATATTGGTATTCCATATTTTTGCATTTTCCAAAATAGTCTGTGGTTGTTAGTCCTCATGCCAAATTTCAACTCATTACAACGACTGAAAGTCGCTTTTTTCGGACGGTTTTGGTCGAGATTTTACGGCCGCCATTACTGGCCCTTGTTCCGGAAGCTGGCTTGCGAATTAGCGGAAGTGACGTTAGATGCTCACCTCAAACCTAGTACCTTCATACGGTTACTTGCCGCGGGAAATTTAACTGTCTTCGAGGGAAGATTTCCTGCCAACTGTTTGCTGTACGGCCTTGAAATTTTCGTTGCTGCAGCAGTTATGAAGGGTGTTACTTGTGTTGTACAATGCTCCAACAAAAACAACCACCGAGCTGATATTTCGCTTCATCAAAGCCTTGCGAGCAGACCCGCAGTGGAAAAATGGATAATGTTCGTACTCACTTACAATGCAAATTTCAACCCGAGAGGTATTTTTGTCGGCTGTTCTGATCACTTCACGGACGAGTGTTTCCAGAGGGCTGGTCATGTCCGGGATCCTTCGTCGAAGGATCCCGGAGGTCGATTATTCCATTGTCCATTCCAACTATATGGAAAAAAAGATCCGGAAAAAACGGGACGAAAGGTACCTAATCTTATTAAACGCAGTTGAAGTGACAGTTTGTTTCTTTTTCAACGCATCCACCATTGTGCAAAACTTATTTTCTTTTAACGTATTTTCAAGTTTATTTTTCTTGTGGAAAACCCTTTCGGTTCTGCCGTCTGCTAGCGCGAAGATCTTCGGCGTAGTCCTCGTAAAAATCCATCCTGGGCGAATGCAGGGCCGCCGCGATTAAGCCAGTATTGCTTAGCTTTTTTCTTTTTTTAATTCCGTGTGTGTTAATTTCAAAGTAGTAATCGCTTAGAAGCATGGTCATTTATTTTATTGCATACCATCCTGAATGTCGAGAAACTTTTCTCCTTATTCCCTGTCGGTAAAGAGTCGATTGACATTATTATAATGTTATAATGTTCGAAAAGGCTTCAACAAGTCGGCTCGTCTTGCGTGGAAATTTAAGCTGGGAAAAAATATCACACGCCACTATTTGTCTAAGGGGATTACAATGTTACATTGTATTTCTTTTAACTGTCATAGCAATCTTAGTAAATGAACTACCACGAAAAATGATTAGATATCAAGTTATTATTTTTACGCAATGAATAAAGCAAGTGAAAGCTTCGTTTCCTCGGCGGTCCGCATGTTGTTGTTGAGCAGCAGAAAATTTTCCTTGTGCCTTTGATTTGCACTACAAATATTTAGATTCCGGTCACACAAGGCCCCCAGTTCTTAAAAAAGGGTCTTGGGTTTATTTCACTTTTTTCGGCTCAAGTTAAGAATTCTACAAAAACTGTTCAAAATGTTTAGAAACGCTAAGCACTTGTGTTTCTATGCATTAAGCGACTACTGTACTATGATGGACACGCTGCCAGATGCCAGATGACTACAGCATTACGGCTCTTCAAAAAAGTTTCCCACACTATGCTAAGAATGGCCAAAAATCTCAATGCTTTACAATATAAATATAAACAACGGCAGACAAAATATAGCTTCTTTTATTTCTCTAACGAAGCGAACAATAAAATCAATCGACCGATGCTTGAGAATTCGCGGGCATCAAATTCCTGAGTTTTTATGGGTGTTTTGTCCAAATTTCCAAAGCTTAAAACATCAGTTTTTCGAATAGCTGGACAGCGATTTATCCGTTGGATAAGAGTTATCCGCTCTTTGAGCAACTTGTGCCTGAACTGTAATCACTGTATAAGCATTATTTCGCGCATATTTTGAACTCCCGCCAATAAGGCAAGCTTATAAGCTGAAATCTCCTCGTACGGTAAGAAAAATTCTTCATTTGCCGAATGAAATGAATCCTCTGATGCTTCGGAAGCTAAAGACTGTTCCGAATCGTAGAAATACTCTTCGGAGGTTTCGCAGTCGACGGTAGGTATCTTGAGTCAAAACACAAGGAAACGCGACTGAGGTGAGAATCTGACGTCACAAGCTATTAAATTGCGCAATCACCCAGGAACACGTTTTCAGTAATGGCGGACACATTTTACGCAACTTTAGAGCTAAAAAATATTAGGATGGACGGTTTCTTGTTCAGTTTTCTGGGTAAATATAGACACAACGCGATATTCTGCGACAAAATTTGGCCGAAATAAACCTACGAATCTTCGTCTCAGTGGTACTTTAAGACTTCCTTTCCAAGGGGGTGCCTAGTGTTGTGAATGGAGGAAAAAGATAAGTGAGGTTGATGGTTAAGGGGTATACGTTGTCCCACAGGTTCCTACCAGTCAGTACAAATAAACCATGAATTAGCCATAAAGCTAATGCAACTTTTGCCATTCTTGACTTTTTGGCTGATCAATTAAATTTCTTCCTTTAACTAAAATGTTAGCAATGTGCTAGATTATTTCTTTCTTAGCAGTGACAGGTCAAGTTTAAGGTTGTTGTGGTTATGGCGGTTTTGGGTTAGGTTTGAGGTTATGGCGAACTATGATGCACACCCAGGCAACCCCTTCAATGCAATAAATCATCACGTACTTTCGATCTGTCCAAACTTTATCAATCCTGGACAGGCACAAATATCCTTCATCTGACCTCACATATATACAATCACCTGAAAATAACACAAAGGAATAGAGTTTTCACCGTGTCATGCTCCCAAACATACAGAAGTACATTAGAATTCAATTTCTAAACCAACACACAATCTTACATTAAGTTGCTGTTAAAACATCTGCTCAGGACAATGAGTTTGGAGTTCAAATCCAATGTACGCATTTCAAAATCAGTACAGAGTGCTGTACAAGAACAAAACAGACTACTCACCTAGCTTGTAAGGAACATCTCGGACACAAAACTGTTCATAATACATACATCCTTCCTCTGCATTTTGAGGTGACTCCAAAATAACATTCTAAAACAATAGAAAGAAACGAGGAAGGTGTCCATGCCTGTCTGTATTAATTGCATTTAAGGTCCTTACAACGCCATGGAGAACACCTTTACTGGGGAGTTACGAACTTATTAAGCATGAATAATAAATTCCCAAGAAAGAATGCTTCAAATAGCATTTCGTTTTGGATTTTAATCCTTCGATCATTAGTTTCTTTATGTAGACACAACTGACCTTTTTCACATCCTCGTGAATTTGGTCTTCCCCTTCGGCTTCCATTGGTTGAGGCCTGTTCTCTTTGTTTTGAGCAAAAACAGAGGGCACTCGTTTTGGTTGAAGAGGTTCGTCCCTTGGGACATATGTTACGTTTGATGGAGGTACGGACCACACCTTAAATAACAAATAAACCCTTAAAAATTATGGTACTGATTTATATTGCAACCTGGTACCTGCTTCAGATATGCCACAATAGAGTCAATTGAAATTAAATTAAGACTTCTTTTAACTAAATTCAGATTGGGGCGGAAGGAGGGGGGGGGGGAGGGGGAGGCACGGATCTCCCGCACAAACTATGAAATTTAATATTTATTTCTTTTTTTATTTTGATTTATTGTTGTTGTTTTTTAACAAAAAATGTAACTCTTGACAACTCTTGAATCAATTTTGAAGGTTTTGTGCAGTTTTAAAACGGAGAAATCCAAGATGGTGGATCAAGAATGGCAGCTGTTAGGAAATCGTGTCGTAACTGGAATGCTATATAACGTCAGCATCTCATTTTTCAGACCTCAGAGGAAAGAGGATGTACTATACCCCCCACCTTCCCCGGAAAGCTTTAATGCTCTTGAAGTTATGAAAGCATTCAGCACTCCTGGTCACTGAAAACTGAAAAAACGCCCGGTCTGAATAGGGTTAGAATGCCAGAGTAGGCTATTATTTTGCCCAGATCTTTTTTGGATTCATAGAGAATAAACTTTTGCTACGTTGACGGAAGACTACTTTTTAGTAAGTCAGTTATCATTTGGAGGCAGTGGTCAAGTGCCTGGTGTGTTATATCTTCAATTGCAAGGTCAGTTTGAGTTCGCTCCAAATTCTCTCTTTCAACAATTAACCTCCTTTCTGTAGGAAAGTCCTGTCAGCTCATGGATCATTACATAACACGATGCTCAGAAGATCTAGACTACACGGTGTTGTAAAAATATACGTTTACTATTCGATATCACGAAATGATAGATTACTGACACGTGGCAAAACATGCTCAAACAGGAACAATTTCCTTTTCAAAACATTTCAAAATTTTTAGCATTTCAAAATTTTCGTGCGGAAATAGACCGTTCAATAAACGAGCGGATCCGTTCGGATAGTTCGCAGTTGTTTTTTAGATGTTACTACTATTTTGCCTCCGCTGTCTTTGTTGTTCAGTGTATATCAGTGGGTTATCAGGAGCAGGATATGGTTGCATGATAGAGAGCGTCACCATTAAATGGGTAACAGGCAGCTCAAAATTAAAGAATAACGGGGAGACCACGATTGACGGGTTTAGAAAAAGAAGTCTCGCATTTGAAAAGAAATATGCTATCATAAGTCTGGGAAATCGTGTTTTTTTTTTCTCGTAATAATAGAATGAATGTAGAATTAAGAATACTTACATAATTAAAGAGAAACAGACGTTGGGCTAGTTTTTGCGTGTATATAAGTTGTTTGAGGTTATTTAAAAACTTGAGATTGACAGAAATCATGCCAACATTGCACCTATGTAAACATTCTACTAATTGAATTGTGAAAATCAAATTTTTAAATAGCTTTTCGTGTCAGGAAAAGCTCACGAATTAGATCGTTCTAAAAGGCTAAGCGAAAGAAAACACAAAACATTTTTGCAGCTAAATGAGAAGGATTTCAAGAGTCCTTCTGGTGATCATCAAAGAAAAAACATCATTTGGGAAGTTCAGAATAACGAGTTAAATCGTCAGATCAATGTCAACCACGAATACATTCAACTGTGGGAACTACGAAATTAAACTGAAATGAACTACAGAAACCAAAAACACTTCAATAACGGTCGATTCTGAAGAGCTCAATAACGGGAAAGAGCCAGGACTCTTCTGGCAATGATGCATGGAATATTTAATTTATTAAATACGCGCGTAGGGGGGAAAGCCTGACTGGCCGATAATTCCGAGCAACATACATATATATATATATATATATATATATATATATATATATATATATATATATATATATATAACCAAAAAATGGAGTGAAATTCTCATCTACTACAAAGTGCTCAATAGCTGAACTAGAGCGGTGAATAACAGTAAGAATTCAAGAGTTAGTTTTTATGGACATTTACTCGCTACTCTGAGTTTCATGCCTCATGCGAGGCAATCATCAGGCGACTGCCAGAAAAAACGGTTACATTCAGAGATATTTGAAAATTCAGAACAATACAATACATTGTGTGTCACACGTCACGTCACGCGGGAACTTTCATCTACATCTACATTTATTAAGTTGATAACATCGTTTAAGACATCACATCAACTATATAAAAAATAGATACAAAATAAAAATGTAAATAAGATATAAAAATACTTAGTTACTATTTACTTTAACACTAGTTAGAATAGAACGTTTTTCAGCAAGAATTTCCTAGCATGTCTACAACACGATATAAGCTCATTTCTGCTGTTGAGAGTTGACATTTCCGGTTTACATAAAATGAAAAATTTCTCCCACAAACACAGGAATCCACAGGAAGTGGAGAGGATTAAAAAGGATATATGCAAAGTTTTCCGTGACCACGACTTAAAGATCACAGTCGAAGCAAACACCACCAAGGTCAACTTCCTAGACGTCACGCTTGACCTCCAAAGTGGAAAGTACTATCCTTACACAAAGGAAGGCAACGTCCCTCTATACGTCCACAGAAAATCCAACCATCCACCATCCATCCTGAAAAATATCCCCGAATCCATCAACAAGAGGCTCTCCGAAATATCCTCTGATAAAGAATGCTTCGATAACGCTAAAGGCGTCTATCAAGAAGCACTCAACAAAAGCGGATACCATTTCAACCTGTCATTCAATGCCACACCGAACCAGACACACCGCACACGAAAAAACAGACAACGAAACATCATATGGTTTAATCCACCATATAGCAAGAACGTGGAAACAAACGTCGGCAAATGCTTCCTTTCACTAATTGACAAGCATTTCCCCAAATCTAACCCACTTCATAAAATTTTTAACCGTAACACAATCAAATTAAGCTACAGCTGCATGGGCAACATCAAAACAATTATATCTAACCATAACAAAGCTGAAATTAACAAATCCACTCACACTGATGACCAAACGAAAAATTGCAACTGCCGAAAACCTAGCACGTGTCCTATGGATGGAAATTGTAACATGGAAAGCATCATTTACCAAGCCGAAGTCACCACCTCAACCACGAAGGAGACTTACATCGGACTCTGTGACACTGCATTTAAATTAAGATATCGTAACCATGTATGTTCTTTTCGAAATGAACGGTATAAACACGCTACCGAACTAAGTAAATACATATGGAATCTCAAAGATAAGAACATTAAGTATCACATCAAGTGGCGCAAAGTTAAACAGGCTAGGTCTTATTCGAATATTACCAAGAGATGCAATTTGTGTTTGTGGGAGAAATTTTTCATTTTATGTAAACCGGAAATGTCAACTCTCAACAGCAGAAATGAGCTTATATCGTGTTGTAGACATGCTAGGAAATTCTTGCTGAAAAACGTTCTATTCTAACTAGTGTTAAAGTTCCCGCGTGACGTGACATGTGACACACAATGTATTGTATTGTTCTGAATTTTCAAATATCTCTGAATGTAACCGTTTTTTCTGGCAGTCGCCTGATGATTGCCTCGCATGAGGCATGAAACTCAGAGTAGCGAGTAAATGTCCATAAAAACTAACTCTTGAATTCTTACTGTTATATATATATATATATATATATATATATATATATATATATATATATATATATATATATATATATATATATATATATATATATATATATATATATATATATATATACAGCTATTTCAATAAATGTTGTCAGACAAAAGCTTAAAGACAAGACCGATAAGTAGTATGGGTCGAAGAAGAGAGCAACTGCACGTGCTGAATACTATTAGGTATAATGACATGACAAACGCGAATTTGCACCTTTTCTTTCTCCGTAGACATGCAGAAACAAGGTACTTTTAGCCACACTAAATTTAAGAAGACTTTTAAAAACTCAAAGCTACTCGACAGTGAAAGAAAGCTACAGAAAAGGCCACCTGAGAGGAAAACAAATTCATGAATTCTTCACGTGCAAAAATACAAACTTGTACATTTCCTATAGGCCAATATGCAAACTTCCAGTGAATACCCAGACCACCATTCGGTCTTGTCTTTTAGCTTTAAGCTTTGATCTGACAACGTTAATTGAAATAGCT
The DNA here is from genome assembly GCA_964030785.1 of Siderastrea siderea. Lineage (NCBI taxonomy): Eukaryota > Metazoa > Cnidaria > Anthozoa > Scleractinia > Rhizangiidae > Siderastrea > Siderastrea siderea. The sequence goes on along the minus strand of OZ034977.1, from coordinate 33,704,879 downwards.
GTGTATATATATATATATATATATATATATATATATATATATATATATATATATATATATATATATATATATATATATATATATATATATATATATATATATATATATATATATAAGCTCAAAGTAAACCGCATAAAACTCAAACTGAAAGCTGTAAGTAAAGCCTTGAACATCTGTAAGGCGTCGATGATTTTTGATAGTTTATAACTTAAACCCGTACCAAATGAAAACGTACACACTCACCTTTCGTGGACTTTATTTATTAACAAGAAAGCCAACTGGGCATTTTAACCGGCCGTTCTGACCCTCCCTACCCCTAGGTTTCACAAATGTTAGCGCGATCCTTTATTTATATGAACCGGCGTGACGAAAAGTGTGATTGTATGACACATTATTTTGACTTTCGCGTTACTGGATGACGTAATGTTTAAACTCTGATGACTCAGCTTATCTTTCTTATCGCTTTATTTCTGCTGAAAAACGCAAATTTACTGAAACGTTGAATGTCGGTATAAATTCGTCCACAACTGAGAATGCTTACACAGGGACGACGAAGTATTTACTGTTGTGCTTAGACCGAAAAAAGAAACAGTGAACATACTAGTAGAATCAAAATATAACGCTTGATAAACACGAGCTCGAGCAGATCGTCAGAGTATGGGCACGTTAAGGCATATCTCGTGACGTGATGTTTAAGAGGCCGATTACATGAGGCGGGCTGGCCCGGTTAGCCGGGCTGGCTCGGTTTGCCGGGATCTCGGCAAGTCTGTGAAACATATTAAAAATCAACTTTGCGATTACATGGAAAAATCTCAGCCCGGCTAGCTGGGATCCCGGCATCGCGATGCCGGGATCTCGGCAAGCCGAGCTGAAAATTTACCATGTAATCGTGATTGCCCGGCCAGCCCGGCTAGCCGGGCCAACACTTTCTCGACACTTAATTTCGCTTCAGAGCAAAATGGCTCACCAGAAGATCGATATTTCTCTTTCTATATAACACATAAAGGTTTACCAGACCATAAAGCTACGTAAAACTGAAAGTAATACACGAAAATAATGGATTAGCGAAAGTAAAAACACTCGATTCATGCTCTTTGATGAAGCCATCTTTTCACCCGACAGCTTCTATATTTAGCCGCAGGCGGGCTGGCTCGCCTCATGTAATACCGGGCTGAGCAGTCACCTCGGTACACAGAGCCAGCCCTGCTAACCGAGCCAGCCCGTCTCATGTAATCGGCCCCTAAATGCGGTTTGCTAACCCGGGAATCCCCTTGCAAAAGTAAACAAGTTGACTCGGGATTCGTAACGTAAACGAATTACCTCAAACCCAACCAAGGCAACAGCGAACACCACACGTAAACCACACGCATCGCTCGATAATATTCAGTTATTTTCTATCTTAAAGACTCGTAACAGCTACCTTATTAATTGATCTCCTTATTAATGACAGACGCCTTCGTCTTTTTGCAATTCAAATCAACTTCTCCCCTCAAATAAACACTCATCTCTCTCCCTTCTCAAGAACTATGATGTATCGATGGTGCAATCCACTAATTGCATCATACTAGTGCCAATCCCTTCTCTTCCTCAGCCACCGTTCCTTACCGCGCTAATAAGCTTGCAAACTCAGCTGTCGTTTCTCTCCTCTGCGAAATACAGGTTACCCAATGAGAAACCGTCCCCCCATAAAACGACAAGGGAAACTGCCTCTCACGCAACACAATATTACACCGCTGCTACACAAAACGCAACTTTCAAAGCAAATCACATTCACAGAAGCGTGATATGTTCCTCACATTCACAAATCCTTCCATTCCCACATTTTTACATCCCTCAAAATGTCAATCCCCATAACAAAACTTCTGCGCTAAACAAATTTTCACCATAACCACTAACTAGATCAGACAACACAGCCAATTTGGCATTCAATCCTATTAGCTGCTTTACTCAGTTGCGCATACGTTATACAAGACAAATACTGAAACCCCATACTTAACAACCCTTCGCCGTTCATATCTTAAATACTGTAAATTAAAAGACAAGAACACACGAAGGTAACATTCAGCAGACTAATATGCGCATGCGTCTTATATAAGACAGTACCGCTCTTGAGTGCCCGTACCACAAGCTTTACAGCACTTTGTTCGTATGTTAAGCCAACTGACCATCAAGAAAAGACCGAGCCCATTTTATAAACCGGCGGTCGCCATATGGCGACGGCCGGTTAATTATGACCAATTATCTCCCCCAGTCAACTTATGCATAAAGAAATGTTTGCACTTGTAGATCAGAAACATCAACACGCAAAGACTTCTTTGCAATCTTTTCGACAGCAACTAAACTTAACAACCAATTTCTTTCCTCGTCCAGCTGTTCCTGACCCGCTGGCGAACACCAACCTAAACTGAAGACCAACGAGTCCTAACACGCACCTGAGTAAACTTTTCCTTCCGATTCCTTCCTGATTAAATCTTCATCCACAGAGACAGCGCAAAACTTGGTTAAGAGCCCGTCAAAACTTGCGTATTTATACACTTCAACTTTGAATGGCTTTGTGGGCTTGTTGCCAAAGAGTTAACACCACATTTATATACACCACGTCTGTGGAAATCACGGCGAAAATTTTTTTTATCACGACCAGTATTTCCAAGGATCCCAACTTCGCATCAATTCTTCATCGATAAAGACTCCACAAAACTTCGTAAATAGCCCCATAAGACTCACCTAAGTACACTTAAGAACAATTCTAGTTTCAACGACTTCGTTGCCTTGTTGCCTCACTAAAAGCCGAGTTAACACAAAAGCCGAGTTAACACCACACGACGCCAGGACAGCCCCAATAGTTCTCGGTTGCTATAGCAACTGCGAATTAAAAAGCTGAGTTCTGAAACAAGAAGATTGGCTTAGTGGCCAAACCCATTTCAGTTTTTAAAAAGAATTTTTTTCTTCTTTGGGCACGTTTTTCTTATGGTCAATGAAATTGATTGGCGCTAACGCCCAGTTCAAACGACGAACTTTACATGTGCCGGACCTAACTGTTATTTGGGTGGACCTAAATATTTCAGTTCGAAACCCGTCAAGAAAAAGAGTCTAGCCGCCATTTTGCCGCGAATTTCGTTGTAAAATGAAAACTCGCAGCTGCGCATGTGGTCGCATTTAGAGAGATAACACTTGTGTTTTAGCGCAAATTATGTTGTTTTTTAATCGTTATGGGAATAATCAACACATCAGCACGAGCAAAACAACAATAAAATTTGTTGTCAACGTTGTCACAACGTTGTCAGTTGAGATTTCAGAAACAACGTTGTTACAACGGTGTCAAGCGCTAGTGGAACCACGGCTAATGATATAACTTGAGCGCTGCAATAGATAACCTGGAGTGAAAATTTTTTCCTTTCTTATTTAAACTTTGTGATGATTTAAATACCCGGTGGTGTCAAATTTAAAATGGCAAAACTGAACTGAACACTGAATGCAACCACGCCCAATGTGAGGTAAAATGAATGAACCATTAACAGTACGACTTAATGGACTTCTGGGAAACTGGAGAACTTGCTCAGACACCATGGACATTATATTACAGCGGTTTCCTCAAACACGCGTCTTTCAAGGATTTTTTCCCAACGGCCAAATGTGTTTTTGGTGGATGTCAATCATCTGTTTCTATGGCAATTCAAGAACGTGCGCTGAATGAAAAACAACCTGGCAGTAAATTTAGCGCTGAGTGAAATATAAATGAAAAAATCCTGCGGGACGTTTTAACCACGTTTTGACGATTCTGTGTATTTCTAACCGACAGCAAAATATGGCAGACTCTGAATTATTACTTGAAAAGTACCAAAACAAATCGCTGGGTAAAGGTTTTTTTCGTTGAATCGAGCATGGATTCACAAGTGCATTCAAAACGCCTGAAAATACGCGGTTCAAAATTGTTTTAACGAAAGTAAACTTCGGGAGCAAATTTGTATAAAACTGACCTTTATTTTACTCGAAGAAGTGCTTAAATCAACTGAATTACTTCTCTGAGTTGTCTGAGTTCGCGGTCGATCAGGACACGTCTGATTCTCGCCGTTCAAAAATTTTCGCTGTCAGACTATCATAAATAATCTCTTCTTTTTGTTTCGCAGTTGGTTTCTGAGAAGTTCAGTCAATTAAAAGTCAAAATTTACAGATAACCAATTGTGTCCACAATGAATATTTCCAGAATTGCTATACTTTTGTGGTTAAGAACCGGAGGGCACAACAGATTTATCCAAGGCCCCAGACAGGATTGCGTTACATGTGACAATCAGCAAGAACCAATCAGCGCGCGAGAATTCGAAAAATTGTCATAGAAACAGATGATTGACATCCACCAAAAACACATTTGGCGGTTGGGAAAGATTCCTTGAATAGAAGGTCGCGTGTTAGAGAAAACCGCTGCAACACAGCATTCCTCAATCTATACTTTAAACTTACTTAGCGTTTTTTTCAAACAGGTGTATTTAAGATGGAACAGAAACGTACCTTTATCTTCTTAAAAGACTTTGTCTTGATATTGTACCGTGATTCACAAACAAACACATCTTCATCTTTAAAGTTCTGAGAAAAACACAAGTTGTAAATACAGTAGGCTAACAGTTGCCGAAGGACAAAGTTGATGTCATTTTTAGCTAACCAAAGGGATCCATATTTTTTTTTCTTCAAGTCGTCAACCAGACAAGTACAATGTATATCCGCTGGAGAAATCACTATCCAGCGGATAAAATGTATCGGTTGGAGTGCATTTTATCCGCTGGATAGTGATTTATCCAGTGAATAAAGTTATCCAACCTTTAAACAACTGGGGCCTGCAGATAACATACTTGGCTTTTAAAACAAAATAAATTATATTAGAAGTGCAATAAAGGTTTTTCTTACCCACATGTACTGGGGTATCAGTAACTTTAACCTAAACTGTTCAATTCTGAATAACTTAACAATTTAACATTATGCAAATTTTGTTTCCAGGTGTTATATTTTTCTACAACATTTTTGTGAAAAATCACAATGCCGTTTGAAAAATTTTCATAGAATTTGCTTGCATAACTTTTTCACAATACTGCAGGAAGAAGTTAGGAAAGGACTTACAAATGGCTGCTTTGTGATTAACTGGCAAACTAATTTGCTTTTCTCTCTTCCTGAAGCAATTTAAATTAAAATCAGTTTCTCACCTCAGGTTTTTGTTTGAAGTAATCCTTAACAAACGTAACATGGCATTTTCCCAAAACTTGTCTCAGTTTAGAAGAAACACAGTAGTCACTCTTGAACACTTCCTGAAAGGATGAAAATTATGATTAAATTTATGATTATGAGCTTGAACAACTGAGAGATTTCCATCAGCCCAGTCTAGCTCAGGCCTATCCTGTCCAGCATTAGCCAGCCTACACTAATAAGACATCGCAAGGTACTGACAGCTCTTTCAAACCAAAAGTAGTCTACGTAAGAATTCTTGGGACACTGGCTGACCTAGACAACGCCCAGTCACGTAGGGGTACATAGCCATCCTATACAAAACTAGGAGTTGCAAAGAATCCTTAACGTGACAGCCAAGACGTTGAACCTTGGGAACACTTTATATGGTACAAAAGCAGCTAATGACCAAAGTAGAGAGGTTGAAGCTCAGTGCAGCAAGTCTGCATTAGCTTCACCACTCTGTGTTCAAAAAAATCTATTTTATCACTCAACATTAAAATGCTATTACCTTTTCCAAGAACTTCCTGGTGGCCGTGTGGAATGTTTCATCTGGTCGATAAAACCAGCTGCCATACACCCACTACAGCAAAAAAAGAGTATCAAGTACATTGGACAAACAGTTCAATTAACAATGTACAAAAAATACCTTTGATAACTATTTGTTTAGTTCAAGTGTCCTTTGGTTTGAGTGAGGAAACAGTCAAGTAATAGAAAAATCCTATTAAAAAAATCATCAAAAAGGAGACATCACACACAGGTAGTTACAATGATTTCTACCAATTTGACTGTGAAATAAAACATAAATTTTACAGTAAGTGTGCAAATCCTCGCGCACTGACTGAGCTATTGTCAATAAGAGTACAGACAATCAAAATGACGAAAGAGGTAACGCAACCCTGTCTGGGGCCGTGGATAAATTTAGCGAGACTGTTGTGCCTCGCCGGTTATTAAAATTTAAGTGACAAAACTACGGCAATTCTGGAAATATTCATTGAGGCCACAATCGGTAGTCTGTAAATTGTTAGTTTCAATTGACTGAACTTCTCAAAAAAAAAAAACCAAAAAAAAAAAAAACGACGAGAATCTGAGTTGCTGATCTAAAGCCAATGGAATAAAAATGACTTTCCACGAACTCAGAAAAGTAATTCAGTGGACTTGGGCACTTGTTTGAATGGACTAAAGGTCAGTTTTATATAAATTTGCTTCCGAAGTTTACTTTCTTTAAAACACGTTTCCTGTGCGTGTTTTGAATGCATTTGTGAAGCCATGCTGGATTCAATGAATTTGCTGGATAAACCTTTGCCGAGCGATTCGTTTTTGTACTTTTTCAAGTACTTTTTCATAGAAATGACGCCATAAAATGTTCAAAACTTTGCAGTGAACCCACTCGCCGGTGAACATTTCATTGCGTCATTTCTATGATTAATAAGAGTACAGACAATGGAAAAGTGCGGTCAATTTGTTAATTATAACATAGCTAGCAAATCTTCGCAACCAGATTCACCTTACGTAAGCGTGCTCCATAATCCTCCTATGTTCTTTCTGGCGGGCGATAAGTTACTTATTCGTCCGCCAGGACTTAGGGCGACCAAAATACCTCTGCTTGCAGTGTACGAGCAACTCGGCGAGTAAATGACCAAGAGAAATCACTTTACAGCAGAGTTAAACTAGGGAGAAATTACAGAGCAGAGAATTGCAGAATGTTTGCTTTCTTAGGACGAGCAAGAAAGTTTGTTAAAAAAGAAACTCGTTGTGTTTACGATTTCTTTAACCGTCGCACTCTCAAAAAATGTTCAAAAGGTAGGTTTTATACGTAAAACGTTTGACACCAAAATATCAAGACGTGGCAGAAAATAAAAGACAGCAAAATTGAAGAGAACCGTTTGATAATAAGTGCCACTTGTTTTCGGTGATTCACTACCAAATCAAGCTAAATAAGCACTGACAACCAGAAAGGGCATTTTTTTTTGCCTATATACTATACAAAATAACAACGTTTTACTTGCAGTCGGTGTAACCCTGTGTTCAAACAGCTCCAAATGTTCAAATAAAATAGAATGTAATGCAAAATAAGTTGAATGATCACTTTCCCAGTTGTTGGTTTCATTGTTGTTTTACCACATTCTGACCGCGGCCTCTGAACCGAGAACCGCTACGTTTGGTGTTCATTTCAACTCTCGCAGCTACAACGCTGAAAACATGTAGGTTCAATCCGCTTTGGACGATGAATACAACAATTTTTCAGAAACATCAAACCTATACCACATCTTAGAGCCAGTAATTGGAAGACTTTTCAAAAAATTATTCTTGGACGTTCACTTCGGAGCAGTTTTATTGATTCATTCAGCTTCGCAAGGAAACGCCGCAACACTGGTATAACTAGTGATTGAGTTTTGAATCAACTACGGACAGATTCGTATTAATTATAATTTCAAATTTCAACGGAAGCGAAATGCGACATCCTGCCGAAAAAATATTACTTCAGTAAGCTTATAATCGAACAGTTTTCGCGCTATTTCCACTGGCTATGTTATAAAACAATTCGTTCAATCATTCTTTTAGCTGTGCGTACATGAGGTTATGGATGCGCTTGCGTAGTTTGGAGAACACTCAAAAAGTTGCTCATAAAGTTGCCGATACGCTTCTCTCGTGCTCTCCAAATTTCCCGCGTGCATCCATAACTCGACTGTACACACGCTAAAGCATGAACCAATTGTTAAACAGTTTTCTTTTACAAAAAAAGGCAAAAAGCAACAACAGTGTATAACAGGGCGGTTTTCAATTAGTGCTGCAGGTAATTCATGTTTGCTTTGGTTGTGCTTTACAGGGCCGTAGCTAGCGGGGGGGGGGGGGGGGGGCAAGGGGGGCAACTGCCCTCCCCTGGACCAGTTGAGCCAGACAAATCAAGTCTGTGGATTGAGGATTTTCATTATTAAGAGGATTTGTTTTCTTTAGACTCAGTTATTTTGATTGTAGTGACTTGCAGTTGTTTGCCATTTTTATGGCCGGGAAATCGGAAATGATTGTAAGCACTGCAAACACCTGCCTTTTCACACTTATTCGAGGTCGATTTTTCGGAGACATATCCCATGACAAGTGCTGAAAATAGCGTTTCGGAGCCTTTTCGTTTCGGAGCCTTTTCCAGGCTAAAAGTGGAACACAAATGATAACGCAGTGCAGCGCGAGCATCGCGAAATAGAAAACCAAAAAAAAACTGTTTTAAAGAAAAATGCACAGTTTTAAAGTTTTAGCACTCACATTTTAGTCAGGTCGCATATGTCAAGAAAAAAAGTCCCGTGGGAATTTCATGATGAAAGGAAGCCGTTGGTCTAGTTGTGTTAAGAGGGTCGTAAAGAACATGAAAACTGTTGTCGGCAACTTTGTAACTTGCAAAGACGGTTAATACAGACCTTTCAAAAATTGACGTAAATTGTTCAGCATCAAAACGAGGCTAGGACATTAAGCTTGCTTTATTTGTTTTGTTAAAGGAAAAATTCCGGCGAAACTTACCAATACTACATAATACAATGTTTCTGATACATTCAGTGTACTTGAAGAGGGTAAAGGGGGTCACGTGATCTATACAACATGAAATCGAGGCCCAGTTTTTGTCTGCTCAGAACAGCCTCTTGGCGTCAAACAAAGATTGCTCTAATATCATAGCCATGATGTTAGCAGTGTTCGCAAATAATTGTATTTCAGGTTAGAGCTTGGGTGATAAATCACAATCTGGTTTTTCTTAATTTTCGTGTTCTCAGTGTAAGCTTGGGTAAGTCATATCGGCATAATTTCGAGCATAACAAGCCTATAAATGCCGATAAAACAAGGAAATTTTCAACATGATTTGGCATTTTAGTAAAATATATCATGCAATGCTAATGCGCAAATGGTAATATCAAATGCAAAATAATAACAAGAGAAACGATATAAGTGGAATCCATCAATCAACCTCGTTCCCAGGACTTTTCCCCCTTTTTAAACTTGTCCACCAATACCTCTGAATGCGAACTTGAAAACAAAATGCCCTTTTGCTTTAGTTTATTTCTACAAATCGTTTTGAGTAAAACAATAAGAATCACTTACAGAAAGTTGGCTAAATAGAGTGAAGCAAGTTAATTTTATCGGGGCACGTAAACGATGTTTCCCAGCATAATATTATTAAGAGCATAATGAGCAGTTTTTATGAACAAATTTTATTCAATAGGCCCAAAGATCAGTTGCCAATGTTTGACATCAAATGCAACCGAAATCGGTCATCGCCCAAAATGCCGCGACACATTTGGGACCTCTCTACGGTCCAGGGCGCTCAATTTGAAAAGTTTTTTTAAGCGATAGAGGCACTAAAATACAAAGAAAATGGAGGAAAATAGCGAAACAAGGTGTACGTTTAATTTTGCTCCATTACAAAAACTAAGTACTTTACCGATTAGGTTTACCCGGGCTTTTTCAGAAGAGGAGTTAAGGAATCACTCAAGGACTTTTTTAAAATCCGGGTTTTTTGCTGATTTAAGTATGGAAAAAGTACCTCGTTAATATTCAGGAGTGTTTTTACTCTTCACGGAAGGATTCACTAACTTAGGTTTACCAGAGGAAAGTTAGCCTTATATCTAAACTACGAACGGGCGAAGTTTGGATTCAATACGATGTTTAAAAGTAGTATCCAAAAGAGAATTTCTTGAAGCAGTTTCGTAAACCCCTAACGGTGCTCCTAAACGACTTCTTCTGAACTCCCTTGAGACCTTGAAAGAGAGCTCATGGTCCGCCTCCAAGAACAATAGGACTTACTCTAAGCTAATGAACCATTGTTCTCGAAACGACTACCGCGAAAATTCAACTCAACAGACTTTTAAATAGAGATGCTTGAAAACCCCTACCCCTAACACATCCACACTCTCCACGTACTGCATTTGTTAACACGTTTACTCCACCACAAAATACCTGTGATCGATTATTTTGGTTAGAGTGATTGATTCGCGCGATGCACGCCTTCTAGCCTGCCTTCCAAAAGAGGCCGTATCAGTCTATTTTTTTCCGACGCCCCAGTTAACGAGAGCGAGAAAAGTGAACCTTTCGCCTTTCGTCGAGTGTGACTCACCCTTAACACTGGCCTCAAATTGCGCTTTGAAAAAAAATCCCTGTTAAGTAAGTTCAACGCACGAGCAATCACAAAGACTGAAGCGCAGGAGCACGCGACAGTTTTCCTTTGGCTCGTGCATGTGAGGATACTCACTCTATCGCCAATCGTATGGTTTGCGCGCGCACTCATACTCGGCTAGCCACCGATTACGATTGCTCGACTGCTAGCAGTCTAAATCAAATAGCCTGTTATATCGGGAGTGTTCATCCAAGAGTGCCCTGCTAACGATTCTTGTAAAGCTAAACAGCGAAAACAACGACCACAATGATGCACCGACTGGCATGTCAACCCCGCAGATGAAAGTAACCATTCTTGATGGCATGGCTGAGCTACAATCTCTGGATAACCCTGACTGGACCAAGAATTGTTCCCAACTAGCTGATCATTTCAACAGTCGTATATATCAGAAGCACGCGCACAGTGACAAGCTGCGGTTAGTTTTCGACAGATGTGACCTGCCGCTATCCCTTAAAGCAGCCACCAGAGAGATTAGGCAAGGAAGCCAAGATCCTGTTTACTACAAGTAAAGTGACACAACCCAGATTGCGAGAGTACCAATGAAAAGGCTTCTCTCCCACACCAAAATAAAGATGGAGCTGACCGGCTATCTAGCAAAAGAGACCATCCAACACGCAATGAGACATGGAAAGCGATTAGTTGTTGCATGGGGATGTAAGTGCCTAGCAACCCACAAAGATGTGACACATCTTCAGAGCAGCCAAGAAGGGGCGGATACAAAAATGCTGCTGCATGCTCTCCATGCAACTGCAGATGGCGCAAGTGAAATCCAAATTCACTCTCCAGACACGGATGTCTTTGTTCTGTCACTGCGACGCCATCCAGACCTGTGCGAGACTACGTCATTTGTCACGGGAAAGGGCTCAAGTCACCGAGTGATCAAGTAACGACCGACTGTCCAAGGAAAGACAGCAGCACTCCCCGCCTTCCATGCCATTAGTGGAGCTGATAACACCGGCAGTTTCTCAGGTAAAAGCAAGCTTGCCTGGTGGAAGATTCTTCAAGAAGCTGACGAAGACGTTATTACCAAACTAGAAAGACTTGGAGTGAATGAAAATCCAGCAGCTGAAACGGAGACTGCAATTGAGAAGCTGGTGTGCCAATTTTACCTCCCGAATACCACTATAACAGAGGTAAAAGAATTTCGATGGTGGCTCTTTAGGAAGAAACAAGCACAATCAGAGAGGCTTCCCTCTACGCAGGATACCAGTTAATGGTCTGGAACAACGACCGGATTCTAAATCCTCAGCTTCCGCCACCCCAAAACTATGGCTGGGAAAGAAAGGGAGACAAATGGCTGAGACAATCATCCAACTTGTGAAGTGTGCCTGTACCAAGAAGAGATGCTCTACCAACAGATGACAGTGTCGCAAAGCAGGAGTCAATTGCACGGACCTGTGCACCTGTTCTGATGGAGACGCCTGCGACAATGTTTGTTCTCACGATGATCACTTGGAGACAGATCATAATGATGATGAAAATGGTGATGGTGACCTTCAATGGTATGTAACTGTATCTAGCTAGATGTATTTGACTTCAAAAGAACTCTTTGTTAAGTAAGAACTTATGTCTGCAGCTGTCAGACAGTTCCAAAGCTTGGCAAGTGAAAATTCGACAAGAAAGCGTTGTATTACCTATTTATTGTTCTTATCAGCTAGTGCCAACCTCACTCACATGACTATGATGAAAGCATTTTTGATTACCTTGCTATTATTAATTGCCGATAAAATAGCACATAAGAAAGTTTTACAGACTTTTAAAAGTATGTATAATTGTACTTACGAGCGTGGGACAAAGAAAAAATCTGAGTCCCCGACAGGAATCGAACCCATGACCTCCCATGTCACATAAGAACTCAGTAAAATGGCCTCGCTCTCCATGATGTTCTCGTAGCTCAGTGGATAGAGCGCCCGCCCGGTGTTCGGGAGGTCATGGGTTCGATTCTTGTCGGGGACTCAGATTTTTTCTTTGTCCCACGCTCGTGTCATTGTTGATTATTTCATCTTTCACATTTAATTTACCGAGCTGAAAATTTACCATCACTTTCATTTATCACAATTCATGATGACATCGACATTGCTGATCCTAGCAGTATGCAGGACGCATGTCACATAAGAACTTAGTAAAATGGCCTCGCTCTCCATGAGTTCTCGTAGCTCAGTGGATAGAGCGCCCGCCTGGTGTTCGGGAAGTCATGGGTTCGATTCCTGTCGGGGACTCAGATTTTTTCTTTGTCCCACGCTCGTGTCATTGTTGATTATTTCATCTTTAACATTTTTCATGTTCTTTAGGACCCTCTTAACACAACTAGACCAATGGCTTACTTTCATCACGAAATTCCCACGAGAGTACACAAGCTCCCAGACTATTTTGGGCATTCTGTGAAGGTAACTTCCTTGTAGGGATGAATCACATTGTAATAAAAGTTTTTCCAACTGTATTACTGAACAAAAACTAAAATTTGGCCGGCGGTTTTGTGAAGAAAAGTTTTGAAGTTTGACCTTGGCCGCGTTGTCATGACAGTTTTTGAACGAATCACAAGCCAGCATTTTGAGACGACATTATCGGAAAATAACGTCGTCTCAAACGCAATCAAAAGAGACCACTGGATCGTGATAACTAATATATATTACATGTTATAGCTATCAGTTTAAATTGCGTCATCGTGTTGTTCACACGCTGTGTGAGTGGCCAGAGTGTGTACCATGTTTTTTACAACATTAAGACTTACAATGATTTTTAGAGAAACCATGACTTCACTCTTTGATTATGACTAAAAAGGAGAAGTGGCAGAATCTATGATAGAGCACTCCATACCATCCATGTCTGAACTGACAGAGCCTGTTTCTCTTTCATCCTACCTGTTCTCCACTGTCATCTTTGTAAAGCTTCTCAACAGATACAACATGAGGCTTGAGTTTCTCCTCCCTGACAGACAAGTGAATAGCAATAAGTGAAAAATGAGATTATTTATATTTATGATAGAACGAAAAAAAACCACACCATTTATAGACCCTTAACTAGAAAATTACCTTGGTTCTACGAACACAAAATCTCCAACGTGTACTTGAATATCTTTGTATGACATCTCCTGTTCACACGCTTCATGGATCACTGGCACCTGTATAATAAAACAAACTCTCACTCAGGCCCTGTGGAAGATATTACACCACAATTTCTCTCAGTTCAAAACAAAATCACACAAAATGTATGGCCCTCTAGAATGTGATCACAATCTATTTTAAGCACAACTCAAATTTACAAAAGCCAAATTTAAGTTCATGTGCCTCACCTCCCGTATGACCCACGTGCAGAGTCACAAAAAGTTTCATAAAAAGTCAGTTAAAAAAAACACACTAGAAAACCTTGGAAAAATATTTTACTCTGTCTGTGGTTTATTTCTTGTTATTTTGTGGTGAAACAAACTCATTTAAAGCTATTTCAGTGACTTTAATTATCAGACATTCCTTGTCTTGGCCCAAATGCAAGTACTTTCCCCATAAAAATAAACCATTTCGTTAGTCCCTCGACAAAAAAGGGAGAATTTCCTACTTTTTGGGTGTCTAGTCATGTCACAGACTTTATGGTGGAAGAATACATGGAGCTGCGCCTCCACTGGCACCAAATGTTAGGCAGTTCATCCCGTTTTGCTACAGGCTAACAGGACCACTGACTCGTTTTAACCAGAAAAATAATGGCTCTTTAACATCACCTAGTCATTCTTGGCAGATCTGTTCTACTTCCCAAATAGTTCAGTACATTTTAACCTTGAATGGCCAATAAACTAGAGTCAAATGATCCCATCTCACCGGTTGCAAATTGTATAGAATGACGCCAAGGAACACTAATATAACTCGTTTGTAAATGTAACGTACTTGTGACCTCTTATAAGCGACCACCTCGCGTAAGTCACCACTTAGGCTTGACATTTGGGTAGTCGCTTTCGGGAGGTCCAACTGTATTTTCACACAACAACGCATTACTTGTGGCCACTACTTCATTAATTTTTACTGCTTCTTTTCCTTTCACTTATTAGGAACTTGCCTGGGGCTGTTGGTTTCCCTGTTTGTTGTCTTCCTTGGCCTCTGCTTCAGCTTTAGTCTTTCTCTCCTCATCCAGCTCTTGCAACAGGTGTCTCTTAATTATAGCAAGAGCTGGAGAAACAAACCTTTCTCCATCTTTACACAACTTGTCCCTCTGGCTCACAAACAACTGCTGTAACTCAACTGCATCATCGTATGTCTAGGAAAGGTGCAACTAATCAATAACAACAAATAATCCTTCCCTGCCCTTGCTGGAAGCTTTTGGATTTAACTTCCATGTGTCGTAATCGGTCATTTTTGTATAATTCAAGAACGATGGGCAAGAATTATGCAAATAAATAAAGGGGTAAGGGGTTAGTTTCTAAAGAAACTGTGGTGCTGTGTCGGTGGGGAAGTGAAACACAAAAATTACTACCGTTAAGAAATTGAAAGCTGATAAAGACTCCAAAGGCACTGTTGCACCCCACACCACGATCCTATACTATGCAACGACACCACACTGGTATCACTGGTCCCCTACTTAGAACCAAGTGCGGCCATGCAACCATAACATCTTCCATTGTTTGTTTACCAAATGGCTAGAAGCTTACGCCTTGCCCAGTCAGAGAGCCAAGACTTGCACAAAGGCACTAGCAGACAACTGGGTTTACCGGTATGGTGAACCTGATGCCATCTACCTTGACCAAGGCCGCAATTTTGAGCTACAGCTGTTCAGTGATTTATGAAGGAAAGCAGGATGCTGGAAATCAAGAAGTCTGGTGGAGAATGCTAACAAGACGGTCAAGAGCCTGCTAATGGCAGACAGTGAGGTAGAGAAATGGCTTGACCACACATAATAAACAAGCACCCCGTCGGTTACCAGTATTTACTGGGATGAAGTTGACAGACAACTCTCCAAGCTCATGACACAAGGGAGAATCGAACCATCGAACACACTTACTTTACTCTAGATGGTGGAGAAATTGAGATAGCCAGTAGTCAGGGGGGGGGGGATAGAAGCGAGGCCTGGGACCGAGAAACGATGTTCTCACAACTTGCAAAGCGGTCCAGTCAAAACGTGGACAGCGGTGTTTGTCATAATAAATATTTCCGATCGACGATCAACTTATTCGAAATAGTTTGCAAAATTTATGTGTATTTTGTCGGGGGAAAGTAAGCGGTGAGCGGCTAATCTCTCATGGAACTTCTTGTTAGCTTCGTACAAGAGCATATTCGATGGAAGCGACATCGATGAAGACGCTTCTGTTTTCACAATGTCTTGTTTGTTGCAGTGGCGAGTGGATCAGCTTGCGAGCTGTACGGCGGTCACGTTTCGTTTGTTTATACTTGGAGACCAGGTTTGCGACAAACGTTTCAAAGTTGAATGCTAGAATTAGATAATTCAACGTAAATAAACTTCTCACCGAGAGAAAGCGCTTGAACTATTCAGGATTTTATTTCTTGTACTCCGCGACGTAATTTTGGTCTTTGTCTATCGCTGAACTGATGCATGTGATAAATAAAAATACTGTCAATGTTCCTTTACATCTCATTCTGTAACGAATTGATAGCATGAGATGAGACAGTTATGGCTGTACTCGGTTTGCATGTTTTCCTCCAGCGTGGTCTAAATAAATTGCAACGGGAAATGTGCCATAAAACATCGATGGAAATAAATTCAATCAAAATCGCTATAACCTAATGCATGGAAACAATACCTACGCACAAAATACGACTTTTATTATCAATAATCCAGTTTTGTGTTAACAAGATCATTTCACAGTTCAGTACTTTGAACCCGATCCCAGTTTTTAACCCAGCTTTAGAAAATTCTATCTGATTCTATACAGTCGATCAGCACAGACTGGATTGATCGAAGCGCTACTGTTCTACTTTGCGACTAAAAAACTGCGAGAGTAAACTTTTGTCTTTATAAGAAGCCAAATGCACGAAAACATGATAAAAGTGTAAAATACGATCAATTCGTCAATTACCTAAACGAAGGGACAAAACCGAATCCGCCGCCTTTGGCCGCCATAATTTTTTTCCCTTGAGCGTCCGACTTCCGTTGGAACATGCAACATCTGCGCACGCGTAGGAGGTATTTAACCGCTGACTAGAACCTCATAGATTGCTTTGCAAGTTGTGAGAACATCGTTTGGATTTCGTTTAAGAGAATGTATGGGAAGTTGATTCCCCCCCCCCCCCCTGGCCAGTAGTAAATGACAGAAAAAAGGTAAGCAAACCCAGGGGAAACGAATACAAGATAGCAGGAAATTCAGGATAATGAGGGTATACTTTTGTATTTTCTCTAGAGGAAACTGATTATAATTTTACAAGTTTTAAAAATACTGCACTGTGCCAATAGCTCAATGTGAAAGATGGTACCTCTGTGTCTGAGCGACTGATTTCCCTGGCCTTCTCCAGAATTGCAAAAACATCTTCTTGAAATTTGTCCAGCCTGTGATACTGTCCCTGAACAAAACACATAACCAAATCACACTTCAGTAAAAAATAACTGGATTTCTGAATACAAACAGAACTCACTCACCCCAACCCAACCTTAAAAACAAAACAGAATGAAGCACACAATTTTTTTGAGACACATGCATGCACAGTTACCCCAAGCTCTGCGACTGTTCATCACACCTTTGTAATGTAAGCACTAACGTCACGTAATGTGAGAGCCACAATGAAAATACTGGTTGCGCAATAGCGAAAATTATACCGATTTTTCTGGGGATTTAACGAACAGATAAAGAGGAAAATACAACAAAAATGCCTCACCTTTCATCCCTGACAACTCTAGAGTTTGTGTTGTGTATTTCATTCCAGCATGATTCCAGTGGGTTTTAGTTTCGACAACAGCGACCCTGGCCTTATAATTTTTGCTATTGTGCAACCAGTGTTTTCATCGTGACTCTCAAATTACAACGTGATATTGCAAAATGAATACTCATAGAGCTTGGGGTACCTGTGATATATGTACACGAATAAGAGAAGCCATTCAAGTGTACGTGTCCTTGAGTAAGGCACAACTGCTCAAACCAGTGTTGCAAGTAACTAGACAGTTAGATTGGAGAATTTTCTAAAGTATGAGAGGCAAAGTTGGATCTGCTATAAAGCAAGATACAAGATGAAAACAGAGACATTATATCAGATACAGTGCAAGCAACACTGTTGCTACATTCACGAGTAACCACAATGTGGCCTGGATTTGATTTCCACCAGGTGCCATTTGAATTGAGGTCCTTGTCGGTTTTCAGTCCACCACCTCTCTGCACAAAATTACCAACATAAACTTGTAATCCTCAATTTGATCCAGAAGAAATATCACTATGGATAAAGAGCCATTTCATGGAAACAGCCTAAAATTGTCCTTTTTATTTATTTACCCCATACCTCCTTGCATTATTCTTATTGATGATATTAGGGTGAAGTCCTATGTGGATGGCCTCTTTAACCCTACGGGTGTACCAATGTGGGTAGCGGTCAATAAACTTAACCTTGTCCCAAAGCGGATAGTGAACAGTCGCATTAGCATGTTCTGAAACGGCTGAAGTTTGAGTATGTGATAGGCCTATGTCTCGGTCGTGTTCCTTAATCCGTTCATGCATAGACCTTCCTGTTTTCCCAATATAGACTTTTCCACATTTGCAGGGAATCTTGTAGACTATGATCCTGTCTATATGGGTCGATAGCGTCCTTAGGACACAAACGGGTTATATACTTATTTTCCAGGGCCCGGTTGCATGAAGCACCGGTTTCCCCTAAGGGCATACTTTAGTGCTCCCGTAAATTTGGGAAGTGAACATAACTCGCATAAATGTCACTGCATAAATGTATTACACAAAACCACAGTTACAAAGTCATGGAGCATTTGAAAGTAGTGTTGTACAGCTTAACGTGTGTCACTTAATTAGTCACATCACACAAGTGCACGCGTAAGTGGACCCGTTAAGTTGTCAACTTACGAGAGCGATACATGCATTTTTTTGCAACAAACATAAGAGACCCCGTAACCGTTTCTTAAGTAGTCGACTTAAGTCAGCACCTAAGTGGACGTTTCGTGCAACCGGGCCCAGGTCCTTAAGCGACGCTGAGGTTTCTTTTCTACAGAAAGGGTTGAATTTCGCTGAAACACCTACAAACATCCCAGCCACTGACATAGTTGCCAATGTCGAGTCTGCTATAAGACAACTTGATACAGGACAGTCCGACACTGTTAGGAGATCTGTTAAAAGCATCCTTCAAAAGGCTAAACCGCCTACCGGTAAGCCTAATATCACGAAAGATATACAGCAAGCTCCACAAAAGTTTGAAAGAGGATGATACCATTATGGTTCTCCCAGCAGACAAAGGTCGTGCCAGCGTAGTCTTAGATCGCAATACCTACCATGGCAAGATCAAAACACGTATTGCAAGCGGTGCATACCAACTCCTCGACAAAGATCCAACTGACCGCCTGAGCCGAAAGTTAACTGAAAAACTACTTAGCCTCAAATGAAGTGGACATCTAACAGCGTCTGTGTACAATAAGATCAGACCTAAGCATAAGCAACCACCTAGAATATATGGCCAACCAAAAAACACAAGGCCAACACACCGCCGTCTTGTGTCAACATAAGACACAACATGTCTGCCTTCTTAGCCAACATCTTGTCCCCCTTAACAGAGAAATCGGACTACACGGTTAATAATTCAGCTCATTTTGTGTCCACTATCAACAATAAAAGGGTACAAGAAAACGAAATCATGGTGTCTTTCGACGTAGAATCACTCTTTACCAACGTTCCGATTGATGGCGCCGTCTGGCTGCATTGCAAAGACTAGAAAGTGACTCAAGTCTTAACGACCGCACAACTTTAACACCTACTTGGATTGCAGACCTCTTGGATTTCGTTTTATGATCCACATGTTTCCAGTTCGATGAATCAATTTATGAACAACAGGATGGTGCAGCCATGGAAGCCCAGTCTCCGCAGTTATCGTAAGTCTACATGGAGGATTTTGAACAAAAGCTTTATCATCATCCGCTCCCTGTATACCTAAGATCTGGAAGCGCTACGTACATGACACCTTCACCATCCTGAGTCGAGACAATGTTGACAATTTCCTACCACACCTCAATAGTCAACAACTGACAATTCCTTTCACAATGGAAACTGAGATTGACCTCACAACCCACGTTTCCTGGTCACGCGGGATTCAGGTTGACGCCTCCCCACAAATGTTTATAGAAAGCCCACGCGTACTGATCAATACCTTGGGTACGATTCACACCATCCTCAAACGGTTAAACACGGTATTGTTAAATGCTTGTATGATCGAACCAAACACCTCATAACTAGGCCATCGGTTATCTCCAAAGAAAAGAAACATTTACCATCTGTTCTCGTTTCTTACGGTTATACATATTCGTTTGAAAAGAACCTGCGCCTGAAATAAAACCTACCGCGGTTCTACCATATATATCATAGGGTATCAGAGGCTCTTCACCATTGCTTAGAACACTGTTTTCAGGTCTGACACAACACTTAGATCACACTTAGTGCGACCTAAGGAAGCTATCGACCTAGATAGACAGGATGGAGTAGTAGACAAGATTCCCTGCGAATGTGGAAAAGTCTATATTGGGGAAACAGGAAGGTCTATGCCTGAACGGATGAAGGAACACGACCGAGAGATCCGCCTATCACGTACTCAGACTTCAGCCGTTTCAGAACATGCTAATGCCATTGGTCACTATCCGCTTTGGGACATCGACAGCCTCCAATCATAAACAACCACGAGGATCGAAATGCACCAATCACATACAGCCATGGTGCTGCATATAGTGACACATGCCCAGTCGACACCATCGCCTACTGAAGACCAGCAGTAAGCGGTCGAAAAGTGGCAATCCACATCAAAGTGACAATACTGTGAGACAAACTTATCTTATAAAGCTGCCGACTGTTTTTGTAAAACGGAAACATGTTTCATAGAAACACAAAGTAGTGGTTTCTCTAACAAGCCAAATAGTCAATTGTGCTTTTTGTTTCAACCAAGTCCTTCAAATAACATTGCACAGAAAGTAGCAAGCGGAATTTGAAGTGGAAATTTAATTAATTTCAGTGTGGAAATTACTGATACTTAAGAATAATATTACAGTCGAACCTCTCCGTGCGGACACCTCTATTCTACGGACACCACTTTATCACGTACAGTCCACTTGGGCCGAATTAGTCCAAAATTCACCTAATCTCTATCTCTATAATACGGACACGTCCATAACACGGACACTCAGCTCTGTCCCTTTGGTGTCCGTATTAAAAAGGTTTGACTGTAACAACATTTGTAAATTACAGAAAAAAGACTACCTTTCGCAAAGCTTCCCCAATGCTCAACAAGGACAAAGGTCTTTAGCAAACATGGAAAAGACAAAGTCAGTTGTAAATCATCTCAAAAATTCTGGGGTATGTCAAGGACGTTTAACACATGGTACGAAACACAGAGTTACTTACTTGGTGCCTTCTTGAAGAACAGACAATTCTCCTAAGGAATCACTAAAACAGCGACCATCTTCATCCTAAATAAAACAAATCATGGCCAAAAAGCAGAAAATGTTGTTAATAATTTATTCCCAATTGCATGAAGAACATAATGCATAACGTTTTCAAGTCTGACACAACACTTAGATCAAACGTAGTGCGACTTAAGGACGGCATTGACACAGCTTAACAAGATTAAGACACCTGCAGGATCTCCTGTGAGTGTGGCAAAGTCTAGACTGATTCATGAATGGATTAAAAAACATTACAGAGACATAGAACTCATGGGTACTGAGACCTTACTGTTTCAGAACATGCTAATGACAGAAAAAAAGACCCGGAATTATATTTGCTTTGGGAGAAAGTTAGATTTCTTAATTGCAACCCACAATGGTGCACCCACAGGGTTATAAAGAGGCAACTTGTATAAGACTTCATCCTAACGATATTAGAATTGAAATTCCTAAAGCATGCCATTGCCTGCTGAGATACGAAAATCTTAACATAAGCGGGACAAATCAAGAACTCAGTTGTAACACCAGTAAGTAAAAATACAACTTAGGTTCATTCAGGGTGTGACATCTTCTGTGACGAAGAAAGTGAAGGAAGTCCTTAGTTTGCTTCTGAGAGAACTATGGTTCAAAATTAAGGTAGAAGAGTCTTACCACATGGTTCATAATGGACTGGTACAATGCATTCAAAAGTTTTCGAACCACGTCCTGCATGTTTGGTACTTTACTCTCATCACCTGGTCAATAGCAACAAAACAAAATCAATTAAACTCGAAACTGGACTGTTATTCATTTTCTTAAGACACTACAGACAATTAAAAAGTCTCATTGACTAGTAAACGAAACTCTAAAAACACTACTGTGTGTCACTTCTAATGAACTAATTAATCTCATACATATAGTAATGAAATAACTAGACTGGAAATTCTTTTGAGAAAATGAAATTCCATGAAATAATGTTATTGAATGTTTTAATAAACGGAATTGAAAATTCATTTTGTACCAATAGAGGGCAAAAGGTTTATAATCTAACAAAATTAATTACAATTAACAACACACTTAGTGAATGATGACTGGAACACAGGAATCATGTCATAAGTAGGTTGAGTATGATTGTCTGGTTTAGTGTAGTCCTGAAATAGACTGTTGTTGATGACAGCTTAGCTGTGACTGATGTTTCCACGACCTGTGCAGAAGTCATTATTAGAGTCATAGTGAATTGTTGGGTCTTGTCAGTTGATAGTGTTAAGTATTTGGACCATATACATCTGAACTGGAAGTCACAGATATGGATTAACTGTGACTAAATATTTGCATTTTTTTTTCGTCCACAGCTGCCCTTTTTAGTTCGCAGTTGCTATAGCAACTGAGAACTATTGGGGCTGTCCTGGTGTCGTGTGGCGTGCTGTTAACTTGTGTTAACTTTTTGGCAACAAGCCCACAAAGCCATTCAAAGTAGAACCCTTCGAAGTGTATAAATAGGCAAGTTTTGACGGGCTCTGAACCAAGTTTTGCGCTGTCTCTATGGATGAAGAATTAATTGGAGTGTTTGGATCCTCGAAAATACCGTAGAGTTTGATTTGCAAAGACAACGCAGAAAGGAATCGGAAGGAAAAGTTTACTCAGGTGCGTGTTAGGACTCGTTGATCTTCAGTTTAGGTTAGCGTTCGCCAGCGGGTTAGGAACAGCTGGACGAGGAAAGAAATTGGTTGTTAAGTTTGGTTGCTGTCGAAAAGATTGCAAAGAAGTCTTGTGTGTTGATGTTTCTGATCTACAAGTGCCAACATTTCTTTATGCATAAGTTGACTGGGGGATATAATTGGTCACAATTAATAAAGTCCATGAAAGGCGATTGTGTACGTTTTCATTTGGTACGGGTTTAAGTTATAAACTATCAAAAAATCATCCACATCTTACAAAGTTCAAGGATTTATTTACAGCTTTCAGTTTGAGTTTTATGCGGTTTACTTTGAGCTTATATATATGTTGCTCGGAATTATCGGCCAGTCAGGATTTTCCCCGTACGAGCGTATTTAATAAATTAAATATTCCATGCATCATTGGGCCATTCCATTTAATATCCGCACCCCCCCCCCCCCCCCGGTTGAGGAACAGTGGAATTCTTCACGGGTAAAGGCCAGAAGCTGAGGAATTCTTTAGGGGTAAAACCCATATCATAACTGGAAATCTTCAGGGGTAAACAGAGATTTCATGGAATTCTTCAGGGGTAAATACCCCCCACTTTTTGTGAAATTCTTCAGGGGTAAACCCATTTTTTAAGGAAGTCTTCAGGGGGTAACACTTTTTAACGGAATTCTTTAGGGGTAAGAGGGAAAGGTCAGTCCTCAACCGGGGGGGTGCGGATATTAAATGGAATAGCCCATTGCCAGAAGAGTCCTGACTCTTTCCCGTTATTGAGCTCTCCAGAATCGACCGTTATTGAAGTGTTTTTGGTTTCTGTAGTTCATGTCAGTTTAATTTCGTAGTTCCAACAGTTGAAAGTATTCGTGGTTATGACATTGATCTGACGATTTAACTCGTTATTCTGAACTTCCCAAATGATGTTTGTTCTTTGGTGATCACCAGAAGGATTCTTGAAATCCTTCTCATTTAGCTGCAAAAATGTTTTGTGTTTTCTTTCGCTTAGCCTTTTAGAACGATCTAATTCATGAGCTTTTCCTGACACGAAAAGCTATTTAAAAATTTGATTTTCATAATTCAATTAGTAGAATGTTCACATAGATGTAATGTTGGCATGATTTCTGACACGAAAGTATAATTGTCAATCTCAAGTTTTTAAATAAACTCAAACAACTTATATAAACGCAAAAACTAGCCCAACGTCTGTTTCTCTTTAATTATGTAAGTATTCTTAATTCTACATTCATTCTATTATTACGAAAAAAAAAACCGATTTCCCAGACTTATGACAGTAGTAACATCTAAAAAACAACTGCGAACTATCCGAACGGATCTGCTCGTTAGTAGTGAAATGGCCAAGACTGGACAAATGCTACAAATGCGTCCATCCCAGAAGAGCATAACAGCCAAGTGTAAAAAGGCCTGTTATGTAACTATATTTCACAACAACACTTTACAGGAGAATACCCTTGACTAGAATTGAATAAACCCGTGTAGTGCATAACAGGATAGCTGTGCAAGTTGCATGACAGATAACTTACCAACCAATTCAGCTTTCTTTCTCAAAAGTTCTCTAAGAAGACTTAAAGCATCCTGGTAAGAAAAACAAAGTTGAAAATGCAACTTAACTAAGCAATAATTGGTACTTATTTTGTTACTTGTTGTTTTGTTGTTAAACATCAATTTCCAAGCTGCTGTGTAATGCTTTGATTACCCGCACATAAAAACCCTCTAGTTTGATATTTACCATCAGTACAAGTATTTGTTGTACATCATGTGACAGACACTGTTTAAAAAAAACCAAAACTACAAAATGACTGCAACATTCAGATTCTTAAAATGGAACAGGAACAAATTCCTTAACAGCAGAAGGAATACAATCTGTTTTTTGGGGGGGTCAAAATGTCAGTCAACAATGAGGGAGTCATCATCATCATCATCGCTTTAAAATTCAGAATGTCCTCCTTCTGATACTTTGATGACAATTAAAATTTCTGCCATTGTAACCAAAAAGAATACTACTACAATAGTAGTGTATAATGTTTTTCCATTTATCGTAAGACATTTGGCAATCTGAGTTAACGACTGTGGCCACCATAACTGACACCACGCAATGCAAAAAATCACAATTCAGACTGAAATTGGCGGAGAGTGGCAGGGGGAACTTAATAGGGGGGGGGGGGGGACTCATTTATATATTTATCTCTGAAATGGGGGTATAGAGGGCACGCAAACAAAAAAAAACCTGTTGTTTATCAAGGACGGCCCTAACAAGCTGAAGTTAATTTGTGAGCCACTGGAATTAGATCTCCTACAGAACTGAATTCTCCCACACCTCTCATACTGTCAATATAAAAAATGCTATGCATTTTATAGAATTGTGTTTCCTGTTTTACTTGACTACTTTCTTGTCGAAAGGTCATTCCCAACTAATTAAGTTGTTATGCAATGCAATCCATTTAAAATGAGAACATTTTCTAGAACCTTCTACTCAAGTGCTGCCACTTCACATTTGTAATTCGTGACTTTAAAACAACATTTCGTCTGGTTGTGTTAAATCAGTTCGGGGAAATTACTCAGCAACGTAACACGGTGTCAGTAGTCCAAAAAAATTGGTACCTCTTTGCAAAAGTCTTCTTTATCGTTTCCCTCCACCAAGTTTTTGCAAATATCCCAACAGACAGCACAGGCGCAGTTATTTTCAACTTGAGACAATCTGATGTCTAAATACTCAAAAATTACAAATGTTTCACTCCATAATTCTGGTTTAAGAAGTTGTCAATTTGTATTTTTACAACAACAAGTTGATTGTACGTATCTAATTCAGGATCACCTTCTGGCAAGTAGCTAGTAACGTAAATGTATACATTGGTAACTCAATTTTACCCACCCCTCCCATCCCAATACATACATTAACATACCAATCAATCATCCGTGACCTTCAAGAACCTACCAAAGCAATGCGCTTTTGCAAAACTTTAAGATGGCCGTGCTTTGCGGGGGGCCGTCTTAATAATTATGGTACACTTGAAAACCAATTGACTTACCTTGTAAACTTGCGAGTCAGGCTCATTATAGCGACAAGCATTGTCAAACATAAGCTGGAAGTCTGACATGAAGTCATCCAGAGTCTGATATTGTTCTCCGTAAAGTTTTGTGTTTATCTTGGCCATGTCTATGGGCTTTTTTATGAGCGTGTAGTAGTCTGGATATTCCTGAAACAAAGCAAATAAACAAACTCGAGTTATGTTTGGGGCACTCATGTTTAATCGCAGCAAGGATGATTTGGTAACCCAGGTTACCTACACAGGACTGAAATGCAGATACCGTAAATGCTTGAATTGGCGCCCTGAGCGCTTATGTAATTTTTTAAGGCGAGAAGCGGGCGCTAATTCGAAGGGGGCGCCTGTTTGAAGGGGGGCGCGTATTTCATTTTTCAATTTTCAGCCTTAATGTGACATTATCTTTATTTCTAGCGAACCCAAACTGGAACATAATAATAATAAAACTGCAATAGAAAATTATGTTTGTGTGCGACTTCAGCCTGAAACGAACGTTCTTAAGACATTCTTAAGTTGCCTGTTAGCAGCTGTAACAATTGGTGTTTTCCATCGCTAAGTGTTTTGTACTGTAATTTTATACTTTGTTGTTGTTTTTTTTTCGAATAAACAGGAAAGCCTAGGAACCGCAAATGTTGTCTACAATGTAACAAGCAATGTCTCTCTAAGCACTTGGGTTCCGGTATTCCAATTAATCGATTTCAATTTCTATATCGCTGTCCTAAGTATAAACTTTCAAGGCAACAACAAGAAGCTGACAATTGGGCGCAACGTTTCATGAGGAACTTACGAACATGAAGCGCTTATGCACTCACATGGATATTTCCCTCAAGGAAATGAGAACAAAACCGGTGCAACTTTAAGGGACTTAAAAGAACATCTGTACTGTTATGTCATTATCATTAAAAGGACCGTATACGTATATCGTACGACATTCAGTACCAAAATTTGCACTTTCTTAAGGGAGGATTGGGGAGCTTATTGGAAGGGAGGCGCTTATTTGAAATTTTTTTAGCCTTAGGAGGGGCGCTTATTCGAAGAGGGGCGCTTATATGAAGCTGGGCACTAATTCGAGCATTTACGGTATGCCCATACAGTCATGGATTTACCATACAGCTACAAAAGTATGAATGGTGCTAAGAGTATGTTAGT
The DNA here is from genome assembly GCA_964030785.1 of Siderastrea siderea. NCBI lineage: Eukaryota > Metazoa > Cnidaria > Anthozoa > Scleractinia > Rhizangiidae > Siderastrea > Siderastrea siderea. The sequence goes on along the minus strand of OZ034977.1, from coordinate 33,678,092 downwards.
ATTGCTGTCAATATATTTCCATGTAAATGTTGAGCTGCAATTCAAACACAACACCAAAAATATATAAATTGACAGTAATTAGCTCCTAAATAAACAACATTTGGTCATATGAGCTGCACTGATAAAGCACAGTGAATTTACTGACAGCTTGAGTGCACAGGCTCTTAACGCTATGATAAGGATACAACAGATAAGCAAGAGATTAAAGATACTGTCATTTATTATGTTAGGGTGTAAGCTGTTGTTATCTGCATTGATCAAATCCATCTCCACTTACTGCTCTTGAAGGCAATTTCTGGAAAATGAGACAAAGCTGTCTTCCATGGCTATCCTGAGGATAAAGTTATAAGAAAGGGTCTCACAGGTCACTAGAAACACATACTGTACAAATTAAGTCAGAGAACAATACATTCTTTTAAGGTGGCTAGACCTGGTTTTTTCCCTAACCATACCTACTCTCTTTGAAAATGAAATACAAAACTTAATGCCTCAAACGAAACAGGAAAATCGAGCCATATCTTTTTTGCAGGGTATAGATTGACGTCTTAAAAAAGTGGGATTTTTTTAGATCGACGTAGCCATAGCAACTCGGTGACGTCATTGCTATTTTTACTTTACCTTAATTTGTAAGAAATCCAGACACTCGTTTTCAAAGCTATTTACAGGACTTGTAGGTCATATAATTGTCTTCAGCTGAACCGATTTTAAATATTTTTTATGGGAGTGTTTTCGAGAAATGATTGAAGTTTTTAGCTGCTGCAAACAAACGAATCATAAACAGTTCTTTTCGCGTTCCTCAAACTGACATTTATCCTGACCATGGAAAGAAAACTTTGGCCTCAAATTGTTTCTAGAGATTTCAGCTATCCTGCAGGAATAGATGAAAGAAATCGCTTCATCCAATTTCCAATAATGTGAACGCGAAAAGAATTGTTTATGATTCGTTTGTTAGCAGCAGCTAAAAGTAACTTACACATACTGTATTATTATCACAAAAAGCTCAAGTCACCAAGATAAACAACACTTTCACTAAGAACACTTTGAAAATCTACAGTGTTTTTAAGCATTTCCTACTGCCAATGTTCTTGACTACTACAACAAATGAGTAATCACTTACAGTGCAATCCTTAACAGCATTAAACAACTCACGACACAACTCCTTTAACTCGTTTGTAGCTGAAGGCACTTGGCTGTACTTCTTAGATGAGCCAGGTGAAGATCTACAGAAAGATTCGAATGATTAATATAAATTACAACGAGTAACAGTTTTCACTAAGGTTGCCCTGCTGTTTAGTGGGCATGCTGAGAATCTGATTCAGTAACTGTTATTTTCTTTTGCTGTCGAAAAATGAAAATATGAATGATTTTGTTGTGTTTTGTTAATCCATCGTTATTGTGGATTGTACAATGCTGCTCAATACTATTTGAATGTGCATTTGCCGTGGTTTTGACTCTGTGGAATGGCTGTTTTTAAAATTAGCTATTATTCACTTTGTTTTCAACTTCATCAAATTACAATAGGCGACTTATCACACATTTGATGTGACAAAATTTGGCTAAAAAAAGTCGAAAAACCACCTGCAAAAAGAAAATTAAGTCTCTTTGCTTACCTAGACTAAATCAATAGAATACAGGCTGGGAAAGAATCAACTTAATGTGCAAGAACCTGTTTGTAGCCCATCAATCTGTGGCAGTTTTTTTAAGTACTGCAAAACTGATTCGCTAAAGATAGACTGAAGTAGCTTGGTCGTTATTTTCCACAACATGCATGTTCTTTTTGCACTTGACTTGGTGCATCAAAGTTCTCCGTGCTTATCCTTTAAACAAACGGTAGGTTGGAAAAGCCGGAATGACGGAATTCGGAATTCGGAATAGTCGGAATATTTGGAATTCAAGTTTTTTAATTAATAAATAAATAAACTGAGTCTCTTATCATGTCTTATCACGCCAGGAAGTCTTCAGGAAGTGTCCAGGAAGCCTTGTTTCTTCCAGCCCCCACTCTGTATGGGGTGGGGGGGGGGGGGGGTGGGGAGAAGTGGAGTTTGGGAATGGGAATTCATATGATCTAGCATCTAGAATATGCGTGTGCTTGTGGTGGGGGGAATTTAAGTGCAGGGAACTTAAAATCAAACTAACGAAGATCAGAACATATCACTTATTTCCTTCTTGGTGCCCTTCCCGGTCCACAAATCAGATGTGCACCGGCCCCAGAGCTGCGTGAGATTCTGTGGGTCAGGTTTTTGGTATTAGTAGTACACCGTGATTGAACGATGTGACATCTTTTGAAGGTTTGAATGTTTGAATCGAGCAAAGGACTTCGGAAAGAAAGCAAAAGCGAAAAGCATGACTGGTTTTCTTCATAAATCGATTTTATTTTTACTCTTCAACAGCCGTTTATTTCGTTTCTTTGAAAAACTAACCGGTATATTGAACAGTAGGCACATTTAGGATTGCGTTGCTGAAGATATATACAGTTGAATCTCGTTATTTCGAACTCGGTTATCTCGAACACCCCGCTATTTCGAACTCAAACCTAATTCCCTTCAAGTGTTTTTTTTCCCGTCATATACTATCGGCTATTTCGGACCCCCTGCTATTTCGAAATGTTTTTCGTTTCCCTTGAGGGTGCGAAATAGCTGGGTTCAACTGTATATTTTTTGAAAACAGTTACTAGTTACAAGTAGCTGGGATTTGGGGTTAGGAAAGCTTTTTTTTTGTTTTTTTTTTTGTTTTAGTAAGAGCTGATTTCAATCAACCGACGCTGTTACGCAAAGAGATTAGATATTCGATATATTTAATAAATGTGAGTGAGTTCCTCTGATTTTTTCTTCACATCAAACGGGTGCCCAGCGCCAGTAATAAAATGTCATATCGTTCAATCACGTAGTACTACTGATACCAAAAACCTGACCCACAGAATCTCACGCAGCTATGGGGCCGGTGCACATCTAATTTGTGGACCGGGAAGGGCACCTTTTTTGGCCACATAATAGCGTGGACCCCCCTGTGGGTATTTGTTGTTTACAGTGGAATTCCGATTTTTCGAATACTCGATTATTCGACACTCCCGATTCTTCGAACCAAAAGTCGTTTCCCTTGGATTTGCTTCAGTCAAACACTGTAATTTTACCCCCGATTTTTCGAAACTCCTGATATTTCGAACTAATTCTTTCTTCCTTTCAAAAATTTACATTCGATTTCTCGAACTTTGAAAACTCAGGAACCAACAAAAACCGGTTTTAGCCACATACGGAATGCTATTAACAAGTTCCGGAGGAGGTGTTTAGATGCATTTTTTATCACAAAGCAAGTGACAAACCTGTCATTGAAGTCATAAGAAACTACAACGCCGCTGTTACACAATCGAGGGTCTTGAAGGGGCAGTGTCACGGGGATTTTGCTTGCGTTTCGTCAAAACTTCGCTGAAATTGAGATTAAATGCCTTCACTCACACACAAAATGCTCTTGGTACATCAAGAGGGAGATATCAAGTGAATTTTTGCAAGGACAGCAAACCATAATAAGTTTTCAATGATTTCTGTAAGATACAAGCACAGAATTTGAAAACGTCTGCCAGACGTTTTCAAATTGTAATCCATTTCCATCTTGGCCATCCATGGCCAAAGACACTTAGTAATGGCTTCACTGAATTAGTATGGTGTCTGAACAAGAAAATGACCAATAGTTTTAGGCCTTCATACATGTTAATGTGACTACTGGCTTTTCAGTGGAGTCAAACGCGAGCAAACTCCTCGTGATACTGCCCCTTTGAATTACTGTACATGATCAAAGTTCCCTCGTTTAGTTGCATTTTTCAAGCTCATGAGAGAGCACATAAAAAAATTTTGCTGTTCCTTTAAACCGTAGAGTACAAGGTACTTTTTTTTTCTGATACAGTGAGGGGAAGGAAATGCAGTCAAGAGTCCGCGCAAAATTGCAGACACATTTATCAGTACAGTACTGGTTTTTGTTCTGCCGAAATTGGCTTAAATCCTAAAATTTTCGTTTTGTGTTAAATGCACGTTTTGTTGGTAAATAAAGATGGTTCACACGTTAACAAGAGTGATATACCGTTGTTGTCTGCCTTCTTGGATGTTACAAAACGATACCACGGTAAAACAGGTGTGATTTGATGCCACCTTCGATTTTTCGAACTCCCGATTTTTCGAACCAATTTCCATTTCTCTTGGCGGTTAGAAAAATCGGAATTCCACTGTAATTCATATTCCTCAGGGTGCAACGTCATTATTACCCATTTATTCAATTCGGGCATTTACTTGAAGCTGCGTCATCATTACCCATTTATTCCGTGCACGCCCCGTTCAGGCAACATTGAGATTTTATTTGGCTTACGAACTGTATATTTCAACTGCAAGTTCTTTTACACAGGGTCTCCAAGGATGCCTCCTCGGGTTTTGGCCTACTGCCCAAAACCCTGTTAGGGCAATAAAGATATGCATTGATAAGCTTCAGTACTACACAGTCTTACCAGATGCAATAACATGCTATGACCATTATTCAGAGTGTAAACATAATATATAGATTTAGCCAAGCCTAAAAGCGGAGCCCCCCTTTTTTGTTTTGTTTTTTTTTGTTTTGTTTTTGCTGGCAGTTATTAATTTGTGAAAATACTCTCATTCAAGTCGTTAAATTAAAAAAAAAAACAAAGAAAAAAAAAAAGAAAAAAATTCCTGCTTCCGTTGAGCGTCGAACCCGGCTCGTCGGCGTGAGATGCCGGTGACTAGTCCACTAGGCCATGGGCGTTTAGCGATAATTTAAAAGTTAATTTTAATACTTATTTCTTTCTTCGTGACAAGCTGCCTATCAGCATGAAAAGCTGGTGTTTTTCCTGGCAAAATGTGTTCGAAACGCCGTAAAAACGATGGTTGTGGACTGAAAAAAACAAAAAGCACTAGCTCTGCTATATTTGGAGTCGAAACCGCTGCGAAAAGCTGCGAACTCAAGTGGTGTGCCGACGGAGTTTGAACAGAACCGACAAGGCAAATTTGAACTTTTTGCCTGAACTTTATCGCCTAATTTCTTTCGCCTAAATTGAACTTTCCCCTTCCACCAAAAAGACAACTGAGTGTTCTTTTGAACTTTTTTTTCCACTAACAAATTTGTTTTTGACGTTTGTTGTATTTGCTTGTTTTGCTACAACGCGGGTCAACATGCAATTTCGCGCCAAAAACACACGGGATTCAGCACAGGGTTATATCCAGTGTATGAAGTGTATTGGTAGCCCTCTGGTGCGGACGGACGGACGTACGGACGGACGGTCACGTGACTATTACGTCACTACCAAAATTTTTTGGCTTGATAGGTTACCAAATTTCCTTAGCAATGGAGCTCCGCTGACGCGCTAGCGCGCTGGCTCCGCTAAAAATTAAGTCTTTTTCTTTATCTCCATTTTCTGCCTTTTTGGGATGAGTGTGCTCATAAGCACTGCTGCCATTTCCGAATCAGAACCAAAACCAGTGTTATCGCCCAGTATTGCATGTATGTGACTTACGATATTCTGCCAGACTTAGTAGGTGTAGCTTGTTTGATTTGTGCTGCTTGAGTAGTTGGTGTGCCAACCTCACCAGCAGAAGCAACTGTCAAGCAACCAACAAATGTTAGTAAAGCAGGCTTTCCAAATTCAGATTCCATAATATTACATTGCATTTATTGACTACATATATTGTAACGTATGTTACTACAATTTACCACACCAGTAAAATGAGCACTGTACATTCTCTAGTATAAATAGGCCTGAAATTTTGGGTCCATGCTGGACTCCACCCGGAATTTCCCCAAAAAACCCAAGAATTCCAAATTCCAGAGGTTATATTCATGTCCAGAGCACTACAGATCAGTGGATTTGGGTGACACTACAGCCAGAATTAAGTGCAATGTTGTGTTGATGTAGAATTCCACAGGCAAGGGAGTTTCTTTGGCCTCGAATTCTGAAGGCTGGAAGGGGGGGGGGGGGCGTGCTTGAGAAACTTCAATGGAGTTTGCCAGAATTTCTTTGCAATCCACGAGTGGAACCACGATGGAATTCCACCACTAATTCCGCAATAATTCCGGAAAAATCAGAGAGAAGAATCAAGACGGAATTCCCCGAAATAATAATGTACCACTAGAATGATGGCAACAATTCCAGTGGAATCTGAGGGTGAAATAAGACGGAAATCCACAAGAATACTACCAGAATGCTGGCAATAATCCAACCGATTATTCCAGGGTGGAAAAAGGTGGTAACAATTCCACTGGTGGGAGTAATCTGGAAAGCTAGGGGAATCCACCTAAAATTCCAGACAACTCTGGACTGGTACACCACTGGAATTTACAAACAAAGGCTGATCCACTGGCTCACAACAACTTCCCAGTTCTTTAACACAGTGTGCATGACAAAATTATTTCGATTCATGCTGACAGGACGTCATAACAAATAACCATGCCACAGTCCCTTTCTAATAAAGATGGAAGTAGGAGACGTCTGTACGCAGGCTACACAATCAATGATGTCACAACTTGACTGACTTCAGCTAGTCTATCACAAGTACCTATAGCTTAGTTTGTCAGCAACAACTTTATCAAATTTAGCAGGTTCATGTAAAATCCCTACTGGTAAATTTCTATACTAAACTATTCAGTGATAAAGGGCTGGAAACAGTTAAATAACTAGAACACAAATGTTCTAAAACAGTTAACATTTTTTGTAAAAATATAGAAGGGCCGTATCTAGAATGCAGGATTTTTAGCCACCGAACGGTTCTAAAAGGCTATATAGTAACCTTAAGGTATTATCTGTAAAACATGAAAACACGAAACACCTGGGTGAATTGGACCAAGTGATTTCCTCTTTTTTCTTAACACCTTCTCCAATGTACAAGCATCCTATAAAACAACCAAATTAGCATTAAAAACAGGAAGTAACAAACACATTTAAAAGTCATTGAGTCAATATGTGGCAGGCACGATATTCTATAGCTGCGGCCAGGGCACTGACAAATGTTTCACATTGACCAAATTTTAGCCTGGTTATTATTATTATTATTATTATTATTATTATTATTATTATTATTATTATTATTATTATTATTATTATTATTATTATTATTATTATTATTATTTAAAAGTGACCTAGTACACAAATGAAAACCTACACATCAGTAATGAGGCTAAAACTTGAAAGAGAGACTAATCAATTTGTAGCCCTAAATAAGGCCACTTGTAATGATAACATTTAAGACTGTCCGTCAAACAGCATGCCTTGTGCATGATGTTTGTTTGTATTTTACCAAATTGATTGTATTTTACCAAATAAATTATTATTATTAATTGACAAGAAATGATAATTCCTCTACAAAGCAGCTAGATTTGGCCCTTTGTACAATTGGTGGCTAATTATTGTTATGGGTGCTCCGTTAAGGGATGACGACCACAACAACCAAAATCTAGTTCCCAAACGTCTTTAATGCTACACTCTGCAGCTTGCTCTACAGTGCAAAATCACCTCCACAAAATCCCCGAAAATCTCCCCGTTACAATGCGTAACTCTTTTATACCTAGTGTTACATGTACTCTACTGTTAACTATTCGCAATTCAACCGTCCTACTTAACTATTTTAACGACACTCAACGATGATAAACTTTTGGTCTGAATGTTCCATGAAATATTTTAACAGCAGTGTAGTGAATGAGCTGACTGAACCTGATACACTTGGGAGTCCTCCTCATTATAATATCGTGCATTGTCAAACATGACTTCAAAGTCCAGCATCAGTTCATCTTCACCAGAGTACTGTGTATAAAGGTAATGGTCACACTGTTATTAATGAAAGATCCCACCAGTTGGATATCTTATTGACTTAGTTTACTAGCACACACCATGTGAGCCTTTGAGTATCTTATTTTGGATACTCTTGTTGCCCTTGACTGCATGCAAAGAAAAAAGAAGCCCCTGGGGTTCACCACAAAAGTACCTCCAAAAGTATACGGCATTATCCATTATAATTTGTTTTCATGATGCAATAATCTGTCAGCCATATGGCTCACTACAAGTGCACATGTTCAGCATCAATTTTACATTAATGAAGATAAGACAGCTTTGCAAATTGCTTCATTAAAGTGCACCTAACCCCAAAATATTTTTTTTGCTAAATAAATCCTTGTACCTGTTCAAAACGCATTGCACCTTTTTTCACCTTTTGTCACCTTCTGTGACACGACCGAGCTAGTGAGGGGCGTGGGTCTATTCCTTGTGTGACGTCACAAACTACTTTGCATCCAAGTTTACAAAGAATTATTTAGTTACTTGTCTCTTTTCAAGTGACATCACATTGATCCAGATAAACACCGACGTATCTTCCCGGAAATATATACACGGACCGGAGCAAAAAGCACGGTTGTGGACAGAAAAAACCACAGGTAGCCCAAGCTCACTATGAGAGGAGCGCGTATGTTAGCTGTTCCTTTCTGCATATATTATGACCTCGGCAAAATAAATTAGTTTGTATGAAAAATGCAACAAATAACTCCCTATAATAAATACATGTAGTTCACCTTGTTTCTGTGTTGTATTAATTGCTATTTAATGGCCTTTTGGGGTGATATGAAGCGTTTTGAGCGAGAATAAGCGTCCTTGATTATTTGGACCTAACACTTAATAAGCGAAGCGAAAGGTAACACACTGTTAGCCGTCACGTGACCGATTCAAAGTTATTTACTTGCTGTAAATCTCGAATTTTGGCACCTTTCTCCAAAATTCTTCAAGACACCAATAGCTTTGCATCGTAACAACAAATACATACCAAAAAAGTCCAACATTCGCGTCCTTTCCCTTACCAAAATCGCAATTTTCAATCTCTCCGCCTTATCGAACCATCCGTGTGACGAACTGTTCGCGAATGCAAATTTCTAATCTCTTTTCATTGGAAGACGTGCACAATAGGCGCTGAGGACAAAAATATCGCTTGTATGGGAGGTGTATTTGACAAATTACATAATATATGCAAAAAGGAACAGGTAACATACGCTCTCCTCTCCTAGTGAGCTTGGGCTACCTGTGAAAAAACCTGAAGCTGCTCCCTCTGCGAGGTTTCACTTTGGGACTGCTGTCAAATGCTACAAACTCAAGCGTTATAAACTTTGACGCTGAGCGACTTTATTAATCCACTTTATACTCATTTCACTGAGATCCACCATTCTCGACTCCAGGCTTGCGTTTCTCGAAAGCCCGAATCAATAACTCACCATGTATCTTGTAAAAAAAGAAGTTTCTAATTAAGCATGAAACTTTGCTACAAGGTAAATATTTCTTATCTTAAAGACATCTTAAAATACAAATGGCTCCCCGGGGCGGAAAACTTTTTTGGGGGCTTTGAAGAAATGCACCCCTGCAGAGCCTTCGGTCATTGTAGTTTGGAAGAGCTCTGGGGTCGAGAATGGGACGAGAATCGGACATCCATGGTGCTCAACGCCTAATCGAGGCCTAATCGGAGAACCGACGTCTTTTCCGTTCTTCCTCCCTACATAATCCGACTTTGTTGGTTAAAAATGGATTAACAGAGCAGAAAGCATTAAATGAGCAGAAAGGCAACGACTAGCAAAATTATCGACAAATACTTTTAATTTACTGAGATTTGAAAACCTTTTCATGGAACTGTATGGATAACCTTACATTTATTTGCACATGAAAAAAAAAAATCTGTGTGAAGCAGTCATGAGGCCATGGAAACAAACAATAACATTAACCAATCAGACTGACAAATGCGGCAAACTTTTTAGCAAGATGTTTGCTCCCAAGGGGTGGGAATATCTGGGTAGAAGATTATCCTCACATAAATTTACCAGTGATTGATGTTTCAACACGATTGCACAATCAGGTAATGGTAAATACTTACCTTGTTATCCCTGATATTATTCTCAATCTGGCTCAAACAGACAGGCTCAGATATTACTTGATAGTAATCTGGATAATCCTAGTTAAAGTTAAACAGTCAAGTCAGTTACATGCATAAGTATGACTATCCATTTCACTATCCATCTCTCATGACTATTTTTGAAGTGTCACATTGCCTGCTATTTGCTCAAATTCCAGTCCCAAATTCTAAGGCATCCTCTGCAACATTGGAAACTGACCTTCCCTTCCATTTACACGCTTTTTTTCTTTAATTAGTTTATTTTAATTATTTGTGAAAAAAAAACATGACGTCTACAATTGATGTGTACTATTCAAAATTATAACAACAAGAAACATGAGATCCAGACCAATAAATGTGATTTTTTTGGTCAGTTTTGTTGTGTTTTGGTTCCCATTTTTTAACGTCTTTTAATGTGTCAGGAAAGATTCCACCAAAACATTGAGGAAAAGGGGGAAGCCAAATTTTGCTTCCATTTTGTAAGGAAAGTTTTGTGTCTGGTCAACGGTATCTGATACTTCTAGTTTCACCACCTTTTGTTTGGGTTTTGCCATTGTCTTTCATGGCTAGATTAGGCCAGCACGGCCTTGAATGGTTTGAAGGTGGAAGTTTGCTGAATCTGATTTCATTCTCAACTACTTAATTCATATTAACTAATAGAAAAGGACAAGCTTAATGTTCATGATCATAATCTCACTGACAAGAGCTGGCAGTTTTTCTTTCTTCTTTTTTTTTTTAATGTTCCTTGGTTGTGGGCAATAAAGTGGACTAGCTTATTAGATTCGATTGTTGCTTAACAGTCAGAATGTTGCCTTTTTTTTCAAATCAATGCTTAATGCTCACTTGCATAATTTTATTCATAAAGTACTGAGTAATTTTTTAAATTGTCAAATAGTTTGTCAACAGTACCACAAAATACTTAAATTGACAACAACATTACTCTCCTCTCCAATACAACCCTGAAAAATGTCATTTGATTTTAAAAATTCCTACACTTGCGTAAAACTGACTCTAGTGTGGTGTGATAAGAAACCACAGTTGGCCTGCTAATAAGTATGGTTTTCCATAGATTGCTTAAAACAATATGCTCAATTTGCAAGTGCAACTCAAGGAAAATTTTGGATTTATTTAACTTCAGACATTACCTGATACTTTACGTGCCATGCAGTACTTTTGGACTACATACTTTATGAACAGCTATCAAAACTCTCTTTTGCCTACAATTCCAAGGTAACAATACTCGAAACGCAAATGCATGCTCACCATGTTCCTCTCTGTAAAACTAATACTAAGCAATAAATTATACTACGAAGACCCCAAGTTTTACAGTTCTCTGAACTATGACATAGTTGATGTGATTTCTATTGTTTTAAGAAAAAGCTGAAGTTAAGTTAAGTTAAAGCTTAAGTTAAAAAACTACTAGGATTGCAACATGTTGCTGTCGCTTTGATAATGTAAATGCATTTTAGCAGTATCTGTACTCTTGTATACCAAGGAGGCCTATTAATCCATAAGCCCTATGGTTCCTTTTAAGCATCCTTGCCACTATCTTAATCCCGGCATGTTTAATCAATAAATTGGTAATCTATGACGATCAATATCAATCGATAAAAATTAATCGATTGATAATGGAAATAAATGAACAATCAATAATACAATATGATAACGCAATAGATGAACAACCAATAATGCCATATGATGCTCAAATCTGGTATGATTAACACGCTGGGCAATTAACACGTTATTTTTTCTTTCCTTTCGTACTTAGTGTCTGTGTACGTGTGAGTTAAATTTTATCTACAGTCGAACCTCTCTAATACGGACACCGAAGGGACAGAGCGAAGTGTCCGAAGGGACAGAGCGAAGTGTCCGTATTAAAGAGTTGTCCGTGTAAAAGAGGTCACCACGATGACGTCACTTTTATGACTCCACTTACATTTTTAAGTGTTCAGTAGCTAAAGCCAGGCTCACACTCATCTTTAAACTGCATTTAAATTTATTAATTCACAGTACAAAGACACTGTCTTTCAGTAGCATACAACATTGTACATCTCAGCTACAAAGTAAGTAGACAAATCACTGTTTTAAACCGAAACGAGCCGCAGTGCAATACTGCATGTAAAAAGTAACGTAAAGTGCAATTCTGAAAGCGTCTTTCGCTATTTTGCAACTGTTACTGTAAGTAATCAGAAACAGTTTTACATAAACACATATCGAATCGCCTACTGCTACGCCGTAACGGTATTGTATTGTATTTCATTTTCTTTTGTAAGGCTTAGTTTCGAAAACACTAGATCTTTTTTTGTCTTTGGTTACATGTTGTGGTATTTTATATTAAATGATGAAATCTCCAGTTGAAGATAACGTCAATAAAGTGTTTTCGTTTTCGTATCCACAAACAGAAAGTCCATCCATACACAAACTATCATCACCTGATCACCGCAGTGTCCGTAGTAAAGAGGTTAAGTTAGACGAATTTACTCTCTGGGGCCGAGATTTAGTGTCCGTTGTCCGTATTAGAGAGAGTCCGTATTATAGAGGTTTTTTAAAGAAAATATATGAGAATTTTCTCGGGACATTGGAAACTGTCCGTAATAGAGAGGTGTCCGTATTAGAGAGGTGTCCGTACCGAGAGGTTCGACTGTATTTCAATAAAATTTCTTACACTTCCATGCTGAGATTCAACTCTGTACTGTGGTCTAGACAAACACTTTTGTCTAGACAAAAACCTTTTCATGGAACTTTATGGATAACCTTACATATATTTGCACATAAAAGAAAAAAAAATTGAAATCTGTGTGAAGCAGTCATGAGGCCATGGAAACAAGCAATAACATTAACCAATCAGCCTGACAAATGCGGCAAACTTTTAGCAAGATGTTTGCTCCCAAGGAATAGGAATATCTGGGTAGAAGACTCCATGCTGCAATCAAGGCTTCTATAAACTAAATGAGGTTGAAAAATTGATTAAAGTTCTTAACTTTAATTTATTTAATGGTTAAAATTCCTGATTGAACATAAATTTCTTAATGCCTCACGGGTCAAAAAATAGTAAACACCGCTTGTAGTATTACATACATTAAGAAATAAAATCCAATTATTAACTACAGACAGCCCCTGATATAAGCTCGCCATTAGCATAAGGGCACTAAAGACTGAATGTCTTGCTTAACCAGGGGAGTGTTTTGGGGGATGCTCTAGGGCCTTTGGGGGAGGGGGGGGGAGAAAAATGCTTTTTACATTCCACGGATGCATTAAGAATGGATTTTGGCAGAGTCATCCATAAAAAAATCTAGGAAAGTTTCCTCATAACTTTTTTCAACATTTATCTGGAACCTTATCCAACCTTAAAAAAAACTAATGAAATGTTGAAGGCAAACAAAACTAACAAAAAGGAAATAAAGCAGATAAAGAATTGAAAATTTCCATTAAAAGTTAAGCTGGCAGGAGTTTTTTTTTTTTGAAAATTTTAAGTTAAGTACAGGCCACAAATAAAAGTTCATAATTCTTTGTTGCAAAATGATGTTTTTAAAAATCTGGCAGCTATTTGGTTAAACAACGGCCAATAAATCGCACCTGTAGTTTTAAATGTCTTTTTTTGGTGGAAATTCAGAAGTGGAAGGGTTAATTGGTTGAAAGAATTGCACATTTCTGGTTGAAAACCGGCATGGTAAGGTTAACCCTTGCTATAATCATGGGGGTAAAATCCAAACCTGGGCCGAAGGAAGTTCCACAAATATCGCAGAAAGGTATCTTCCATTTTCATCCTACAAACAAGAAAAGATTACAACAATTTATTTGCATGTACTACAGGCCCCAGTTGTTCAAAAGTTGGATAGCGCTTTCCACCGGATAAATCACTATCCAGTGGACAAGTGTTAGGGAAACCAATTGCGTTATCCACTGGATAGTGATTTATCCGGTGGATAGCGCTATCCAACTTTTGAACAACTGGGGCCAGATGTACATGTGTTTGCCTAAAAGGGTTCTGAGAAGAAAATAACCTATTTGTTGTTTAATGAGACAATTTAATGAGACAATTTGTTTAAGGTACATAAAATGTTTGTAAGCTACAAGGTCAGTGTACTGCACAATAAGCAACTAAGACTAGTCATAAGATGCTCTCTGCAATCATATACTTCAGTTTACTGACAAGACCTCAGTTTTCAATGAATAGCCAAATTCTGCTAAGAGGCCAGTAGAATTAAATTTACTAATTGGTGTTTACAAGTAATTCACAGGCCAGAATACATTTCTGAATGGATGAACGACATTGACCATAGGATAAACAAAGGATGACATTTAACACACTGAGCAGCAACCGTATGAACTGGGAACAATTATGTATGTATGTATGCAATTGTCTACCAAAACAGACGTTAACGCATGCAAGTGAAGAACAGTCAATCAAAAAACCGCCTTACCTCATTTAGTCAAGTTAAAGGGTTTCTGCCCCCTCACAGACTTAGAGAGCCTGCTTTCATACCACTCAAGTGCAAATTTCATGCACCGATTTAATTATTGCTACGTAATCTGATCCTGCAATACCATACCCTACATTAAACCCCGAGGAATGCCTTTTTAGTGCCAGGGCTCGAGAGTAACGGTAGCCAACTAGTCACAGACTAGTAGAAATTCCGCTTTGGCTAGTAAGTTTTTCGCTTTCACTAGCCATTTTGGCTAGTGAAAATTTCAAAGCACTTAAGTACCGGATGGAAACCAAACTAAATATTGCTCCTGGTGATCGGATCCCAAAAGCAAATTGAGTGAACAGAAAATAAAACATTCCGTAAAAGGATATCATAATGTTCGTATGATACTTGTTTTGTCCTCTCAACGTTTCTCGCTACTACTGAATTCTTGTCTCAGTTGGCAACGTTTTCTCTGTCATTGCTACGTTCGAACTAAATTAGCCGTCTTCAGAACGTTTCACCATACGTTTCCTTGCTAGGTCCATTTGGTCCGTTTGTTGTAGGTCTGTTTGTTGTCCAAGGTCCGTTTGTTGTAGATCCTCTCGCCTGCGGCTCGTGGATCTACAACACTTTGACAATGTTACGACGAAATTTATCATCAATAAGAGGACAGACGCATAAAAAACTGACGTCAATTTGTTTTTTACAATAACAAAAAGCCAAAACTGATTTTCAAACGAAGAAAAGAAATGTAAGAGTCAATTGAATATGTGACTGCCGCAGAATCTGAATTTCATCGCTGTAATTCGGAGAATCACAGGCTCGTAAATTAAAACTTTATTAGGGATAGGCCAGAAATACAAGGAAAAATTCGAATTGCTCAAATAACCTTTAATCTAGTGAAAACTGTTCACAAAATAATCTCGTAAAACACAGTTCAGCTTAATTTCATTCGACAGCACAAATTCCCGCTCAACGCCGATTTTCAGGTCTGAATCCTCAGCAAACATTCTCGTCCAGGTCATCTTTTCGTTCTAAGGTTGCAATGGTTCTTCAGTTTTAATCCATAAATTTTAGATGATTTCCACATTGAAGACTACTAGATTTGTGGCACAATTCTCGCCTCATCAAGACAGCACTGAAAAGTTTGACAAAACGTTTGCTGATTGCGTCAGCTTTACGTGTTTCATCCGTCTGTACTCTCATTGACAATAAAAATTAGCCAATCAGCGCGCGAGAATTCGCTCAGTTATTGTAAAATTATTAGTCTAGTCTTCTCAACGTTTCTCCGTACGTTAGCACATTCGCACGATATTGTTCTTGTCCTCCCAAGGTTTTCACTGTGTTACTACATTTGTACGATAAATCTACACTTGGCGTTTCTCTGTACGTTGGTATGTTCATGCGGTATTAGTCTTGTCTTCTCAACGTTTATCTGTACATTAGTGCGATGCTAGTTGTCTCCTTTATGTTTCTCCGTAATTTATTGTCCCACTGTAATAGTCCAGTTTGTCCCGGCGTTTGGCGTTCTTCCGTACGTTATACACGTTCTTACGAAATTGGTTTTCTCTAATAACGTTTCTTCCGTAAGTTAGTAGTTGCGTATTTTATTAGTCTCAGTGTCTTCTCAACTTGGTACGTTGACAGTGTCTCTCCCTGCATTTGCATTTGCAACCAACTTGTTTGATATGACTTCTCAACGTTTCTCCGCACCTTAGTAGGTTCGAACCTCATTAGTTTTGTTTTCTTAACGTTTCGCCGCAGCAATTTTCCCTTTCGTAAACGGTCTTTGCCATTTTTAAGACACTTAGAAAATTTTTGAACTATTATTGAAAGTTTTCTACTAAAAAGTAAGACATTCACAACCCAGATTCGAACCCCGGTCCTTTCGTATGCTAATCTCTCTCCCTTACCACTACACTACCACGCCAATCCGCCACGATACCGAAAAATTAAAGTATATATTATAATTAACTGTCTTTCATAACTGATACATCTATAATAGGTGACCCTAGCCCTTTCCAGAACTTTTAACGTAAATTCAATTTGGGCTTAAACTTTGTTCTTTCTAAGACTATTTAAAAATGTATTTGTTACCTTATTGTGACTTAATCCAGAGCATATATTACATCTACCATGACAAAAGGCTTGGTTACCAATGATGGCATCGACCGTCAAAAATGGCAACCACCGTTTACGAAAAATAGGCTTTGCCGCACTTAGACTCGCTTATAATCTACTAGTCTTCTCTTGTATACTTTTTTCCGTACGTTGAGTGCTGTATCAGTCTTGTCTTTCTGACGTTTCTCCGTACCTTACAACTTCGTAAAATGTCAACCACGGTCTTGTCTTCCCAATGTTTCTCCGTACGATGACATGCTCATATAAGGTTACCTTTTCTAGATATTCGTCATGATCTGACCGAAACGGAAAAGAGAGGCGTGAAGTACATCGTGCCTGGGAATTTGCCCTGAAGGCACATAATACTTTGTATTCGTGTGAGAATCTTTAACCGTTGGAAAAAATGCTCAACATTCCAGTTCTTCTCTCTTGAGATTACAGAGAGGCATGTTTACAGTACCTAACTCGGCTAAAGATTAGACATATTGAACACAGCATAAGATTATGCAAAAAAAAGTCTGGCGAGTGAAAATTTATTTTCGCTAGTGAAATCAAACCTCTCACTAGCCACTAGGCTACTAAGCTGAAAAGTTAGTCTCGAGCCCTGCTTTTTACCCCTGGAGTAGTATCTTAGAATCTTGAAGTAAGAAACTTGATAAAAAGAATAAACCACTGACAATAAAATTATTTGAAACACCAAGGCGTCACAAATGATTACCTGGTAATTCACCACAGCTTTGTACAGCTGGCGCATTCTTTTTCTGAGAACTATCGGGTCAACATCTTCAACCTTTTTGTTCTTCTTGGGTTTCCGTATTTCTGTTTTTGGTTTCCTCTGAATTGCACTGCTACTAGCTTCCTCGTTGGCAGATGGCTCAGACTCCATTTTCTTGGGTCTCTTTTTTCTCTAAAATAATTGTAGAGAAATGATGAGGTTATATTTAGACATCTTTTCTTCTTTTTATTAAAGAAAAAATATATGAAAAATCATGTAAGTAAACTGCAGATGAAAGATTAATAGATGGAAGACCATCACAACGGTGTATGCAACATAAGCAGTCGCAAAAAGAAAGCCTGAAAAAAATTCAGGCTTGAAGGGGATTCGAAACCCATGACCTGCAATACCAGTGCACACACACTGAGCTATCAAGCCAACTGAGAGCTGGCCAATGTGTGAGTTCACAACACACATTGTAGCACATTCTTCTGTTTGTCAGCAAGAGCCCTTTTGAAATAAAGCCATGGAGTTTCCAGTTTTGTGGAAGATTAAAAGCACAGGGGACAAGAGCTATTACCTGTAGCTGATTACCAACTGTCTAAATTTCCATGGTAATCATCTATATAACATAAAATCCTTTTCTAAGTGCTCCTTCAGCTCTCTAGTATTGGCTGGCATGAAAAACACTTTTTAATTACCAATATTTTAGCTAAACCTGCTTCCATATTACCCCTCTCTTAAGCCTCACATCTTTCACAGTTTTCCTAGGGCCGATTTAGGGTGTATGATGATTTAGAGTGTATGACTTTGATGTATGTGGCACGCTGATGAATAGCTCGGACGCTAAGTGTTTCGTGTAAATAAAAGCTACAACATGCTCACAATTGCCAGATACGACATAGAAAATATCATAGGATTTGCAATAGTAAGTGATGCAAGTTGTTTATGATCTTTTCAATGACACAAGAAGTGGCGCAACAAAAGTCACATGTGACAGTCAAGCAAAAGTTGCACCGTCTAAAATCGGCCCTTAAATTAGTGTTTAAAGCTTCCTGGTCTGGACCAAGGGAACAGCTAGTTCATGTTCTTGTCAACCATCTTAGCCCCATGCATTGCACGCTGGGGCCAAAGAAATGATTTCACAGTAGTTAACTGTACTTTCTTGATTAACCACCAGGACGTTTTTTTAAAACTAGACCTCACAGATCCAGCATTTATTTGAACCTAGCATTTATTCGGGGCCCGGCGTTTATATAATAAAAAGGGGTAGTTTGATCATTATTGATAGGCTTAGTGTTTGGTCTTTAGGTTCACTAAATCTCTGCAAAATATAGCACAACATACCATGCGCGTGTGGCATGAAATATTTGCGGGAGTTTAATTTCGATTTTTTTTTTCGAGTTTAATTTCCGATTTTAATTTAATTTAATTTAATTTCGAGTTTAGATTTTTGTTGAGCTATTTTGTCTACAAAATAGCCTCATAGTCGGCATGCAGCCTCAAGTTTCTGGGAAGGTTGGTTCTTTGGTTGGTTGGTTTTTGGGTGGACCATGTTCGGCATTCCCGATGACTGTCGAATTTTACCGAAAGGCTAGTTGTCGGGGCCGGAACAAAAATGCGAACGAGAACGCACGGAAATTTCCGCTACTAAAGCGACACGAAGAAAGTGTCCGGATTATTATTGCTTGACGTTGGATATTTATATATCAAATAAAAATTGCTGGCTTCCTTGTGGTAGACTTCCTTAGAAAACGAATCGTCAGCACAAACCTCGTTTACACGTGAGCGGAAGCGAGTTCTAACAAATAATTCGTGGGTTATCTCATATTTATGATTTTTGGTCTAAGAAATATTTGTCAGCTTCGTTTGTTTTGGTAGATGAGAATTGGAACAAATCCTTTGTACACATGCGCATAACTTACGTTTGGAGTTATATGGTTCAACTTTAGAGTGTAAGAAATAACGTGACTTCTGTGCAGGGATGCCCCGTAGTAAATGATGGTAAATAGATGGCAAATAGTTTGAAGGTATAAAAAGGGCAGAATCGTGCATTTCGAACTTAAACGACTTATTGTTCGCACCTTTTGGTAGGTTTTAAAATTAATGGCCATGCCACTCGATCACTAGGTCTGTCAAAGGCACAAGGTCCACAAGGAAAAAGATTGTATGGGTGACATAAACGTTGCTCGTACGTGCGACTAGCTGAGCGCAAAGTTAGAGGCGGCTTACCAGAGAAATGGGTTTCTGGTTAGGCTGCGTGGCGGTAGCGGGATTGTTTGTACAAAATTTTAGGTGGAAAGATCAGCACGACAATCAAATCAAATCAAAACAATTATCACCTCCAATACGAAGACAAAAACGCAGTAGCTTCACGCAAGATTCGTTTCACAGTTTTATAGACACAAAAATCGGTTATCATTTTTCAGATTACAAAAAACGCATACATTTACTCATTCCCCGCTTCCTTTTAAGTTTCTCCCTTTGTCACACAATTCTAAATGCCACGAAAGCCAATAAAAAGTGCCGAAAACGAACTTATGACAGTCTTATGAAAGTCTCGTGACTCACCATTGAACTTCGTGTCATCACATGTTTGTACGTGACAAAACACCACTTGCTTACACAAAACAGTAACCTGATCTCACGCCCAATCAACATAACACGTTCTTTACACGTGAAACGACCCACGCTAAGCATTATCACATGACTGCCTGGCCGTACGATAAAAGCCCCCCCCCCCCCCCACCACCACCCCCCGGAGCTATTAAAGCAAAATTTGGCCTTGACTTGATCACATGTACTCCACGTGATAAAATTCACGTTGTTAACCACGCAGGCGAACCACGCCATTATTATTCTCGAATTCGCTCATTTAAAATTTCAACGATTCCTTCGCCCATTACCACCTCTCTACTTAAAAAACATCCCTTAATATTATTTTCACGCAATTTTGCATCTTAATTTCACATCAAAACAAAATTTATTCGCTGAACACAACCACTAATTTTTATGTGGCTTCAGCGAAGCTGAGACCATTACAGTGTGGCACCAATATTTTTGCGGGAGTTTAATTTTGCGAATGGCGATTTTTTGTGTTCTGCGGGACTAATTTTTGCGATTGGGGAAACTGTTTATCCTTCCTTGGAATTAATTTTTGCCATTTTCCGGAAGCCGCCTTCTATTTGGAATTATAACATTCTCGTTTTTTGAGTATAAACAATCGAATGCAGGTGAACAACATGCAGACGTGTAACACGTTAAATCAGTTAATCAATGGAGTACCTTCAGACGATCCTTTTCTTTAAAGCTTTTAACAGCTTAATACTTGTAATGTGCCAACTGCAATTTCATCGTTTTATTTCTGAATGTTTTGCTTCTAATTTCGTTTTATTTTTGAATGAAAGAGACGGTTTAAGTAAATGGGCACCAACATAATATTACATCACATGTAAAAGGCGATGTTTGTATATTGCATATAAATTTCGACAATGGAGTAAATTTGTGCGGGAATTATTTTTTCCCGGGAACTTTTTTTGCGGATCGTGAAAAAACCGCGGAAATCCCAAAAATTTGAATCCGGAAAAAATTAGTGCCACACGGTACATGTATGTCAGCACATGCGATGTTTCTGGCTTTTTTGACAGTTTGCTACGTGACTAGTCACGCAAGACTTACACAAGTCACACAATGGCATGATCTTTTCTAACAAGGCACGCTTATTACTCGATTTTAGCCGTGTGTTCCAAAATGTAAGTCCGTTTGAAATAATCTGGAAAATAAAACAGAGCTTATTTATATATTTGTCTCGATACGGGAGTTGCCACGTTCGTCAAGCATGATGTCACGCAACAAGAAGACATACGTGACTTTCAAGATCGGCTATTCTCTTCTGGTTCAAACATTACAGAATTAATTTTTGTGACACGTTACGCTTCCTACTAGATCCAAAATATTTGTCCATAGCAAAATTATCTTTATAATAGGAAGCCACAAAATTAAATTTCAATCCATTGACCTTCCGAGAAACATCTGAGAATGAGCTTCAGAAAGGACTGTTTTGTATTATTTTGTTTGTCCCATATTCACACTGTTGTCAGATATTCTGCAGATTTTATCTCACTTTCTTCTTGTTTTGTCGTATTTTGAAGCCACGCTTGTACGCATTAGCGTACCATCTATAGATCAATGACGTATACGAAACCACTAACATAAACTCAAACATTGATCTTTGATTACCCTCAAATCTGTGAAAAGCCCTGGGAACGAGGTTGCACAATATCGGACACAGCTCCACTTAGAAGGTTAACTCTGTCTAAAAACCAATACTTTTCGAATGCTCAACTCTACTCAAATAAACAACATCACAATAGTGTACCTTGGTGCACGCACGTTCATTCAATAACCATTTCCGTACCTCTCATAGACAGCTACAAAATAGCTCACGCACACTATGCGTGCCTATGTTTTGTGTTTCGCGGGAACAAATTTTCATGAATTTGGATTTCAGACTTTACTATAGGGAACAAATTTTCGCGCATTTCTTGCAAGTTTCTCTCTGGTATTTGACGTACGAAACTTCTGTAGAGCAACAAGAGATGTATTATTATCTTGTTTATTCTACTTATAACTCAAAGCTACTGAAAAATGTGATTTTGTATGCTATCTGGGGTGGAAAAAACGCGCAGTCAACTACTTTTTGCTCTTTGGCAGGAAGTGGTCTCGTCTATGGTTGTTATAAAATTCACTCAGAGAATGCAGAGACTATTTGTTATGTAACGAGGAAGGTCCTAGGTAACATTCTTTTCTCATTTAACTAAGTAACCTAAACACACGGAGTAAGTTTTTGCAGATGATTTTTTGGCCGCAGTTTATTTTTGCGGGATCAGATTTTTGCGGATGGATTAAAAATCCGCGAAATTCGCAAAAATTTCATACCACACGGTAGGTAAAACAGGAATTAAATGTCACCAATTTTATCTGTAGTTGATAAAATTCAAAACAAGGCGGCGAAACTGGGTGATCATTAGAGAGTAGAGTACATTGTGCCAACTTCCTTTAGTTGGAATGAGCTGAATAAATTGAGCTGAAGTACTGTACTGGTTTATGAACCATTTTTTAAATTGCTATTAATTTTTGATGAGAATCAGTAACACAACGCTTCAGTTTCAAATAAACGGTGGTACCTTGCCACATTAAATCAAGAAAATATGGTATCCTCAACTCTTCACAGGCCTGATAACATGTACACTGATACGAATGTACATCCATCTTACACTCCAAGCAAGATTCTACACACATCCTTTGTTTCACTTATATTCACGGAACTACACGTATCTCAATAAAAGATTCTCTGGGATAGTTTTAACTTGCACCAAAACCCAACAGATGAGTGTACATGTGGATCTACATGTATGTTGCTGAGCAACGCCATAATAAACATGGAATTTGTAACACAACGCATGCAAAGCCTTGGCATGTTAGGAGAAAAAGAACTCTAGATGCCAGCTTCGGCTTCTGGCAACTTCTTTTGTGTAAACATTCCAAGTTGCTAACTAACTTCATAACAACCTTTGCCGCTAAAACTACTTCAACAAATTACCACAGAAAAGTAGTTGTACATGTTGGGTAATCTATTAATCAAGCAGAATATGGTTTACACTGTAGACCATTGCATTCCAAGTACAAGAGCTTCAAAGGGAGTTAGTGCTTGTATCATGAAAGAAGTAGAAGTTGGACAGACATTAAACACGGATGAGAGCTGGGCCACAGAAGAATCAAGATCTTTCTGGACACAATATAAAGTTCATGCTGACCAAGTGAAAGCCAGGGACAATGCTAAATTCTCAGAGATTTGTGGGTATGGTGAATCAGGATTAATGAGCCCCTATACTGATTTCTTTTCAAGGACACCACATCAGAGTTACACTCTAAACCTTTTTAGTTTGTTAATGTTTTGTTAATGTTCACCTCTTCAAATGATCCCACAAACTGCATGCTAAGCGTTATGCATCTATCTTCCTAAACCAAAAAATATTAGTCATTAAACTATGTATTCCTAGCTTCAGTGAACAGTGATATTTGATGCATTTTTTTGTTCCGCTGCATTCTTACCTAGAGCAATAGAGCAGGGCCAGGTGTATTACATGAGGCTAGATATCAACATAGTCATGACGCCACCACATGTTTCAGAACAAATTAATAGAACACTTACAACTTAACTGCTTACACGTTTTGATAAGACGCATGTTTACAATAGAGTCAGGTGAGCCTTCTAAATGGGTTACCAGCTGCCTATGCAAGCAACCCTCCCTCCATGTAAACAGGCCCCCAATCTATTGGTAATTAAACACTGAATATCAATACTTTGTATTCTTCCAAGGATATTCCTTTGTCTTCCATGTATTTCAGTATTTCTGCTTTCTTCTTCTTCATGTGTTCCTGCATTCTCAGCGCATCCTGCAAAATAGAATGTACCTCTTAGAAAGTTAAAACTGCACGAGCATTCATCGTCCGATTCAGTAACCATGAGGCCAAAAGCATGCTTTACAGAGCCAAAACAAACCTCAAGAATTTAGACTTTCAAGAACAGAAGCTGAAAACATCTGTATTAGTGAAAACCTGACAGCATGGAGAGCAGAACTCTTTAGGCAAACAAGGAAACTTAAAAAGAAATACCCGAATGCCAAAGCACGGACTGTTGATGGGAATTTTTTTTTTCAAAAAACAGATCTCAGTACAAAGGTATTAAAAATTAACTCTTTCGAAAACCTAAAAGCCCTTCTATGCTAACCCCCTCCCTCCCCCCACCCCCCAAAAAAAAAAGTTTGAAAATATTCTGCATCGTACTGACACGTCTGGCAAAACATATTTAATGGCCTTTCGGCGAGCTTGATTAACCGCGATTTTTCCTCTTTCCCAGGAGAGGTAAGTGACTTTACGTTCATTAGTGTTCCATTGTTGTTTCAGTTTGTTAACAATCAAACATGCTGGGCCTCAAGTCAACAATGACTTATTTTTACTTCTCATTATTTTTCTTTTTCTCTTCAAATTTTATTGTTTGAAATCGCCAAAAGCTTCTCTGTTGTTATAATTATGATATTTATGTTTCACCTTTTTCAAATGGTTTTCCAACCTATGAATAATTTTCCACTGTTTTGTATATGGATTTAAAAATATCTTGCCTTAAAGTGAGAGGACTTGGAGATAGGTTAAAGAGACCCAAAATGATTAATCGGCTTAGAAAGAAAAAATACTCCATTCACATGCTGCAAGAAGCGCACTGCTCAGAAAACATAATCCCTTTATGGTCTGCTGAATGGGGATACAAAACTCTTTTTAGCTGCTGCACCAGTGCTAAAGGAGGTGTCGCTATTTTATTCAATAACTTTAGCTTCCCACTTCAACAGAGGTTCTAGGACTCAAACGGCAGATTCGTTATTTGCGATATCAAAATAGAAGAGAAATGCGTTACGCTGGCTACGCTCTGCGTGCCTAAAACCGATGATCCGAGTTTCTTTTTGAACTTCTTTGATCATCTACAAGATTTTCAGTGTGATGAGGTAATAATTGGCGGAGATTTTAATTTGGTTTTAGATCTTGATATGGACAAAAAAGGCGTTCTTGCTAAAACACACACTGAATCAGTTAAAATAATAAGAGATTTGCGTGCCCAATTTGATTTTAATAATAGACGTGTGGAGAGTTTTAAATCCGGACACTCGTAGATACATGTAGCGTCGCAAAAGACCAGAAATCCAATGCTGACTAGATTTCTTTCTTGTCATTCAAAGTTCAATGTGCAATGTTAAGTCCAGTAGTATTTCAACTGGGTATAAAACAGATCACTCCTTAATATATATCATGGTAGCTACCCACTCTAATACAAGAGGCCCAAGCTTTTGGAAACTTAATACCTATCTCTTAACAGAAATTGACTATGTAAGCCAAATTAGGTACGTCATTAAAGATACTCATGAAGAATATCAAATGAAATTAAGAATAAGGTAACAGTCTCAAAAATACTCAGTGACAAAAAAAGCAAAAATATCTCGGCAAGAAGAAGAGCTTGAAAAAGAGAGATCAACAACCTGCAACAATCAACCAAGTCTAATAGACGCTCGAGACTAAAAAGTCAGAATTGGAAAGATAATTGAATACTGGATGAAAGGTTCAATTTTGAGAGAAAGATGTAGGTGGCACAACAAGGGCTAAGAAAACAAACTATTTTCTACATTTGGAGAAACAACACTACATGCACAAACAAGGAATGAGAAGCCAATTTAAATTACGCAATGAAAATTTTGTTACTACAAATTAAGAAATTTTGAATGCGACACTTTCTACTGTAAACATTTGTACAGCTCTAAAACTGACTCTGAAACGAACAGTCTAACAACGTCTTTTTTGAGAAATTGACGGAGAAAAAAATTAAATCAAACTGAGCAGGAAAGTTGCGAAGGTTTATTATAAACCAAAGTAGAATGCTTAAAGGCACTCAAGGATGTGGAATGCAATAAAACACCGGGCTCTGACGGGCTACCTGCGGAATTTTACAAAGTCTTTTGGAATGACAGTGCCCATTTTGTTCTAAAATAAACTATGCCTACCAAACAGGTGTCTACCAAACAGATGTCAGTGACCCAAAGATGTGGTATTATCAAGCTTATACCAAAAAAGATGTCGAACCCTACTTAGTTAAAAACTGGTAACCAATATCTTTATTAAACTGCGATAAAAAATAGCAGCCAAGGCGATTGCTAATCGCCTTAAACGGGTTCTTCTGAAACTGACTGACAATGATCAAACTGGTTTTCTTAAGGGTAGATTCATTGGAGAGAACATTAGACTCCCAGATGGCATTATAAACTATGCAGCCACAAAAAAACATCCGGGATTCTTCTCTTTCTTGATTTTGAAAAAGCTTTTGACATAGTGGAGTGGTCTTTCCTACAAAAGACTCTTCGGCATTATCATTTTGGCCCATCCGCTATAAATTGGATTCACTTTTTTTTATCACAACATTGAAAGTTGCATCTTAAATAAGGGTTGGTCAAGTAACCTCTTTAAACTTGAGAGGGTGGGTTAGGAAAGGCTGCCCTCTTTCTCCCTATCTTTTTATTCCATACGTAGAGGCACTAGCAGAGGCAATCAGGAAATACAAAGATATTGAGGGCATAGCAATTGATGGACAAGAAATTAATATCAGCCAATACACAGACGATACTACTCTTATTTTGGATGGATCAAGGGACTCCTTCACAACTTCCTTAGAGGTCTTGGACCTGTTTAGTAAAATCTTTTTTATTTATCTTAAATAACAAAAAACGGAGGTGCTGTCGATTGTTGCTAATGTTGGAAAAGCAGCAGAATTCAGCCCAGAAAATGGTTTTAAATGGGAAAAAGATAGGGCTAGAGCATTAGGAGTTTGGCTTTTGGCCAACCCCAAAATCACGTTAGAAGCTAACTATAGCAAAAAACTAACCAAAGTAAGAAACAGTCTAAGCTGCTGGGAACTACGTCGTCTAAGCTTACTTGGTAAAATAACAGTTCTAAAAAAGTCCAATAGCATCTCAACTTGTTTACATTTTGTTTAGCCTTTGCCAACAAATCACCGTGTTATAGGAGAGATAAATTCTAATATTTTTTTCACTTCTTATGAAATGGCAAGGGTGACAAATAAAGCGTGACATAATGATCAGTGATAACGAGAATGGTGGGCTAAGGATGATCGACATAAAATTATTCAAGAAAGCTCTGAAATCTAGTTGGATAAAAGAATACCTTGACACAGGACACCACGGAAAATGGAAACTTTTGTTTGATTTACAAATTACGAGTTTTTGGTAGTGAAGCTATTCTTGGTAACTGTTGTGACCATTTTATTAAGGATTTCGTGACATAAACAGGATTTTGTGACATTATCCGGGACATTGGATATGTAAATGAACCTAGCCCATGTGAACTAGCGTGTGTTGTTCGGTCGTCGATCGGGGACGACAAATTTGTAATCGAGTTTATCGGTAGTTTTCCTAAGTTTACAGTCAATAAAATCGTTGAGTTATATCAAGTTGATACTGGAATCAACATTTGGTCCTTCGGACGCCGGATTATCGCTTTGGTGGAGATTGTGGATGCCTTGGAGTCGAAATATTTGGAATTTGCAAGAGTGGAATTTGGCCGAGTGTGGAACATCGAAAAGCAAATAAGTTTGTTTGTTTTGTCGGAAGTATGGAAACCTTGGAGAAGCTGAAAAAGGATAAAAGGTCGCTTAAATCAAGTCTTACTAACTATTTGAACGAATTAGCCGTGGAATTATCGCTGGAAGCGCCGAAGAAAGAAAGAATTGCGGAAAGGCTGAATGATATCGAGAAGCGGCGAGACGAATTGCTGGAATTACTGGAGAGACTTCAAGCCTTGTACAAAGAAAATAAAGAAACGACGAATGTAGCGTCAATTGAGGAAGAAGCCGATGGGATAGTGGACCGTGTCGATAGCGAAACGAGGGGAGCTCGGTTGTTCTTAGCGAAAGGAGTCGCCAAAAGCAGCGAAGGAAATTCTAATGGCGGGAAATCGGATGGCACGAGTGCGAAGGATAGTCGCGTGGCCGACCCAAACAAACAACTTGAGCGAATTCGAATTCCTAAATTTTCGGGCGACAAGATGAAATATTCTTCTTGGTGGGTAGCGTTTTCAAGTTGCGTTGATGAGACTTCTTTGTCACCACAATTTAAAATGTTGCAGCTGAAAGGTTGTTTGGAAGGCGAGGCGGCAGCTACGGTGAAAGGATTAGGCTATTCGTCGGTGGCTTATGAAGCAGCAAAAGCGAGATTGAATCGAAAGTCTGGAGGAAATCGGCGACAGGTTCAGGCGCATATTGACGAGCTAAGAAAGATGAAACCCATAAATGCTGTAAACCCTCGAGAGTTGGAAATATTTGCTGACCTAGTGGAGAGGACAGTGGTTACTTTAAAGGAAAACAAACATACCTCAGATCTCGAAGGTGGAACTTTGTATGCTATTGTGTTGGAGAAAATTCCCCAATCTCTGCTCAGCCAGTACTACAGATGGGTTAAAGAAAAGGGAAAGCTGGAGTCTCCTGAGGAATTACGAGAATCGGTCGCTGAAGAAGCAGAATACCAAGTTCAAGCATCGGAGATAAAGAATGGTGTTTCTAGTGCAGGTGGAAAGCACGTCAAATGGCCACGGTCGTATTTCGGAACTGGAGATAAGCGTGACCACCCTTGCAAGGTGTGCAATCAGAAACATCCCATTTGGAAGTGAGAGGTACTCAAAGGAATGGAAAACAAGAAGAAGTGGAGGACAGCGAAGAAGCTTGGCCTGTGTTATCGTTGCTTAGGAAAAGGGCACCTGGGTGAGGAATGTCGTTGGAGCAAGGAGTGTGCTATTGACGGGTGCAAGGAGAATCAGCACCAGATACTTCATCAGAAAAAAGGCTGCCGGATTTCATGGAGGGGAATCCTGATCCTCACAATGCATCTAATGTGAATGGAAATGAGTCAAGTACGTATGAAACAGTGAAAGAACATGAACAGCGAAGAATCACCCTTCGCACCGTTCCAGTTATTCTGAAACATGAAACTAAGCGCTTGCAAGTTAATTGCTTTTTAGACGAGAGTAGTGATACCACGTACGTCAATGAAGATGTGGTCGGGAGTTAGGTTTGGAAGGTCATAATGTCATAATGTCATAATAATAATAATAATAATGTCATATAATAATAATAATAATGTCATAATGTCATAATGTCAGCCACTATGGAGATCGGTTTGGAAAGTTTGGATGGTTGAGTAGACACAGTGATTGTGGCGAAAACATCGCACAGTATTTGTGGTGGCAAGAAACCAACCAACTGGTTGGAGATCAGAGATCAATGGAAACATTTGAAGAGCATCCCGTTCCCAAAACTGGGAAAGAGAAGCAAGATCGACGTGCTCATTGGTTCGGATTATTACAATTTGCTATTTCCCATGAAGGAAGTTCGTGGAGGTGATGGCGAGCCTAGTGCCAGACCGTGTCCACTAGGGTGGACAGCTACTGGTACCATTGATGTGTGTAGGCAACATAAGTCATGTAGCACAGGATTCCTTCACACCTATCGGATGCAGAGGTCAGATAGTAATGACGGAGAGCTTAACAATCTGAGGAAACAATTTCGGAGCCTTGAGGCTATCGGAATCACGCCTCGAGTGAATCGACAACTGACCCCAGATGAGAGGCTAGCAGTCAACAAAGTCAAGGAGACCACGAGATTCACTGGAGAAAGATATGAAGTTACTGTCCCTTGGAAACATGACAGACGATATTTGGAATCAAACCGGCAGATGGCTGAAAAGCGCCTTCGCTCAGTCGAAAGGAAGTTGATGCAGGATGAGAGCCTTGCTCAGGCGTACCAATCAGTGATTGATGACTACATCGAGAAGGGATACATACGAGAAGTTCCTAAGGTGGAGCCAAAACCAGCATCAGAATGGTTCCTTCCACACTTCCCAGTGGTTCACCCAGAAAAGTCCACAACTAAAGTTCGGATTGTATTCGATGGCTCGGCTCAGCAAGATGGAAAGAGTTTAAACACTGAGTCACTACCAGGTCCTAAGTTACAGAGTGACATTGTGGACGTTTTAGTGAAGTTCAGGAAAGAATCATTTGCCTTAGTAGGTGACGTGTCACAAATGTACCATCAACTAATTAATTCTCAGACCAGATGACAGGCCACTGCACAGGTTTCTGTATCGGAACTCAGACTGTGATGATTCACCAAGGGTGTACGAATTTCAGAGATTTATTTTCGGAGGTTGTTATTGCCCATTTTGTGTTCAGTATGTTTGGCAGAAACATGCAGCACTTAACATGGAAATGTACCCACTGGCAGCTAGAGCAGTCTTAGAACACTACTACACGGATGACCTGATGCCTTCAGCACCCACGGTTGGGGAGGCTAAGGAAACGAGGAAGCAGCTGACCGAATTAGGCTACAAGGCGGGATTTCACATTCACAAGTGGTTATCAAACGATGTTGATGTGATTGCTGACATAAGGGAAGAAGACAGAGCTTCTGAGATTGATTTGGAGAAGAGAGAGTTACCGACTACCAAGACCCTTGGTGTCCTGTGGAGCGCAACAGATGACAAGTTCTTCTTTCGGCACTCATTGCTGCTGGACGGATTTGAATTCACCAAAAGAAATGTCTTGAAGAAAACAGCCACGGTGTATGACCCACTAGGTTTCTTGTCGCCTTACATGATCAGATCGAAGTTGTTGATACAGAAAGCATGGCTAGAAGTAGAGGCGTGGGACGATTTGTTGCCAAAACAACATCAGCAAGAATGGATTAAGTGGTTTCGAGAGTTGAATGACCTTGAACTTCTGAAAATCCCGAGGTGTTTGAAAGATCCCGTGTCGAAGGTGGTGGAGTTGAGCATCCATACATTCACCGATGCCTCCAAGAGCGCATATGCAGCCGCTGTCTATGCAGCCATGTCTATGAGAATGGTGATGTTACAGTTCGATTGATTGCATCAAAGTCCAGGCTTGCACCATTGAAAGCTGTTAGTATCCCCAGGCTGGAGCTACTAGGTGCACTCATTGTTACACAACTGACGATGCAAATTTGCTCAGCTCTCAAGATCTCCACACACGAGGTGACATACTGGGTGGACAGTGTGAACGTGGGATACTGGATCAGAGGTCAACGCAGAGAATACAAGCCGTTCATTGCTCATCATGTGGGCGAGATCCACGAGTGTTCAGCTCCTAGTCAGTGGCGCTATGTACCCACTAATGCAAACCCAGCAGACCATGGAACAAGAGGCCTGACAGTCGAAGAATTAGCAGACACAAGTCAGTGGTGGAATGGGCCTGCGTTCCTAAAGAGAGCAGAAGAAGAGTTGCCGAAGTGCAAGTTCGATTTGCCAACGTCTGAAGAGGGCCTTGAGTTAAAAAGAGGAAAAGAAGTTTCAGGGAAGGAGACTTGTAGCTATGAAATTACCATGGGAGATGGAGAGAATGCTGAAGGTGACAATGCCAGAGAGGAAGGAGTTTGGCGGTTAACTCCCTCGAGGTATTCAAAATGGTATCGGGTTAAACGGAAAGGAGAACTGGAACTTGGTTTGTCTCTAGTAAGAGTGAGAGCCTGGGTACACCAATTTAATGCCAACTGTAGGAGACCAGCTGATCAAAGATCGAAAGGCGAGCTTACGCCATTGGAGCTTCAAGATGCCGAAGAAGCCATTATCAGGGAAGTGCAAACTCAGACGTATGCAGCAGAGATAGATGCACTGAGAAGAATCAAGTAGACCCCAAGACAAAGTACACTGGCACCGCTGAATCCAGTATTGGTTAATGGCATTTTGAGATCGAAGACAAGATTACAAAATGCAGATGATCTTCCCTACAAAGTGAAGTGTCCAATCATTTTGCTGAAGAGGAATCAAGTCACTGGACTGATTGTTAAGTACTACCGTCAATCAGAAGGTCATAGAATGGGACTTAACTATACCATCAACCACCTACGGGAAAAGTATTTTGTGGTTCATGCACGCGAACAAGTTAAACGGGTTATGAGAGAGTGTCTGGAGTGTGGAAAGCGATTTCAATCAAGACCAGCATGTCAGCAGATGGCACCATTACCAAGAATCAGCCTACAGCAAACATCTAGACCATTCATAAACTGTGCCGTTGATAATGGGGGACCTTACTTGACTAAGCAAGGAAGGGGCAGAGTACGAGCAAAGCGCTATTTGTGTTTATTTCTCTGTCTACAGACACATTGCTGCCATCTGGAGTTGGCGTCGTCCTTGGATACTGATGCATTTCTCAATGCATTTACACGGATGGCTGGGAGAAGGAGATGGCCTCAGCAGATGTTGAGTGATAATGGGACAAACTTTGTAGGCGCTTCAAATGAGCTAAAGGACTTAGTCTCAGCAATTGACCAAGACAAGGTGCAGCGGATGACCTCCAACAAGGGTGTTATGTGGAAATGGAATCCACTAGATGGGCCGCATTTTGGCGGAGTCTTTGAGTCTATGATAAAGTCAGCTAAACGTGCGATAGCTGCGGTACTCGGTGATGCAGAAGTAAGTGAAGAGGAGTTGGAGACCATTTTTATTGGAGTAGAAAGCCTACTCAACTCGAGGCCTCTTACAACTGTCAGTGACGACCCAAATGACGACCTGGTGTTGACTCCAAACCATTTTCAGATTGGGCAGATGGGAGGCGATTATGTGCCTGACAGTGTTGACAGCACCCCTTTCAACCTAAGGAAGCGGTGGCAGAGAGTCCAAGAGCTTACTAGACATGTTTGGCAACGGTGGATGCGAGAGTGTTTGCCGCATATTGGATCAAAACCAAAATGGTTCTTCCCTGTGGATAACATTCAAGTTGGAGATGTTGTTATTGTTATTGATCCTAATGCTGCCAGAAGAGATTGGAAAGTAGTATCCATCGAGCAGACGTATCCTGGTCCTGATGGACTTGTGCGAGTGGTGGATGTGCGAGTCAAGGACAAGGTCCTGAAGCGACCGATCACTAGAATCTCTCCTCTTGAGATTCAAGACAATTAAGATGACTTTTAAGACACAGCGTCTAATGGATTGTTTTCTTATTTGAACTAAGGACATTTTCAGAACTGTTACATGAAAGTTCAAGTAATGTTCGAATTACAGATTCCCTCTGCAATTCGGGAGGGGAAGTATGTTGTGACCGTTTTATTAAGGATTTCGTGACAAACAGGATTTTGTGTCATTATCTGGGACATTGGATATGTAAATGAACCTAGTCCAGGTGACCTAGCGTGTGTTGTTTGGTCGTCGATCGGGGACGACAAATTAATTTTGTAATCGAGTTTATCAGTAGTTTTCCTAAGTTTACAGTCAATAAAATCGTTGAGTTATATCAAGTTGATATTGGAATCAACAGTAACCTTTAGTTAGTAAAGACAAATTAGCAAAATACATTAAGATATCAGATGCTCTTACTTTAGAAATATTACAAACCTGCACAGACATTAAGCATGAAGATAATATTTAATCTATTGAACAGCTCAGGACACAAAGGTTGTGGCAAAACTCTCTTATACGTGTTGGAAACAGACCAATATATTATGGATCTTGGTATTCAAAGGGTGTCAAGATGAAAGATGCGACCAATTTTCTATCTTTCCCTGATTTTACAGAACGTTATAACATCGAAACAGACTTTCTTACTTTTCACGGTGTGAAATCAGCCATTAAATCCTTATAGAAAACCTGTAAGGTCAACACCCGCAATGGTACATGTAACACTAGATGCAAACAATTTTATTGACAAGTTTTTAAAGACAAACAAGCCCAGTAGACTAGAATACAAAATTCTAATTGATAAGAAACCCTTTGACAGCAACAGAAAATGGAACACGGATTGCATTCTTGAAAGTGATGAAACTATTGACTGGAAGGAAGTTCACCGAATGCCATTCCTTCTGTATGCACAAAAATTTCAATTAACTGTAATTTACTTCACAGAAGATTGGTGACTAATAATTTCTAGAAAAAATAAACCTAAAAGAAAATGATCAGTGCACTTTTTGCCAAAATGAAAAAAGAGACTCCCATTCATCTTTTCTGGACCTTCAACGCAACCACTCTTTTTTGACATGGCTTTAAACAGTGGTTAGATAAACATGCACAGCACTTAATTCCAATTAAGTTTTCACCATCTTTAGCATTAGCGTTAAGCCCAGACCCTTTACCTCACGAGCACCTAAACTTCTACTTCTTGGTCGCCAGTTTCTTTATTTGGGTATGTAAAATGCACAATATTCTCCCCAAAATAGAAAACTTCTCCCTTTCCTTTCACATTACAACACAACAAAAACCAAGTCTTAATGTGCATTCTAGCAGAAAACCATGCAAATACATTCAGTGTTCTTTTTTCCCCTTTCTTTCTTTTAATATCTAATAAGTAGTCAGTAATGTTGATTTAAAAAAAACTGATAGTAACCTAGGATTACTCCTCTTAAATATAAAATTATATATTTTTTGGTGGATTTTTTCTAAAATTTTGTGGTTAAATAAAAAAAAAAAGTTAAAACTGTAAATATTATGTAGCTTGAGAGTTCACACATCAATCAAGACCTATAGTGTAGACCTGACAGTGCAGTGGAACATTCATGATCAGAGGTCTAATCCTTATTTTTTTGTACTATATCAACAAAGAGGCTGGGTGTTTTCATCAAAAGTTCTAAACACTGAAAATCTGATGAAAGCATGAGGCTGCAGGCCAAGTGCTTAAATTATTGTTGCAAGGTGTTTAGAAGCTCTGATGAATTACAAAGCCCGAGTTGTTGAAATGACCTCTTGGTCGCGCATATAATTAACCGAAGATATCATAATTCGGTAAATTGTGATCGTCCGGGTGAGTATAGTCCTGAGAAGGACTGTTTGAAGTGACATTGACTGACGTTTCGACAACCTGAGCGGAAGTCATCATCAGAGTCAAGTGAACTGTGAATCGTCAGTAGATGTTATAAGTCTCTGGTCGTTGTCCTGATTGGTCGACGATTTCGTGATGGTATTGGTCGTCTGTCAGTTAAGCCGTGATGTTATTGGCTGTGAAGACTGTTAAACGTGATTGGTGCGTTTCGATCCGTCTTTTGTTAGTCAAATGTCCGTTGGTCTATTGTTAGTCAAATAGGTCGGTTTGTCTATTGTTTGTCCGTCATCAACAACTCTACTATTGAACTACCGCTACCTACAGACGACTTAATGGACCTACTGAACCTTTGTCTTACTTCTACGTATTTTCAGTACAACGGCAGGCACTACAAACAGTTGCACGGAACAGCTATGGGCTCACCAGTTTCCGTTGTTGTTGCAGAAATCGTTATGCAAAACTTCGTTCACTTGACTCTGATGATGACTTCCGTTCAGGTTGTTGAAACGTCAGTCAATGTCACCTCAAACAGTCCTTCTCAGGGCTACACTCACCTGGACGATCACAATTTACCGAATTATGATATGACTCCTTATGATATAACATCTACTGACGATTCACAGTTCACTTGACTCTGATGATGACTTCCGCTCAGGTTGTCGAAACGTCAGTCAACGTCACCTCAAACAGTCCTTCTCAGGACTACACTCACCTGGACGATCACAATTTACCGAATTATGATATGACTCCTGGGTTCAAACCATTTACAGTTTTAACCAAAGATAATTGTCTCTTTTTACAAGATTTGTTTGCTTTTGTATACTTAGCATGAAGTTGCTTGCTTGCAATGCTGGCAAAATGCACCAGGACATAATTTGAAGCTACAGATGTTCACCTTAGCAAACAATCCATAATGATTCTGCTGTAGTGTGTGTACCCAAGTTTTTTTAAAACATGGCTCAATAGCTAGGATTTGCCCAGTACAATTCGCCCATTATGATTCACTCATGGTCAGGAAATGGCAAAAGAAATTCGCAGATCTTTTTCCGTATTGATTTTTATTTTTCAGGAAGTTACATGTAGGTGTTGACTCTCTGCAGGTCTCATTTTGTGGGCAAATTTCGTTAACCACTGCCTGACAATGAGACAGTGTATCACGATGGGCAAATCATGTTTAAAAAGCCAGGTTCTGCACACTGCAGTTAAATTGGCTGTAACTGTCTCAATTCAAGAAATCAGTTACAATAATTATTGTTCAGCATTTTGTTGACGACTGGAATGCACACTAGATTTCTGTGTCATGATTGTCAAGATGCACGTTCCTTGTTCACAAACCTAGCTTACAATTTACTATTAATTTTGAAAAAGACTAGACTGTGCTTATGTTCTGGTCTACATGTAGTTACCTTGTAAAGCATTGAACTGGGCTCATTGTAAGTCTGTGCGTTTTGAAAACACAAGTCCATATCTCTCTCCAGTTCATCTACACTTTCATACTGGCCAGTCTGAGAAAAAAAAAAAGCCAAATGCAATGATCACTTGATTTATCTCAAAGAAAATACCCTGTTTAAGATACTAAGGAGCACAAACTGACTGAATTTGACAGTTGGATGGACTGACAGACAGTGATTGGTGGAGTAAACAAATATTATGTACTGAAAACTGTAACAATATTAATAACAGACCAAAAAGGCATTTCTAGAAGTCAGAGCAAAGCCATAAACATGTACATATTATAACACTCACTGCAAGGATTTCATTAGGTTTTGAGCAGGAGGGCAAATTAAAGGTTCTTAGAGGTAATTTTTAAACAAAACAAAAACCTGCTTAAGATGCTGAAAGCAGCCACCCAGTCAATTTGCCTAGTGCCTAGCCCTTATGCTGAACAAAAAACCGTGAATGGTGGAAATATTTCTGGAATGTTGACTTCATTCTGTTTTGACCAACCAGATACAAGATTCTAAAAAACTGTAAAAAATGAATGTCTTTTTTTTCGGTCACAGAACAACTTTCTTTTTGATATGTTTCCCTTTTTTTCAGAAACCATCCTCCTTCCCATCTTGCAGGGATTAAAGTTGCTGTTCCTTCCTATTCAAGAGCTACATGTACCAAGTGAGAGAAAAAATGTTTGACATTTCACATTTGCTTGTTGAGGCAGCAAATGCAGATTGTCAAATCATTATGGTTTAGCTGGGGTGTCATTAATCAGTGGAAAACAGACCTTGGAACGGCAGAACCAGCAGATCCTGCCAAAAATAGCTTAATCCAACTCAAATAATTTAATCTCACTGCATTTTACATCACAGCAATTCAAAACAACAGTCACTGCCAACAATAATGTAAGGATGTATATGGAGAGAGGTTTCAGGTCCAAAACTTACAAAATATTGGACTGACAACAGAGCAATCAGATTGGTTGATTTTAGTTACTGGCCTTCTGGCTGCCTTATTGTTATCGTTGTGGTTAGCATCTGTCTGTCTCGAAAGATAATGGCATTTACCCCAAGGTTAGTCCGTGTCAGATCGTCAGAACGACACTCTGATTCTGGAATGCCAGGCCTTCCAAATGTTGCACGTTGTTGGAGTTGAGATTGCCCTTTGTCATCTCCTCTGCTCGATCTTTCTAATGCCTGCCTTGACAGCTAGCTTCCAACTGAAGGGCTCCGTGCATAACCGTCTTATGTCGAATTTTAGCCGGTTTCAATTTTTTGCTCTAAACTGCTTCAATATTTACTTTGCCTTCAGCGAACAATTGAAGAGCTCAGAGCATAACCATCTTATGTCGAATTTTAGCTGGTTTTAATTTTGTGCTCTAAACTGCTTCAATTTGTGAATGGGACCCTCAAAAAACTTTACAGGCAGTGTTCTTGGAATGGACTGAAGGCCCCATGCAAAAATTGAGGTTGTTTAGAGGAAAACAATAATACCCCCTAAAGTTCGACATAAGACGGTTAAGGTCTCAGCCCTTCAATTGTTCTAGTCTGCTGCTGTGCAACAGTACCAGCTTTCATCTCACATTTGCAGACGTCTTTGATGTGCAGGCCAGGGTAGGTCTGCAAAAAGGTCTGGTGCCAATGGCAAGCTCACCACACAACAGGTCCTCCAGGAAACAGAAGTCTTCCATTTGGCTGACATGGCCAAGCCGGCACAGATGCTGTTGAGAAAATGAATGTGCAAGGAGCTGAGGCAATGCTTCTGTCTGTTATTCAGGATCCACGTCTCATTGCCATACAGTAGCAAGCTGAGCAGACAGGCCTGGTAAACCATCACCTTGGTGTTGATGGTCAGCATGGGTCTTTCACACAATCACAGAAAGGAGTGCCATCCTAGCTGCGACTTTAGCAGTATGTTTAATTGAGTAGGGCATCTAAGGATGTTTTGCTGGTGACAGTTGGACCAAAGCAAGTGAACTCCTCGAGTGTCTTTGCCGATGGAAATGCTTAGGATACTGCTGACATCATGGCCCAAAATGTTGTTCTCTTTCACACTGATGGTGAGCTTAAAAGAGAACTCTCTGCCGGCACATGCAAAACTGCTGATGAATCTCTAAAGAGATTGCTCTGAATGAGCAATCATCATAGCATCGTTAGCAAACAACATGATCAGGAGATCACAGATCTTGGTCTCTGCCAAAAGTTGTGCCAATCTGAAAAGCTTGTCATCTGTTAGTGTGCAAATGTAAACACTATCCTCAGGAACTGAAAGCAGGAAAGTAACACTTGAGGAGAAAAAGATGCTGAAGAGTGCAGGGGCAAGAATGCATGTCTTTGTAGAAGGAGAAAATCATTCTGAGAAGATTAGGCAGGCACCCAAACTTCTGGAGGAGCACAGAGCGACTTTTTGTACCTGAAAGGGACAAAGGCTTTTGTTAAGTCAATGAAGGCAATGTACAGTGGTCATCTTTGCTCCCAGCACTTCTCCTGGAGAAGGCAAAGTGAGAGGACCATATCCATGGTGGACCTTTTTGCCCTGAAACCACACTGAGTTTCAGGGTACACGCAGGCAGCAAGTACCTGCACTCTGTTCAGATCTACATTCACTCCAGTCTGTTCAGAACAACAGTCACTCCAGTCTCCATTGTTTTTGTACAGGGTGGCTGTTTTGTATCGTGCATGTCTTAGAGCACACTCCCTTCTTCCCCACACAAGCACAGAAGATCATGGAGATGATTGAAAAGAGCTGTCTGTTTGTCTACTCTAATGATCTCAGGTAGGATGCCAGTGGCCTTACTGAGCTCATCTGGCATAGGTGGGTTGTCAGGGCCTCCCATGACAGGAATGCTCTCAATGCTCTATGCACCTCTGACCACAGAGTGATTGGTGGTGCTCAGGCTATGTAGCCATTTGCTTGTTTCTGCTGTCTGTGATGGTCTCACCCAAAGAGGACTTCAGTGGTGACGTCTCGATTTTGAAGGCTCCAAATGCAGCCTCGTTTCCATTGTACATGATGCAAATATTACAGCAGCCTACAGACAGCTAGAAAATTCTCAGCGAGTTTCAGCCCTTGGTCATTGGCACAGCGTCTAGCAGTAGATTGGGCATCACTCCAGACCTTCCTTAATGCTATAAGGGCTGTCTGCTTGGCCTCGAAGTCAGGATCCAGCTCAGCAATTCTAGCTTTGAACCATTTTGAGTTTTTCCTTTCCCTTTTGCCTAAAGGGTCCACAGCTGTGTTGTAGATTGTGCCACTGATGTTGTTCCATCTCTTTAATTCTGACATTGTCTGTTGGGCAGTCATGAAGTGTTTCCTTGACAAAGACTGCAAAATGCTCACACAAGTCAGAGACTGCTTTCCCTGCAGTATTTATGTCAAAGTGACCTTTTCATTAATTCCTTTACTTTCAATGATTGATTTGCCTCGGGTAAAGTTGTACCTTGCAGCAAACCAGGGGATCCTAACCGTCATAATCAGCACTGCGGTACATGTAACTGCAAGTGTTTAGAATGCACTTTAATGACAACATCCTTGTAATGACCATACATCCAACTGGTGCCAATGGCCAAACCGGGATGCTAGGAAACCCTTTGGAATAATTTCTAGCTGGTTGGAGAAGAATGTATTCATTATGCAAGGGGTGTGATACAAGCAGAGCTCCAGCAGTCTCTGCCCAACTTCACGCATTTTACCAATGCCGAAGTTTTGCTTGTGGGCCAGAAGCATGGTCAGATCATCCTTGGGCATAAGTCACCAAGTAGAAAAAAGCTGTCTGGCGACAAGCACATGTCTGGCTGCCTTACAATCATGTATTACTAACTAGAAATACATGATTCGCATAACCTCGCGAAGCTCAGAAAAGGGTGCACCACAAAATTGAGTGATGGGGGTGGGGAGGGGATAGAATTTCGTTTTAACTGGAGGTGTGGATGGGTGGCCACAATGCCGGGCCACAATGGTCCCGAACTGGGGGCTTCCATGTAACTTGCATCCAATCCCCTGTCATATTAAAATCTAATGCATAGGAACTTGGCACGAGTTTGCAGGTTTAATTTGAGCTAACCAGTGTATGCAACTGGCTACGAAATACGTTCAACAATGCTTTAATTAGGTCATCACAATTAAGGAATTGATCACCAAACATGACTAGTGTTAATGTCAGTAGAAAGAAGTTCTCTGCACTGGTACTAAAAGAACTGTATGAACACCAGTAAGGAGGATTTGTAGGTTTACATTGGGGCTTAAAGGGTTGATTGGTATGGAAAGTAAGAGTATTTAATTAAGGGAACGGGTGAATGTAGATTATAGCATGTAAAACCTTCACATAGACAACTCATGTTAAAGGTGATCAGAATCTCAATTCCCATGATCTTGGTGCTTGCTTGTGCATTGCTAGGAAAGCGGTGATGCTGGTCACCACTATCTGTAGCATGAAATTTATCAATACATACACGAATGAACCTATCCCCACTAAACATTAAGTGGTAATTGCTAGGAGCAGAGCGATACTTGTAAGTGCATTTCTATCCAAATTGTCAACTAAAATTGTCCTTTCTAATCCATCTGCATATTATTTGTTTAACTATTAACAGGGTCAATATCCGAAATGGAAAACATAAACTTACGATCCAATATGAATTATTTCCTTGAAATATTTTTTCGGGAACGTCCTTAACCTAAAATTCAAATTCTTTTTACTGCTCATACACAAATATGCAGTGTTTCAAACAGTTTGGGGAATTGAAAGCTATTTTGGGAAATAATCTACTTTCTCTTGTGTAATCTGTGGTTTTGATCATACTTGGAAAAATAATTATATGATGATAATTACTGGTACAATTCAAGAATAAAGATAATGGTAGAGAGAGGGAATCATTTTGAGCCAATCTGTTCAGTTACCATCCGTTGGAAAGGTATTCTAGCAAAAGAAATTTGGTGATCATGTATTTCTTGTCACCTCTTGTTGCTTCTAACAAAATTATTTTGTCGAAGCACTTTTAGTCAGTGTCACTGGTCCTGATCGGTTTCAGCACACATTTTCACGAAGAGTTTGTAGCCGCTGAGTTCATTTTCATCATTCAGTCGATGTGACTGAGTTATAATTTCGGAGACCTCGTATCGATTTTCGTATTGTTGGGGAATCTCGTTTTGTAGTAGCGCTGTCTCGCTGGTGATATTTCAGTCTCCTGTTTGTGTCATGCTGACAGCTTTAGTCTTTGCTAGGCTATTACCAGTAAACGATGTTCTCTACCTGTGTTTTCTTGTCGTCAACTCTTTTGCCTTCATCATTCACGCTGAATTCAAGTTGGCGTTCACGCTGAGTTTCAGTGGTAAATCTCCCCCGGAATGGATTTCCAGCCACTTGCTAAATCAGGCGTTTCTGTCTTTGCTCGTGTCCCTCATTTGCAACAGAAATTAGTCCAGTAAATTGTTCACAGACGATGAATTATAAACATGTCAGATGCAAAATAATGTATGCAGCAAAGAAACATGAGAGTGCACAACTGTCAGCGGTCACGAATTGGTTTTGTTGCTAGGCAACTGTGCAGACATCTTCGAAATATATATGTGGGCAGATCGAGATTTGACTGCCCTAAGCGATCCTCGCGCGATCCCCACGCGACAAATTTATAAACCTCACTACGCTCAGAGGGCCTTCGGCCCTCCTTGCTTCGTGAGGAATAATTCTATACATGGTACAGGCATTCCCATGGCAGAAAAAGAGCACTTGTTCAGAGTGTTAAGAAGGGTCCTACACATGGTTACAAGCTGTGACTTGGACAAGTGACCAAAAAAACTGCCACACCTCCTAATGTTCCTATTGTCAATTTCAACTTTTACATAAAAATTGTTTCAGTCTATTTTATATCAAGTTTGGTGCTGCACTTGGCTCAATAAGTCCTTAACAAGTCAGCAATCTATGATCTGTGGAGTTCAATAATAATAATATTTAATATTTATATTGCGCATTTTCTATAAGAATAATCAAATGCGCATGTTCAACTGTAAGGTTACTTTGCAGTTTTGTGGCTACACCCATGCTGACATTCTTTTTTTCCCTTTCCTTTTCTGAATCCTCACCTTAATAAGTGATCTGATTTTTGACAAAGCAATAGGTTGCTTTATAACTTCATAATAGTCAGGATAAGCTCTGAAATAAACAGCAAAAAAAATAATCACACAACTATCACTTTTTGTTAATTTGTGAAAGGGTGTCTGGCATCTGGCCCTAAATATAGCCTTGTTTTCATGCAACTTGTACTATTTTTTGTCTCCAGACGCCGCTACAACCGATGTAAATAAATAAGTAAATAAACAAATGGTTAATAAATCCTATAAATACATGTAGAACATACAAATAAGCCTTTTCTTTAATGAGAATGAAACCTGAAGCTTGTCAAGGATTTACATCTGACCAAAGTTTCAATCCCCTAGAGTACTTTCAATTGGCATTTAAGGTGATTCCCTCAAAAATTTAAAGTTGTCAACTGATTTTTGAAACTTTCTAATCATTCACTACCACATAATGTTCAGATATGCGCAACAAAAACAACAGGTCACCACAGCTGATGATTGTTTGAAACATCACCCACTAAACAAGCACTCATTTAAAAATATTAAGTTAACGCTGCGTTTGGTGGGAGGAGCCAAAATTATAAAAAAAAAAGGAAAAACAAGAAAATAAACAAGGTGATAGATTTTATGTATCAAGCGTGGGGAACAAAATTAGTATTAACTATTTTCCACGACGGAGTGATATGGATAGTGAGTAGCGAAAGATAGCAACGATCCAGCAATCCTTGCTAATAATCATTTTACAAGCTTGGCTGGTACATACTGCATTACACCAAATGAATGTCTTTACCAAAGAAAACAAACCTTCTAGAAGGCAGCCTAAGAAAAGGCTCTGAAAGCGCACGTCCAGTCGGATCTGTAAAATGATATATCTCATTGAAGAGCATCATCAGAGGATTGTCTGAATCCTGATCACCTCCACTGCTTTCTTCATCTCCTGATAATAAACACAATACCACAAAGGATCACATTATCTTACTTTGACCGGTCATATAATGTTTAAATGTGGTAACAATAATATTTTACTGAACCAGTATAATTCTAAGGTACACCAAGTGCTGCTTTGTTACATGAATTGCTAGGCATTGCACTTTCTTCCTTGTACTTTGTCACAAATAAAGAAACAAAATGAAATGCTTGGTATTTATCATCTCAAATTGAAAGGCTGACTGCACACCTAGGTAGCCTGAATGATATCTGCCATGCTACCAAACAGTATAATGCAATTATTTCAAGTAACTGACACTGTGGCAGATCTGTTTTAAACAAAAACTCGGAAAACTTTGCCTTAGCATAAGGCTAATTAACACTGTACACTCAGTTTGCTTAATTGGTGTTTGAATTCAATGCCCAATTTAATTAACTGAACAATACTGGGTCAATTTAGCATCTATCTGTTTTGGCTGCTTGCAGAAGACATTTTCACGCCAATTTATTCCTACAGTTGAAGCTCCCATAAGCAAACACCACCATTAGGAACCAGAGAAAGTGTCCACAACAGGAGCTGGCTGTTAAGGATCCATCCTTACATGCTGCCACTAGCAGCATCTAGGGATGGATGACCATTCAGGGGTCTGACCTTCTACTATACCACTCACACTAAACAGTATCAATGCACAAACATACCATTACAATAATATATAAAGTGAATGTTCATGTTATTGTGTGATGCATTGCCAATGTGGCAAAAAATGTATACCAGGGCTGGCTCTTAGTCAATAGTGACCAGTGAACTAATCATGCATCACTGCAATGAACATTAAACAGTTTCACTGCAAAAAAAACTGGTGACTGACAAAGACTGGCCTTAGTGATAAGACTTTATAGGATTGTTCCCTTAGGGTGTCTGCTTACTGG
Source organism: Siderastrea siderea (assembly GCA_964030785.1). Classification (NCBI taxonomy): domain Eukaryota; kingdom Metazoa; phylum Cnidaria; class Anthozoa; order Scleractinia; family Rhizangiidae; genus Siderastrea; species Siderastrea siderea. The sequence continues at coordinate 33,634,134 of OZ034977.1, read as the reverse complement.
AGCTTACAGAAACAACAGAAAAATCCAAATCATAAAACCTCAAAAGTGTCGGCAGCCTGACTTGACCCTTTAAGCCTCAACAGTGACCAGTATCTAACTCCTCCTTACAATATCAAAATATGACTGCATGGTCAAACATACAGGCCCCAGTTGTTCAAAAGTTGGATAGGGCTAACCACCAGATAAATCTCTATCCAGTAGACAACGCAATTGTTTTCCCTAACACTTATCCACTGGATAGTGATTTATCCGTTGCATAGCGCTATCCAAAGAGCTGTTCGTACATGTATATGAGTGCTTGCTATTAGAGACCTTTAACCATATTCGTACTCCTCCATTCTAATTTTGAATAAAAGGCTGCAAGGAATCTTTTAGGTGTGGGGACAAAGACAGGGCAGGGAGTCAGATACTTATGGGTCAAAGACCTTAACCAGAAAATCTTTTTCCTTGATTAATTTGTCTAATATGGCTTCATTAAGTCACCAGACAAACTGCAGACAGATTGACTGGTAGCTGCCACCCTTTGAGGAAACCACTGACATCAGCCCTTCATCCATTTTTAATAGATTGCCAAACCTATTATAACTTATGCCATAGTGAGAGAAGGCTGGTGCAATACTGACCATGCACACTTTCTTCTGGGTTGTGCTCTTCTTCCTCCAACATCTCAGATCCTTCCTCTCCATACTCCTCACTCTCATTCAGGAGTGCTGTCACAGCAGTGCTCATTTTACCTGTACTCCGACGTGCTCTGTTAATTAAATATAACAGCCCTTAAAATAACACGATTGAATTCAAACTGGGGACATAAAGGTATCTAAAACACAGGCACACACCGTGTGCAAGAGCTATTTTTAATCGCAATAATTATGCAATTCATGAATAAAACAAAAATTCACGGACAGCACAATGTGCAAACATTATGCACAGGGGCATAACTAAACCACGAAACACCAACACACCGAAACAGCCCTTTTATTTATTTATTTTTTCAAAAACCGAAACAGGAGAAATCACTCTGAATGTTTCAGGTGCAGAGATGTAATTTTTTCCAGCTCAAAAGCACACAGCAGAATCACCGAGTGGTCTTTCCAAGTTTCATTCCAGCCATAACGTAAAACTAAAACTGGATAACACGTATCTTTCAAGACTAAATGCCCAGCAGTCCAATGGAAAGGTTTCTTCAAATGTTCTGGAAGCATTCAATATTTTGTTTAGAATTGCCAAGCAATTCAGAAAAGTGTTTTGGTTTTGCAGTTGATGAATTTTCCAAGCTCTGTTGTGTACACTATGATAAACGGTATGCTAATGCGTACAAGTGTGGCTTCAAATTACAATAAAACAATAAGAAAATGAGTTAAAATCTATAAGATCTCTGACAACAGTAGAAAATTAACGTTATCACCAAGTTAATGCAGTGAAGTTGGATTTTTTGGGATAAGAGTGCAAATGAGCATGGCTTGAATCACTTGTGTCAGAGATAATGCACATGATAACAAGTGGTCTCAGCTTCACTAAAGCCATACAAAAAGGCCATGTTTGCAACACTTGGAATATTTGTGGTTTGATCGCCAGACAGAAAGATCTACTCTCACAGAATTTGGATAGAATTTCTCATTCAAACCTCCTGGGAGTATTCGATGTTTGTTTGGAATTACCACTCGATACAGAAAACTAATTTGGTTCTGTAGTTGGCAAATTTTCCGAGCTTGAGCACACTATAGAATAGCCTATAGATGGTTTTCACCATGACATCATCAAATCCTAAATCAAAATTGCGAGGTCTTCTGAATTTTTATCTACACCAGTTGAAGATAACCCCAGTCCCGAAGTGTCTTTTGTTTTGAAAATACAGCCTTTTGAATTTCCGAATTTTCACCTGCGTGACACCAAGATAGTGGCCACGACAAAGCTGTCTGGTTAAAAAAAAGGTCTCTCCTTATGATTTTCAGCAGTTTAAACGTCTCTGTCAATTAATGTGTTTATGTGCATGAAAACAATCTATAATGCTACTATAGCCTTATCGCTAGCTGAACTAAGCTGTCACGCTACCATATTGACATGTCACGGGTGCTGTATGGCTGGTTTATAATACCACGGCAAGAAATATACCTCCTAAAACCACGATAGTGTAAGACACTTTACTATTGGTTCATGCTTAGCATGCATACATCGAGTTATGGATGCAAGTGGGAAGTTTGGAGGGCACGAGAGAAGCGTAAGAGTTCCGCGAGGCGCAGCCGAGAGCAACTCTAGCTTTTTGAGTGCTCTCCAAACTTCCCAAGTGCATCCATAACTCGATGTACGTACAGCTAAAAGCATGAACCAATTGTTTTATAACATAGCCAGTGGAAATGCCGAAATAGTAGTTTTTGCGCAAGATGCCACAGTTCTAATCGATCACATGACTGAAAGAAAAAGGCGCCAAAACCTTGCGAAGTGTTGCCACGTAGTTGCAGCGTTTCTTTGTAAAGCTGAATGAAATTGCTCCGAAGTAAACGTACGAGAATAATTTTTTGAAGAAGTCTTCCAATTATCGCTCTAAGATGTGGTATAAGATTGATGTTTCCTGAAAAAACTGTTGTATCCATCCTCCAAAGCGAATTGAAGCTGTATGATTTCAGCATTGTAGCCGCGAGTCTGAGTTGAAACGAGCAGAAAACAAAGTGGAGGCCGCGGACGGAATGTGGTTTAACAACAATGAATCAAACAACTGGGAAAGCGATCATTCAACTTATTTTGGATTACGTTTTATTTTGTTTGAACATTTGGAGCTGCTTGAACACAGAGCTACATTGACTGCAGGTAAAACGATGTTATTTTGTGTAGTAAATAGCCGAAAAAAAAATTCGTCCTTTCTGGTTGTCAGTGCTTATTTAGCTTGATTTTGGTAGGGAATCACCGAAAACGTGTGACACATTATTAAACGGTTCACTTCAATTTTACTGTGTTTTATTTTGTGTCATGTCTTGATATTTTGGTTTTTAACGTTTTGCGTATAAAACCTACCTTTTGTGAACATTCGTTCAGAGAAGACGGTGAGTGAAATCGTAAACACAATGCCTAAGACTAATTAAGTTCGAGTTTCTTCAGTTTTTCAACAAAGTTCCTTGCTCGTCCATCCATAACTCAACTGCATGCTTCGTTTTCGTTGGTCTTGCTCTTGCTTGTTGGCTGCTTTCTGGCTAAAAGGTCAATGCCAAGAGAAAAATTTGGAAGTTCCTCGCTAGTCTCTTCCATTGACTATCGGAAAGTTCAGCAACAGAAACTCGCCGCTAAACTTGACGGGAACTTTACAGCAAAATGCAACTGCACACGACATGTTATATACGCACGGCCGTGCATATATAGAGATATACACCATGATGGTTCAATAGGAATTCAGTAGGACCAGCGCGCAAGCTATGTTATAAACAGAACTGTGCCACCCCCCACAGGAAGACTTATTGAGATGCGCACATGAGTATAGTGAAAAAGTGAGAGCATCTGAGTTTGTTCAAGCATTTTGATGGCTTGTAGTATCGTGGACAAAGGAATTAAAGTCCTGAGGGTAAAGTTCTGAGTGTCAGATTTGATGCCGGAACCAGGATATTTTTTTTTATCCAACCAAGACAGTGTTTTGAATGGTTTATGCTTCACTTGATTGTTGTTTGGGGCTGTTTGGAGTTGTTACGATACAAGATGGCATCGTCAGTGGCCATAGAAGTATACCAAGCCCAATTTATTTCTCAAGATTCGTGAACATGGTCTATAAGAAGCTCATTTTTGCGTGAAATATTCAATGTTTATAGTAGTAATGCATGTCAGTAATGTCAGAACTCGAAAACGTTCGTTATTACGGTTATTACGACAAGGTTTCTCCAGTTGAACATCGTTATTACGGTTATTACGACAAGGTTTCTTTAGTTGAACATCATTGTTACGTTATTATGGCTATTACGACAAGGTTTCTTTAGTTGAACATCATTATTACGTTATTACGGCTATTACGACAAGGTTTCTCTAGTTGAACATCGTTATTACGTTATTATGGTTATTACGACAAGGTTTCTTTAGTTGAACATCATTATTACGTTATTACGGCTATTACGACAAGATTTCTCTAGTTGAACATCGTTATTACGTTATTACGGTTATTACGACAAGGTTTCTTTAGTTGAACATCATTATTACGTTATTATGGCTATTACGACAAGGTTTCTCTAGTTGAACATAGTTACTACGTTATTACGACAAGGTTTCTTTAGTTAAACATCATTATTACGTTATTACAGCTATTACGACAAGGTTTCTCTAGTTGAACATCTTTATTACGTTATTACGGTTATTAAGACAACGTTTCTTTAGTTGAACAACGTTATTACGTTATTACGGTTAGTACGACAAGGTTCCTTTGTAATTGAACGACGTTATTACGTTATTACGGTTACTACGACAAGGTTCCTTTATTTGAACAACGTTATTGCGTTATTACGGTTATTACGACAAGGTTTCTTTAGTTTAACATGATCGTTATTACGTTATTACGGTTATTACGACAAGGTTAATTTAGTTTAACATCGTTATTACGTTATTACGGTTATTATGACAAGGTTTCTTTAGTTTAACATCGTTATTACGTTTTTACGGTTATTACGACAAGGTTTCTCTAGTTTAACCGGCGATATTGCCACCACGTTATTACGATAATACGGAATTCTTTATGCTGTAAATGTTTTTTAGAGGGGGAAGGAGGGGGGAAACAGAGCAGCAGAATTTTGGGTTCGTGATGCAGAGAGATATAAACAAAATAGAAAGAGGAAAGGAGAATGAGAAACCACACTTAAGGAGGAGGGAAAAAGTATTAAGCTAGAAAATATTATTACGTTATTACGCGTAATAAGCAAAAAAAAAGGAAAATAACGATCCTAAAGCGTGCAACATATGCATAGAAGATAAACAGCTAGAGTTGGAAAGAGTTATTTGTGGACTGCCGGCCGAAAAGCTGAACGAACTGGCGGAATATTTGGTGATTCCTCTTGTACTGTAAAATATACAGGCAAAAGCTGGTTGACAGTTGTGAAAGTGCTACAAGACACGATCACTGAGAAAGTCATATCACACGAAAGTTCCAAAGACAAAATGGAGTTTCTTTGGCCAACTTCATCCACGATAAACCTCCACCACTGGATGGTTCTGCAGAAAACTTTGCCCCAGAAGAGTCGAGTTAATCACTTGATGAAACCAGCCCACCAGAAAACAACGGGAACAGTTGTGGTGTTCAACATACTGAACCATCTGCCTCTTGCCAAATACACTGTCTACTCCTGGTCTGGTCGGTTCAAAAGGACAACAGTGAGGGAGGTATGAAAACTAACGATAATGTTCCAGTTGACATGAATAAACTCTTTTGTTGGGAGTTCAAGATCAGGGGCCAAATTGGCCAGATTGAGTCAGCAATTACAAAGGGCTACAACAAGAGTGAAATCATTAAATAAATGCTGTCATACGAGCAATAAGCCCTGGGAGGGCATGCAGTCATATTTAGAGTCTACCCCAGAGCTTAGACTGGCCAGATTCAGGACTTCAAGATGATGTTGTAAGGGTAAAATGCACCCTTTGCTTACCAAGCCAACATTTCATGGAGAGCTGTCTAGAGGGTCTAGGTGATGAGATTTGCATACCCTATTTAGATGACATCATCGTCTTCAGTCGTTCATTTGAAGAACATGTTGAACATCTCAGAAAGGTACTACGACAGCTCCAATCTAAAGGGGTAAAGTTAAAGCCTCGGAAATGCAAGTTGTTTCAGCAAGAAGTGCACTACTTGGGATGCATTGTATCGGAACAGGGATACCACCCAGACCCAGCTAATGTGGAAGCAGTTACAAAACTGAAGGACTCAAAACCCAAATGTCTGGGTGGTATTCGAAAGCTGTTAGGCCTGATGGGATATTATCGTCATTATATACCAGACTTTGTGCGTGCTAAAGGATGGTAACGAAAATGTTAAACAGACTCAATCTACACTAAGGAGCAAGCCTAAGAGTCAGTTGTCATCTAAGACACCTGTCAATTGGACTAAACAACATCAACAAGCACTATAATATAGAGCACCTCATCACCTGTTTGGCACAATCACCCATCTTGGCATATCCAGACTGCAACCAACCATTCATTCTCCATACAGATGCCTCAGGTGATGGGCTAGGTGCTGTTCTTTACCAATGACAAAATGGCACTATGTGCATTACTGGCTATGGATCCACGACTTTGACTTCAGCTGAGAAGGGTTACCATTTACATGCTGGCAAACTCGAGTTCCTGGCTCTAAAATGGGCAATCTGTGAACAATTTCGCGATTATCTCTTCTATTCCCAACGGTTTACAGTCTACACAGACAACAACCCCTTGACATACATATTGACCTCAGCCCACCTCAATGCCACTGGACACCGCTGGGCGGCTGAACTTGCCAACTTCCAGTTCGACAGGCCTGGAAAAGCAAATGGTGACTCCAATGCCCTCTCCAGAATGCCACGGGACATCGACAGTTTTATGGACCAATGTACTTCTCAAGAAACGATAAGGTCAAATGTCAACATGATGGAATCTCCGCTAAAGGGTGATGTCACATGGATATCCTCAGTGACCATGAACATTGAGCTTGTTGACCAGGATATCCAGAATGCACAAGCGTTCAGTCTCACTGGCATGCAAAGAGTAAGTTGCAAACAAACTACAAAATGACCAACAAGTGGATTAAGATGTTGGAAGAGTAGTAGCCTACAAGATGAAAACACAAAAGAGTAAGTTGCAAACAACTACAAAATGACCAACAAGTGGATCAAGATGTTGGAAGAGTAGTAGCCTACAAGATGAAAACACAAAGACCCACAAGGCAGCTTGTGTTACCACAGAAGTATCACAGTATAGTCTTAAAACAACACCACAACCAAATGGGTCACCTGGGTTCCAGTAGTGTAGTGAGAAGAAAGTGGGCAACCTACCAGTGTATGAAGTTCAACCAGAGAACTACGATGGCCATACAAGGACGATTCACCGGAACCTGCTGCTGCCTTGCAACTTTTTACCAGTGGAACAACCAGCCCCCCACTGCTGTACATTCATGTACAGAACCTAGCCTCCTTCAGCAAAACAGCAACCCAAATGATGGCTCCAGCAATTCAAGCGACAGTGACAGTGAGGCTGAAATCGACCCAGATCTGTCTGAGGCACATCCGTTTTCCTGCAGGAATAGGACAGATGCGCCGAGTGGGCAGGCCCTTTCTAGTACGGCAGATAGAACACCACCTGGACGGCAACGACCCCAGTGACAGAGCTGACCACCAAGATGCATTACTTACGATAGCCTGGGCTAGCTGTCAGTGTATGCTTGCACAGCTTTCAACCAGCAGAACCCTATGACTGTGCCACCGTGTAGTACTAACAGTTTCGATCACCTGTCCGTATCCAGTCTCGTCACCTCCCTGTTGGCCTGGTTCAGCTTACTGGCCGACCCCACCATTCATGTTGCCAATTGGATGCCTCACACAGTACCCATGATGAATCAATGAAAGACTAGTGGCATTTCTAGATATTTTACTAGTCATTTTTGTAGACATTTTTTTCTCCGTTGATGTTTCACACTTTGTAACTTGCAAACCACTTAGTATACCAAATGTTGTGGATGACATTTTTGTTTAAGAGGGGAAGTATAATGTAAGATATACAGAACTGTGCCACACCCCACAGGAAGACTTGTCGAGAAGTGCGCATGTGTATATAGTGAAAAAGAGAGAGCACATAAGTTCGTTCGAGCGTTTTTACAGCTTGTACACGTAGTATCAACGACAAAGGAATTAAAGTCCTGAGTGTTACAATAGCTTCGAATCACTTGCCACTTTCATACAAAGATAAGGAGCTCTTAAAATTAATGTTTAGGTTTAGGGTTAATTCTTCGAAAAACCAGCGTGTCAGGCATTTCACTTAAATAAGGAACCATGTCATGACTGGCGATCAAATCACAAATATCATCAAGTGTCGCTAACACAGTGATTTTACTGTATGTTCAATCTCAGAAAATTCGTCAGCTACAAAACCAAAATACTTTTGTGAATCGCTTAGTAATTCTAAACAAACATTGAATACCTCCAGAACATTTGTATAAGCCATTCCATCAAAATTCATCAAAAATTTCAGACTGCCAGGTATTTAGTCTTGAAAGATCCATGCCCGGCTGCTGGACACCTAGTACACTGCAGTGTACACGTATTTCAATTTAAACACTTTCAAAAAAAAACCGTAACCAACATCCTCATATAAAAAACCTGTTTTGGTATTTGACAAAAATAAATATTAAGAAAAATGACTGTCTCGGTGTTTCGTTGTTTTGGTGTTTCAGTGTTTTATGGTTTAGTAATGTCCTTGTGCACAGCCCCAAAGGGAGATTATCATTAACTTGCCCAAGAACTTCCCCCCATTGCCACCCAAAAAGCTAACAGTAATCTAAACCAGTTTACCTGTGTACCTAAATACCTCAGTAAAAAGCTTTTTTGTAAAACAAATAGTAATCAGCAAGGAATCCTGTACAACCTCCTGTAATCTACGGCTTCCTGCAGCTTCCTGGAGAAACACCAGGCATACACAGATCCCACTTTGCAAAAGGAACCACTTTATGAACACATTTTATTTATTATATCAGCAGCAAAGCCTTACAATAATAAATTACTATCTTAGTTGTTATTAATTTTTATAATTATAAGTGACTGATTTTTGTAATTAATAGTGTTTGGTAAGATTGTTATAGAACAAATTAGTATTAAGCCTAATAAATAATTCATTCCTGTTTTCTGTTAGTGTGCAATGAGAATAGTAAATGGTTGGTTGGTCTGTCTGTCTGTCTGTCTGTCTGTCTGTCAGTCTGTCTCTCTCTCTCTCTCTCTGTCTAAAAGCTTTCAGAAAAAATGATAATGCTTTCTGCTGGTCCTGCCAAGGTTCATTTGGGATACCTGGGCACCTTATGTCAATTCCTGATCAACACTTAAGAGTGTGTAAGAGTGTGGTTCCCTCTTTTAACTATACCAGTACTCTCTTGATTTTTGTTCAAACACATGTATTATGTGGATTTGTTATTTTTTATTTTACATTTAGGAACAAACACAGTTTGAAGTTACATATTAAGCTTACTTCAATCTTTTGCTTGACTTAGCACCTATCAGTATGTGATCTATTTCTGCTTTCTTTGTCTGAATAGTTTTCTTTATGGCAGTGGCATCCTAAAAGAAATAATGGTTAATAATAGAAACAATCACAAGGTCAGTTCATACTCAATTTCTCACATAATAGAAGAAATAGGCCTGGGCAATGGGTACACGTGACTACTGCAGGTTTCAAGAGGCATACATTTCACAAAATGAAATACATAAAGAAGTCCATTGAGAGAAACAACTGGCCAAGTCTTTTGGTTACCAACACTTTAGAGGAAGCCTACCGCATCTCATTATTGATACTTGGAATACTTGTGGTCACTGTGCATGTGCGAGTAACCACTAATACTATCACACCATGAAAGCAAGTATGTATGTAACAATGCACTATTCGGGAACCAATCAGGAATGGAAAAAGTTATCTTTGCCAGTCTTTGGGGGGTCTTGGTATCTAGTTTGAATCTATTAAAAGGCCCTTTAAAAAAGATATCTTCCTATGCTTTGAGGCCTCGCTCCAAGTTATCCCCGACTTTGTGGTGAATTCTTAACCCTTTTGAAATCGCTTTCTCTCCAAAAACACCAGTGCACACATTTACTGATGTGTGTCAAACAATCCGGCCATCCACCTTGGAGAAATTAAATCATGTCAATTTAAATCAATTAATTTAGCTCACTTCAAGAAGTGTGCCTTAAGTTTGGGAAAACAAAATGAAAGGGTGGTGGGTGCCCAGTGATGGATTTGCAGAGTGTCATGGTGTAATAAACGGTCCACATCCATGCAGGTGTGGCTACATTTCTTCACATTTTGCATGACTCGCTACATCATGAGCAAAGTGTCAAAACAAAAAATACTTTTGAATTTTTAGGCCAATATGTGTGGCTTCAACCTATGTCTTGATTTTGGCCTTACATAATATGAGTGATAAGTCAGGCATTAATTAGCATAATTTTGGCAAATAGTTTCTTGTTTCTTAACTTTTATTTTATGTCATTGAACACTTGTAGCATGTACTTTTGAGAATACACGACCAGAAAAACCACTTTCTAATCTAAGTGATTGTGGAAAATATCACAAAACTTAAGGTTCTTAGGTGAGTTGTCCATTTCTGCACGACTTGTGACTAGTTATCTCATGTATGACGAATGTGGCAAACCTATATCCGAACAAATAAATAAATAATTAACAAATAAACAGACATTTAATGCGGGTGATGCCAAAGGAACAAGCATGCTCATCCCAAAAATTCCAGGTGGCATACGGTGAGCTAGTAGCTGTAGTTGATATGCCTCAATCTCGCTAACCACAAAATTCTTTCCCAATATGGTAGCCAACCATTTGGCAAACCTCACTCACGACAAATTATTAAATAATGTCATTGCCAATTTCTGAAAGTAAGCTTTCCAAGGGGCCCTGGTTAACCCCAGACCTGTAAGGTGTTCTTCCTCATCTATCAATGTAAAAGGCTTTTTGTCATAAACCTGAAATTTTTATTCCAAATTGGGGATACCTGCAGCTCATCTGCAAGAAGATGTGAAAATGGTTCTAAAAATTCTCCTAAGAAAAGTCCTATCCAGTCTAACCACTTTAAAACTTGTGTTGTAGAATAAATGTACAAGTTGGCGCACACCAAAATGCATTTGCGAACTTGAGTTTGGGAACTTTGGTTTACAATGGCACATGGCTGGGATAGCACAAAGCAACTGGGAGTATTAATTCACCCTCCTCCATGAGATGCTAGTATACTAGTACTGCAGGGTGCCCTCCAGCCGTTTGTTGCTGGTAACCATTCAGAAGATTGGGTAGAGAAAAACAACGTCGAGTAGAGTCACTTGTTTTAGGACAAACCTTGTAGACTTGTGAGCCTGGCTCATTAAAAGAATGAGCATTCTTCACCATTAACAGCAAGTCTCTCTCAGCCTCTTCCACAGATATATAGTGGTTGTTCTGTTAACAAAAGAATCACATGCTAATGTGGAATTCACTACCATTAGCAGTTACATTTAGCTTGGCATGTGCAGGGCTTGACAAAAATGGTTTTGTCACGTCATTTAACACAAAACATTCAACCCTGGCTCAATTACAATAATGAATACTGTGTAAACTAGCATGTAAACACATAAAGCATACCATACAACTCTAACAATGGGGTAAAACTAAAGTGGAGTATCTGAATAACTTACCCTAAAAGTGGAGTATCTGAATAACTTACCCTTAGTTTGGTGCACATTGTTTTCAAGTCTATAGGTTCTTTAATGATTTCATAATATTCTGGATATAGCTGTTGACATAAAATTCAAGAATAGTCAACTTGGAAGTCAAAGCTGAACTGGACTTTGGCCTTTCACATTTTTTAAATATCATATGGCGTCCACATGTACGTAGTCTGAAGAAGGAAACTAGCCTTTCAACAAAAACACAGAAAAGACAAATGAATCTTGCCTTTTTAAAATTTGTCATGCAATATAATCCATCTGTACCTAACTTCAAACAAATCCTCATAACAGCTATTGCTCAAGAAATATACAACTGAAGGAACCTGCAAAACTATTTTACAAAAGAGGGCATTCCCTAGAAGATAAACTCATGAGAACAAACTGTGAGGATAGCTAAAACATGCACATGTGAGCTGTGTAGGGCTGACAAACTCTTAGAACTAATTGTGATAAAACATGACCATGGCAATAATGGAGTCTGGCAAAAGGAGGAAAGCCTGGAACTAAAAAATAAAGCCGCATGTTAAGTGCATGAACAGAGCTCGTTGTGCAGTTAGTCACAGAACAGATGAAAAAGGAGGTCACTTAATAGCAAAAACAGTCTCAGAAAGGTTTGGAGCTCTAAATACGCTAAAAATCAACTTTATTTTTCATTTCATCAGTTCCTATTTTGACATTTATACATTTCGCTATTAATAACAAAAAAAATCATCTTCATACGCTATTCAGATAACCCCACTGACACTGCATATTGCCCAACACCAAATGAGTACATGTATGAGAAAAGATGTTCCTGTAGACTGCCTTAACATTTGTTAATAAAGGTTGCAATGATTTTATTGGTCATTCAGCGTGGCGCTTGTTTAACAAATATTTAAGTTAAGACAAATCCTTCAAATGGATTGCAAATTTTCATTAAACAATTTAATAGTCACTGATCCATTGTTTCACCAGGGTTTTTCTAACCACGTCACATCCATCTGATCAGATTGGTTTGCCCTGCTTGATTTGGAAACTTATATACTTATTAAAATAAGTGTGTTCGAGAAATAAATTTCGTGGTGCAAAACTCTAAGAAAAAGATTTGCGTGCAAATGAAAGGCTGTGCACCAAGACATGCTTTGAAAGTGGAAATCAGACCCAATGAATGGAGCAGTACTTACACTTTGGGGTGGTATCTTTTTAAACAGCTGGCAAATTACTCGTCCATGGCTGTCTTTCATCTCCAGCACTGCACTTATAAGTTCACCACAATACAGAAGAACATTAGATAAAGATTCACTTTCCTCATCTTCTCTAGTGGAGGTGGACTCGTTATCCTCGTCATCTTTAAAACAAACAAAAGGAATAAATTGTATTACAAATATTACAAATTATATTACAAAATTAATATTTATTTCGGAATCCACTAAATGGCCACATTCACAATTGTCTGCAACTCATGGAAAACAATTTAAAAAAACATATGTTGTGACCAGTCTTTCTCCTGTATTCAATAAACAAGTACATGTAATTTAAATAAAAGACCATTACAGTCATGTAAGCAACTCAGACAGACCACATAATATGCAAACTGCAGAAGAAAGACCACTCTCAACTGGTTTGATAGTTCAGCTGGTAAGAGAACTGTATGGGCATTGCTGTACGACTGTTACATGCATTCAATTCCCATTCAAGGCTACATTTCTTCAGGCTTTCTTTTTCATGTATTTCACTACCACCTATACAATCATTCATTTTACCCACTGACTCCTGGATTTTTGGCAAAAAAAAGTTCCATTAATTGAAACTACTAAACCAGGTTAACCCACATAAGATGTTTCTCAAAGTTATCCCTCGATGGAAAGGTGATGCCATCACAAGTCAAACAAGTACCATTGCTCAACACAGGTGGTTTAGGGTGTTTCAGGTGTCAATGTGTTAACATGCTGACAAATTAGCATTACTGGTATATTTATGCTGATATTACTGACAAAATTCATCAGAAAATACCCAACATGGAACAAGAGCTAAATCAGAAAAACATAACAGGAAGCCCAGAATAATGTGGTAGCAAGGCTGCTTTGACCTCCAATGACACTACCCCTCTCCCCCCACCCCTGAAGAAAAAAAAACAATAGAGTGGAACAACATATGGATGTGCCACATTAACTGACTTTTCTTAGCAAAATAAGCAGGAATCTGAAGCCCTGCTTGCTGCGGGGCAATACTACTTGCAATCACCTCCCATAACATTACAGCATGCAGAAGATATAATTATATGTTATGTGTGAAAGATGACAACTCAGGATTTATCTTCTATTTTTGAAAATCAAAATATACTCCTATACTAGGAGGGCATTTATTTACATTTTTTAGCTAGTATGGAGCTATAGGATGGTTTGGTGTCACTAGATAATGTGTGGACAATATTGGGAACCACTCAGATAATCATCAGTTCGGGAGGATACCAGTTCTGGAAGAAACGAAAACAATTGTTCTACGTCACGAAACGTCATCGATCAAAACATTGGATCGCATTTCATAACAATATTCTCTGCAGCCAAATTCAAGATGGCGGACAAGCGCGAGGAAAGTACATACGATTTTTATTTAATTTTGTGCCGTAATCTTTTTTCTTTGTCGAGTTTGCAGCTCTGAAGTTGTAAATGAGCTTATTGCCAACATAAAAATGGTCGGAGTTCGCTTTCTCTTCTCGTAAGTCTGCACTTTTTAGTTTTATTTAGTTTAAGCACTGGTCAATCGAAGAGAGTTTACGGAGTTTATGAGAGGTCAAACTCTCGCTCTCGTTTGGGCGGTTTGGCCTGAACTCTTGTGCTCTCCTCGACTTTGAACATGCTTAAATTTGTCATGAGAGTCGTCGAGAGTTTTCTCTAAAGCATAACGAAATGAACGCGTCACTCGTGACGGACTTTTGATAACTCTCGTTCTGGTTTGGCCCGAGTTGATGATAGTCGATGGGAGTCGACGAAAACTCTCAATTCTCATCAACTCTTACTCGTTTGGCCCGGGCTTAAGTTGTGTGTTTTCTTTCTTTTATCGAATGTGCCCACATATCATTGTATTTTAAGTTAAGGGCTAGTGGTTAAGTCGAGCCTGTAATGCGAGGTATCATTGAAAGCGCCCCTTCATCTAAGACTGAAAAAATATCGAGTTAGCTTATCATATTATCGCATTTCGTTCAGACTTTTTATTTTTAATTTTTTGTAAAACATAAAGCATGGCTAGAAAAGGTGCCATAGAGCTTGATATAATACTGTAGTTTGCATTTCAGTATAGCGATTGGTAAATGCCTGTACCAAGAAAGGTGAAATGGAACAATAGATGTTGGTCTTTGAAATTGTTTTGAAGTCACACTTAATTGCCCTTGCAGGATTCACCTGAAAATTCGATTCTGTGGTGATATAAATCCTGTGATTGCCAAAGTGTAAAAATACATAGAAAAGTACATTTATGTTCATGTATTGCTAGCAGAACATTTTTCATATAATTTTAAAAGTCATCTCAGATCCTGAAGGGTGTCAGAGGGTTTATTGTGAGTGTAAATTGAAAAATCCTTGGTTGCAATATATTTCATCTAAGCCTGGGAACGTTTACTTTGTTCTTGTTATCGAGACAAAAATGCAAATGTGAAAGAAGAAATAAGCAGTCAAAATGTTTCAGGTTAATACTATTTTATTTCGTGTCAACACTCTACATCTTATTCTTCTTTGTTCCTCCATCCACCTAGAAACAAATCACAAAAACAATTTTTAATTTGTTGATTTAATTTGCATCCATAACTGAGCAAATCATGGGGAGGATTCACAAAGCCCTTCTCAGCTATGATGTACCCTAAGTATTGGTTCTTAATAAAAGCCTATTGTTATGAAACAATACACAGAGGATTATATCTTAGTTAGAAGAGCTTTGTGAAAATACCCAAGCAGGGCCGTAGCTGCTTTGAGGCAATCCGAGGCACTTGCCTAAGTCTCTTTTTATGTTGTTTTACTTTTTTTGAAGGGGAAAGTAAATACCAAGGAAAAGAATTTAACCATGGACATTGCCACAGTTATACTGGCTACGGCCCTGCCAGGTCATATCTGGCACAATTCAGAGATTCTTTTGATTCTCCAATAACAAGAACTATATCATTATAAATGTTCCTGACGGGTACTGTAATCTTACTGCCTTGTCCCCAACATGCACCTAATGGCCCAAGATAATTTAGCAGAGGGCACTGGGAAAGATGGAATGGAGGAGAAAACTAAAATAACTATTCTTCCTGTAATTTCCCCACTTGCACATACTAGTGCACTTTAACTAATATTTTCCAACAAACCTGTACTTCCATCTCCCCTCCTTCTTCAACATTTGTCAGGCCTGTTGTTATTGCTGCCACAGCCTCATCCATAAAATTATGCTTAATGAGGAGAACCCATTCACAGGGATGTATCCCCCTCCTGCCTGCTTGTTTTGGACCCACTATCTGGTTATAATTTATATAAAAATGCTTATCTCCTACTCAGGGAAATTTTTAATATATTATGTTTTGGAACAACTTTTAAAATTATAATTACTGGTAATTTGTTACGGAGATAATCAGAATCTTTGCATTGCAAATTGAACAAGCAGTGATAAAAAACCTTGGCGCACTGAGATCTACATTTATTGTGCCACACATGCAAAGGGTGTACATCTTGTTGCCACAATTGAGAGATTTGTTGCCAGAAGAGATTACACTTTGTCTTTCGTTTTCTTTTAACTGAAGGTTAGCTCCACAAATGCAGCAAGAGTTCTCTATAATTTGATGATGAACCTCCATTTCTTACAATTTCCGTAGGCAGTCAAGACACATGAAACTAAATTTAGCAAGGAATTAAAACTGTAACAGTAGGAGCATGAAAGATAAATCATCAGCAAACTTTAAAACAGCGATTGGCAAACGCTATCAAATTTATTCGAAGTAGTAAAAATATAAATAAAGTTCCTATACTCTCACTGATTTATCACACCGTCAATTTCTGTAGGCAGTCAAGACACATGAAACTACATGTAAATTTAGCAAGGAATTAAAACTGTAACATGTACAGTAGGAGCATGAAAGATAAATCATCGGCAAACTTTAAAACAGCGATTGGCAACCACTCTCAAATTTATTTCGAAGTAGTAAAATGTAAATTAAGTTCCCCTATATCACTGATTTATCACACCTTCAAATGATGCCTATATTATGCCTCAAAACGCTAATGACTGAGCAAACATAAGCGCTCTTGTCCAGATCGAACCGATGTATCAAGGAATGCATACAGTGTATGAGCAAAGCATCCAAGTAGTCAACTTTAAAATGGATTACCATGTTTCCTAGGTGGTTACCAGCGACGAAACTTTCCAAAAACAACATTTATTAACGGCACAATGGAGGAAAATTGTTCTCTTGGACTAAAAAATTCTCCATGACAGAGAAAACAAAACAAAAAAAACGTATACTTACATTTCATGTCCGCCAACATGGCGGCATTGTCCACGATCCACAAACTTTCGTTGCTGAAATATCCGTTGTTAACTCTACTTTCGTCGCCAAAATGCAACCGTGCTAGCAGCCATCTTAGTCCAGTCAATCTATGAGTTTTGGAGGGTCCAGATCAAACAAATTGCAACAGAATTTTTTCCATTGCCATACATTCCAGGATGGTCTGCTTAGCAACATACTAAAAATCCCCCAAAATCCGTTAAGGGCAACATGCCCAAATTTCACTTTTTAAGTTTGGATCTTTTACCACAGGATGCCCAATTCAAGAAAACTCTCAAATTTTAATAGGATTTTTTTTTATTGTGTATTTCTTTGTCTAGGTAGCTTGGATAACATCAAATATACTAAATTGTGTATTTTGGCAGTTACAAAATGATAATTTTCCCTTTCAAAATCATGGGCTCCTGTATAAATACTGCCTCACTGTTACCACAGGAATCCCAGCATAAATCATACTTGGAAGAAAAATATGATTTTGCGATTCTGTCGGCTCGGGAGGAGTTCGGTGTGCTTTTCCAGAGCAAAAGAACTGAAAAGACTTTTCGTTCATACTACACGAAGTTTAAACGGAAACGGAAACTGCTGACCGTGTTAATGCTGGCGGCCTTTTCAATGAAGTTCTACAGTTTCTGGAAGTATTTGCACTGTTTTTGAGCAAGTTTTTGTGAAAAGGTGAGTATATTTACTTTTTAAGTATTCTTTATTGTTTTTTGACTTATAATTAAACTTTTTTTTAATAACAATGGCTTAGTTTTCACAACTTTTGAGCAATAAATCTCATAAAATTCTTGATGTGTACGAAAACTAAAATCCACTGAATGAAAACATCAAATTGAAGGTGTCAAATGGCCAAGAAACCAACAGGCAGATATTTCTTGTA
The DNA here is from genome assembly GCA_964030785.1 of Siderastrea siderea. Classification (NCBI taxonomy): domain Eukaryota; kingdom Metazoa; phylum Cnidaria; class Anthozoa; order Scleractinia; family Rhizangiidae; genus Siderastrea; species Siderastrea siderea. The sequence continues at coordinate 33,616,340 of OZ034977.1, read as the reverse complement.
TCTTCTACTGTTGGATCACGTAGTTTCTTCTCATGCAAAGAATGGGGAATAATTAACTGTTAATAATTAATTAACTTTTTATGATAATTAACTGTTTCTGAATTAATAAATGTAAAGAAGATCCTCGCAGTTATTAACGCAACTTATGCAGTTGCGAAAAGAAAGCCTGAAAAAATCAGGCTTGTCGGGACTCGAACCCTGACCTCTGCGATACCGCTGCACCGGTATCGCAGAGGTCAGGGTTCGAGTCCCGACAAGCCTGATTTTTTCAGGCTTTCTTTTCGCAACTGCATAAGTTGCGTTAATAACTGCGAGGATCTTCTTTACATTTATTTCTTCATTCCGCAGTTCAAATATATGAGTTTCATATATTCACAATTTCATGTTTCTGAATTGTTAACTATACTTTAAAGCACCTGGTTTTGTTGCTTAAGCTGAATGAAAACTTCACATTTTAAGCGAGTACGATACGAACCTGTTCTCATAGCATTTTTGTTTATTAGCGACTGAGCAACTGAAAACCTCCCCCTTTGAAACATTTTCATTGTTATTAATGTTAGAGGGGTCTGTCAGTCTATGGATCATACAAAAAAGTCGTTAATGAATCAATTCATTGAATTTTCTTAAGGAGAGGCTGGAGAAAGTGAATGGAGAATTGTTGCATCTGTGGTGAAACTTTAAGCGATGGGCAGCCTACTGCTGTGTTGACCCAAAAGGGTAGCGATAGTATTAATCGAGTAAGTGGCACGTGCGATGACAATAAAATTCAATCACGGGCTGGTCAAAGTGTTCATCTGAAGTGCCGGCGAGATTTGTGCAGGCCACCGAAAAAGTCGACGTCAAAAGTTATTGAGGAAGAATCAGCTATCGGTCGACGTTCTGTCAACCCTCCATTCAGCGCGAAAGAACATTGTTTCTTTTGCGGCCAGCCTGCAAAGAATAATGGAAGGAAAAGGGGATATGACGTCATTCCGGTTAGAACCAAAGACTTTCAAGATTCAATAGCTGAAATATGCAGACAAAGGGAAGACGAATGGTCAGAAATAGTGTTAGGTAGATTGGAATATGCGCAGGATCTTCATGCCGCAGATGCTGTATACCATCAAGCATGCAGCGTTAACTTTCGCACTGGGAAAAAAATTCCAAGACAACACTGCAGTGATGACAGCACTGAGGGCTCAAAGCGGCCACGGAAGGGAAGACCAGTCGACTCTGCTAAAGCCATGGCATTTCTAAAAGTTGCGCAATTTTTAGAGCAGAATGACGAGGAGCAAATTACAATAAGTGATCTTGTCAACAAAATGGAGGACTATCTTGAAGGTTCCGGTGAGCAGGCGTATAGTGCAGTGTATATGAAAGCAAAGCTACAGGAGCATTTTGGTGATACAATTGTAGTCACTAATTTACAAAAGAAAGCCAACGTTGTTACATTTCAGCGAACAGTGAAGTCAATAATCAATGAATTCTATCTTCAGCCAAAGAGAGAATGTGATGAAGCAGAGAAAGCAAAAAGAATTGTTGAGACAGCAGCAAAGCTTCTCAAGAGCGATATCAAAAATTTAGATGTATCAAGCGACAGTTACCCATCTAGCGACCAAATGTCTTCTGTTGAACATAATTTGGAGTTCATACCTGAGTTTTTACGGCTGTTCCTGAGAATTCTCTTTGTTGGCAAGGATGTCGAACTGCAAATTGCTTCGGTTGGACAAGCCATTGTCCAAGCAGCAAGACCAAGAGTCGTTTTGGCACCTTTACAGCTTGGCCTTGGCGTTCAAATGCATCACCATTTTGCATCAAAGTTCCTTATAGACTCTCTGCACGCACATGGCTTCTGCTCTTCTTATTCAACAGTCCAGAAGTATGAACGAAGTGCAGCAGCAACGCAAGGGACAGACATACCAAGCCATATACCAGGCTGTTTCGTGCAGTATGCTGCTGACAATGTCGATCATAATACGAGAACTTTGGATGGAACGGGAACATTTCATGGGATGGGTATCATTGCTATGATCACACCTGCTACCAAAACAACAAAACCGGTGCCAATTAAAGCTGTCAGTGCAGAGGAAATAGCTTCAGCTGGGCGAATAGATATTTGTCATTATCAAGGGCCTGCTGAGAACATTCCACAACTGATTTACAAAGAATTGAGGGATGTGAGGGTGCAAGATAGTTCTGAAAACCTTGACCTTCTTTGGAAGCTGTCTCAACCACTGCTACGATCCCCATGACCTGCATGGTCGGGCGCCATGCAGATGATATGCAATGGCAATTATCCTGGCCAGTCGTCAGTCATGTTTCTCCCGATGATTGACTTGGATCCAGGCGATATGACGTGCATATATTCCACACTTGTATTTATAAGTGAACAGGCAAGGTGCTATCATTTTACACCAGTTGTAACATTCGACCAGCCTTTATGGTGGAAAGCCCTGATGATTGTCCAAAACGAGCCACAAGAAAGTGCGCTGAAATCCATTGTTCTAAGGCTAGGAGGTCTTCACATCGAAATGAGTTTTCTTGGTTGCATTGGTCATCTGATGGCAAGTTCTGGTCTACAAGAAGTACTTGAAGTGGTGTATGCAAAAAACGCCGTTGGGCATATGCTTAGTGGTAAAGCAGTCGCTAGAGCGATCAGAGGCCATTTTCTCGTTGATGCAGCTCTGAATGCATTGTTGGTGTGTAGTGCATTTAACATCCCCCTGCCAGTCAACACCAGTGTTGATGACGAAATCCAACAATCTGCTTCTATAGAGGAGCAACAAGAGAACCCAAGTGAACCACAGCTTGCCAGTATTGATGAAGAAATTCAAACAGCTGATGAGCCTGGAAGCACAGAGGAGCGACAAGAGAATGCAACTGAGCCACAGCTGACCAGTGTTGATGGAGAAATCCAGACAGCTAATGAGCCTGAAAGCACAGATAAGCAACAAGAGAACGCAAATGTACCACAGGTTACTGAGAAGGATCTAGAATCAGCAGGGGAGCTCTTTAAGAGACTTGTTGACGATGCAAGCAAAGTTGAGCAAGTGTGCTCTTCAGATGTTCTCAGTAAGATCGCAGAGAAACTGGAAAGTAACCGAAAGTGTATGCAGAATCAACGCACCGCCGTCCTTTGGATGCAGCACATGGTTATGGTGGATATACTTCGTAAATTCATCAGAGCTGAACGCACAGGAAACTGGAAACTGCATCTTCAAGCAGTACGTGACATGCTTCCCTACTTTGCCGCTGCTGGTCACAACCTCTATGCCAAATCTGCCTTTGTCTATCTGCAGTTGATGCATGAGCTCCAAGAGAAACATCCAGATGTGCACAACAGTTTTCAGGATGGTCTGCACGTTGTTTGAAGGAGTGATCGCTACTGGGCTGGATTATCAACTGACTTAGTAATAGAACAGGTCCTCATGCGAAGTGTCAAGACGTGTGGTGGGCTAACTAGAGGCCGAGGAATGTCAGAGACACAGCGTCTGGTTTGGTTGTTATCCATGCCTGCTTGTGCCGATGTGAACAATGCCATGCAGAATCTTACTGGGGTGAAGTATGTTACAAGTGAGTAACACAAGGACACAACACGGGCGAGACAAGAGCGTGATTACAAGGATACGAATGAGATCATCACATACCTTTCCCAAAGAAATCCCTTTAGTTCTGATCCTTCCCTTCACAGTATTTCGTCTGGAGTTGTTGCGGGTGAAGATGTGAACGCCAAGAAAGCCAAAGAGGTAGGAGAGAAGATTTTAACTTCAATGATTGGTAAGAGTGTTCGCGACTACACATTTCGAAAGAAAGAGCAAGTGGTCACACTAGCATCGAAAACTGCAGTTAAGCTCAGGGATGGCAGCATTCAGGTGGATCCGCAACTACTGTTCCAGAGACTCACTCTCATTGCCACTGGAGGACAGTATGACAATCCACAGTCATTCTTCAAATTCGAAATGTGCAGCTTCCCCCCGGCGTTATTCGACTCTTCCCTTCTTCCAAGGCAAGCTAACAAGCCGGCATTAGCCGACGCAATTTGGGCCATCAGCAAGACCAACCAAACAGCTGGACCAACAGGTAACGTGCACTTCGTCCTTGATGGGGGTGCTCTCCTTCACCGCGTGCTATGGCCACGGAACATTACCTATGATGCAATTTGCTCTCTGTATGTTCAGTATGTTGAAAGAAGATATGGAAAAGCCACGGTGGTGTTTGATGGATACGAGAACGGTCCATCAACAAAGGATGGTACGCACCAGCGACGTACGGGTACACACGGGCCAACTGTAAATGTTGATGGTGCCATGCTTGCAAAACTAAAAAAGGAGGACTTTCTTTCAAACAAGGAAAACAAGCAGAAGTTCATTAACCTACTCTCCGGCAAGCTGGAACTTTCTGGAAGTACCACTCTCCACGCTGAAGGAGATGCAGATCTTCTCATTGTCCAGACTGCCATACAATCTGCGCAATCTGTCGCTACCGTGCTGATTGGTGATGACACTGACCTACTTGTCCTGCTTTGCTACCATGCGGACGTCACTGCAAATGAGCTGTTCTTCAAACCTGAACCGAAGCAAAGATCAAACACCAGGAGGATCTGGAATATCAAGAAAACCAAGTCCGTGTTGGGTCCAGATGTATGCGCCAATATTCTCTTTGTACACGCAGTTCTTGGATGCGACACCACCTCAAGGGTCCACGGAATTGGCAAAGGAGCGGCACTGGCAAAGGTCCGAACAGACCTGCAGTTCCGTGACCAAGTTACTGTCTTTAACCGTCCTGATGCTACAAAGGATGAAGTCATTGCGGCGGGAGAGAAGTCCCTTCTATGTTTGTACAAGTCCAGATCTGATGAATGCCTCGATTCCCTGCGGTATTCCAAATTTTGTCAGAAAGTGGCCACAGGAACGACCTTTGTGCAGCCGGAAAGCCTTCCACCTACGTCTGCAGCAGCTGCATATCACAGTCAAAGGGTGTACTTCCAGGTACAGCAATGGAAAGGAGCACTGCTGGAGCCAGAAGACTGGGGCTGGAGGCTAACGGATGGAAAACTACTTCCGATACCAACAGACCTGCCGCCAGCTCATGAATCCCTTTTGGAGGTCGTTAGATGTAATTGTAGCGCCGGTTGCAGCACACAAAGATGTACGTGCAGGAAGCATGGGCTGGACTGCTCAACTGCTTGTGGTGTGTGTAAAGGCCAAAGTTGTACAAATTCGGCCGCGCCAGACTTTGGCACTGACACTGTAAACGAAGACTAATGTTTGACTTTAAAACAAAACAATCAGCTTGAGCGTCTTAATAATCAGCTTGAGCGTCTTTAATGTTTAAAATAATGCTTTCTCAGGTCCGCGGAGTAGTACTTGAGGCTTACTGGAAGTTAACGACAATAGCCTTCGAATTGTACAGAAAAGTGTATTTCCTCTTACCTGGGGTCCCTGTGGTCGGTATGAGATAGTATTTATACTATTTTGAAAGGGAAAATTATCATTTTGTAACTGCCAAAATACACAATATAGGATATTTTATGTTATCCAAGCTCCCTAGACAAAGAAATACATAATAAAAAAAATTCTATTAAAATTTGAGAGTTTTCTTAAATTGGGTGTCCTGTGGTAAAAGATCCAAACTTAAAAAGTTAAATTTGGGCATGTTGCCCTTAACGGATTTTGGGGGATTTTTAGTATGTTGCTAAGCAGGCCACCCTGGAATGTATGGCAGTGAGAAAAATTCTGTTGCAATTTGTTTGATCACAAACCATAGATTGACTGGACTAGATTTGCTACTCAAAGTTCCCGGATATTGCGCCTAGAGACTGGTAAGGAGCTTTCAGCATTAGGCACCAATTTCTCTCTATTATTTTTACCGATTTTTGCGTATTTTCGCAAGAACAAAAGAAATGTGACGTCACACTTTCTTCCAGAACTGGTATCCTCCCGAACTGATCATAGGCAGACATGTCTCAGACAAGCCAGTTGTATCATGGTTTTTTCTACTGGAACAATCTTGGATGTTTCTTGGTGAAGAGTGTTCAAGAATAACTCTCAGTCTGGTATTCACCACAAGTATTTGGGTATTCAGCTTCCTAAGATACTATTTGCCTCAGAAAATTTGACTTCATTCCCGGGCTTCATTTCAAATGCCTGCCGTATGACCTTGCCAGGATGAATTTCCCACTTTCCCATTTTCGGTTTCATCAGTGGAAATCAAGTAAATTAAAGCGAACAAATCATTCTTTGAAGACAGACTGGCGATTTGTTAAAGCAAATTACATGTAAGAAGAAACTGCAATCGCAAAATATCTCTGCCTTGAGCTGCTGACTTTCTAGAAAGTGTTCTAGCACTTCCGGGAAGCCAAGGTAATTAAAGTACATGTAAATGACATGTTTGGTTGTCAAATTTGTATTCCTTATAGCTTTGCTAAATTTTTGAAAAGCATGCACACTTCCAGTCAATAAGTGCCCTTCAAATTAATTTGCATATCCAGAAAATGAAGTCTTTTATGTGCCAGGTATGCCTTCATAGGCATGGCTAACAAAATCTCTGAAAGTAATATTTCTTCAATGGTTGATGATGTACAGGTTTTAGGAAAGATGTTTTCCAGGGCTTCTAATCTTCATGTTATGTCATTAAAAAAGTTAGTGACTTGTGACTTTAATCTGTGTGACTTTAATGTTAGTGACTTGTGACTTTAATCTGACCTGCTGCAGCAGATAATTTCTTCCTTCCTGCAATTGCACTTTTCAAAGCACCTGGTTTGCTTTGAACAGTTATGTCCTCTTCCTCACTTTCTGCATCATCATCATAATCATCATTATCACCATCCTCACCATCGTCATCATCCACTACCTGATAACAAAAGACACGTGCATCAAAGATGTACTCAGGCACCCAACTACATGTACATACTCTAGTGCAAGTTACAGCCCCCAAAGTACCTAAAAGTACAGTATACACTGTAAATGGTTTGAACCCAGGAGTCATACATGTGACTGTCTGGGTGAGTGTAGTCCTTTGAAGGACTGTTTGTGACGGTCGTGTTAAGACTGCAGACTGCAGACCATGTAGACTGTTCAGACCCTGCAGACTGGTAATTTTCTTCAAGTAAACCTTGATTTGCTGTACTTTATAGGACTTTTTACTAATAAATGTAAAGAAGATCCTCGCAGTTATTAACGCAACTTATGCAGTTGCGAAAAGAAAGCCTGAAAAAATCAGGCAGAGGTCAGGGTTCGAATCCCGGCAAGCCTGATTTTTTCAGGCTTTCTTTTCGCAACTGCATAAGTTGCGTTAATAACTGCGAGGATCTTCTTTACATTTATTTCTTCATTCCGCAGTTCAAATATATGAGTTTCATATATTCATAATTTCAGGACTTTTTACTTTTGGTCATGTTAAGATGCGCTGCAGCTTGGCACTTGGTTCTCAAGAAAATAAATGTCAGGCAGTGAGAAATTCTCTCACAATTTTGACCGAAAGACAATTTACACCTCCTGGGAGTATTTTATATTATTTGTTTGCCAGGTGATTCAAAAGTGCATTCTGGTTTTTGCAGTTTACAAAATTTCTAAGCTTAAGCACACAGTGAACTCGCTATGTTACTGTGCGGCGCTTCTAACCGTGGCCACCTAACAAACTTTTTTACAAGTTTGTCAATCAGGAACACGAAATTTGCGTGACGCGCGTGGCTCCTTGCAAAGGCTTTGTCATTTTTAACCCCTTGTCACACACACCCTACAGTTCAATTTGCACGCTTGGTGGAGCTGAAGTTCTTTTTCTCCCACAAACTTTACAGCTAGATCACCACTTTGCTTACTATTTGGTCACTGCCTTTCTGAACGTTATGAAATCTTTCCAGTATTGGATGTTGTGACAAAACTTGCATTCACCAATAAATACATTCGCTACTTCGCCATTGTGGCTCCTGGCTCATTGGCATTTATATTAGGAAAAGTCTTTTTGCTTTTGCATTCGCTAATAAAAATCGATTCTCATTCACTGAAATCTTTTGTCAGTAATTTGAATGCAAGCTTTACATGGTAGATACATGTAGTGACTGAGCAATTCCAAATGAATTTAAAGCAATACGAGTAAAATGTCTAGGCGATGTTGACATCAACTTGATTATTTTTCTCTATTTTGTGGTTGCGACACCGTAGAGCAAAACAAACCAGAGTGAGCGTTCTTTTCTGTACAAAATTACAAATCCACATCACTTCAGTCATTGAGAATGGAGGAAAAGCTACAGCTACAACTGTGGAAATGTGTATTTAAATTTGAAGAAACCCTCGCAAGAAATTGCACATCTTCTTCACATTGTTTTGAATTCTCCCTAGAAATTCTTTGAGAATTTCTGACTGATAGGACACTGCTTACCATACTTTTTTCCAGAACCATGCCCGGCTTCCTGGCATCTATACGCATAGCAAAATGTAAAAAGTACCTAAGTATATGTAAACATACCTTCAGCAAACCAAGGTAAAAGAAACTGAAAAATAAATTTAAAAATTCTCAGTCTGCGTGGTCTGCACAGTCCACAGTCTGCAGTCTGTGTTTTAACATGACCATGTCTGTGATGACATTGTCTGACATTTCAACAACCTGAGCGGAAGTCAGACTGTGACGATGACTTCCGCTCAGTCAATGTCACCACAAACAGTCCTCAGGACTACACTCACCCAGACAATCATATTTCACCCACTTTGTACAGTCGTAGTGCAACACTGCACACACACAGCTACATGCAGACATGGCTACCAAGCAAACGGATGAGCACCTTACCCTATTATCTTCAAATGACATTCCAAGGTCCCCTAAAGACAAAAAAAGATAAAACTTTTTTAATGCAACTACAGTAGTGTTGTACTAACGTACTATACGTACTGATGGATTGGAAGGTAACACCACTAGTGCCATACTAAGGTGCTAAACATAAGCTTACTAAATGAATTTGTAGATAATGCAACTAGTGCTGTGATAATATATTGAGGGAGTTCAAAATAATGCAACTATTGCCATACTAATGTGCTTAAACGTCTTGTGCTGTACGAAGGGAATTGCCAAGAACACGACTAATGTCCTGCTGTCCTAATGTAATGGGGTGGTTCAGTCGTGCTGGTCAAGTTAGTTGTGTTGGTTTAGTTGATTCAGAAAAAGAAATACACCAGTAAGAGAAGAAAACAAGGTGATGTGTTGTCCAATTTTAGTTTGCATTGCACTGTTGAGTCTGTTGTCATTAAACTGAAATAAATATAAAAGGAACACAAAATTTTAACCACAAATAAGCAACAACAAAACAACTCATGTTTACTTAATCATTTACATAAAACAGAAATCATGCAACAGAACGCTGCAACATTTGAAGAACACTGCAACATGAAAAAGAAATTAATCTAAAGTCAACAAACCCGACCAACACAACGAGTTCAACTGGACCAGCAAAACGAGTTAAAAGATTTTAATAAGTCAACTACAACTACAGAGTCTCATGATGTACCAACATAAATGTATGCAGTAATGGAAGAAAGATCGTCGAGAATGATGTGACTGTATGCAAGGCACAGAAGGTACCTTGTTCATCTGTACAGATACGAGCCTTCGCATCTTGAAACACCCTTTGAAGTTCAATGGCATCCTTGTGTTCTTGTGAATCCGACTGGTAGAACTTGATAGCATTATCAAACAGCAAGTGCACGTCAGTGCTGAATGTTTCAATGTCGTCATATTCATCCGTTTTCAGGCGTTGCTGATTGAAAGGTAAAATGGAATCAAGACAAAATGTACTTTCCATCACAAACTACTAACCATGTCACATTATTAATTTGAGACCTTTCTGGGAAATGACATCTAGACATTTAGTCATTTGATCATTTTGTTTCATCTTATTTATAAAAAAAAATGCTTGATTATCGTCAGTTACTGGTTCTCCAATGTTATAATTATAGATGGAGTGCTTTAATTTTGCTTTTTAATTTCACCACCTGTACATGCCCAGTAACTCCCTGGTTTGTAGTTACCACTACTTAAATAAGTAAACAACATAATGCATTGCTGCCCAATCTACTGAGCCATGGACTAATAATAGACACTTTGGACAGAGCTACTATATATTACAGTACATTGTATATATCAATCAACAAAAAATGAAAAAATGCAAAATTTAGCTGAAAACGGGTAGCGACAAAACATGAGGTAGGCCATGGGGTAGGCCATGGTGTAGGCCATGGCCTATACTGGGGCCAACACATGGTCAATTTCATAGAACAATTTACTCTTAAATCTCTTGCAATCTTCAACATAATCAAGCATAAATGTGAGGGAATTGCACTTGCTACAGCAAAAATACGAATAAGGTATACGTATATTTTAGCTTTTAAACATAAGAGTGAACCTTGTATATGAGCATTTTTTTGCGTGAAAATTATATTAGGTTACATGTCTATTGCTTGAAGAGCAACGTCAATGAAGCCTACAATGACATCTTATGATTGTGATCAGTGGTACAAATTGCGTGACTGCATGGAGAATATAGTTGCTGCCAGTTGTTGCTTTCTACTCATTATTAAATATGGAATAAATCTGATCAATTGGAATAATTATTTTAATACATGTATGCTGGTTTATAGCACAACAAAATCTATTTAAATAGTCAGTAACTTTGCTTTGCAACAACATTTTCAGTTTTAGCTGCAATTTCATAAAATAATATTGAATGAACTTCCATAGGAATATGTCCTGGTTGCATAAGTCCTAATAGACATGAGTTAAAAGCGGTGGGGGGTTATGGTGGTATGGTTCTCACAAGGTTTTGTCTTAAATGTGGTAAGGGTATACTTAATTACCGCAAACAGCTCAACCACTCTATAAAGCTGTAAATAGATTTCTAAATGTCAATGTAAGAAACAGTTTATCCTTACCCCATTCTAGTCCAAGACAGGGTGTGATTTTGGGTTAAATGTCCCTGAAAAAATCTGTTCTGTATTAACAAGGTCAGGGTTTGACCCACCTCCCTACCCGAGCATCTGTTGAGAACCCCTCCCCCTGAAAAGTGGTTGTTTCTTTCAAACTGGTTAAACTTTTTTATGACCGTTTCAAATTAAATACAGTTGGGCGTGCACATAAAAGCTACATGAAAAATTCTTTCTTCCGTAATAAAAGATTTGAACAAGGCTCTCTTAGGGAAATTCTCTTAACTAGTAGGCTTGTTGTGTGGCTGTTTTCAGGAACTGTTTTCAGAAAATTGACCACCGGTAGGCCATAGGATAGGCCTTGGCCTACACCATGGCCTAGGCCATGGCCTACCCCACGTTTTGTCGCTACCCGCTGAAAACCCATTAATTTTTACAAATCTTAAAATTCTAAAAATATGATGAATTGAAACCTATTAAAACATTGATAACTGAATGTGAATTGCAAACCTGCTAATAAAACTATAAACTACAAATTAGTACTATGAAATGACCACGACGGAATTTTTTTAGCCTGGAAAGAATAAAAAAGATTTGAAGGTTAACTACATGGGCATGCTCTGCATTGCTCTACCAAACTGATCTATGAAGTCTTGAATATGTTGGTAGCAGGTCAGTCGTGGGTTCTAATATCCTGCCCCTGGAATGGATGATGTCTTGTGACACACTGCTCGGACAGTGCTCATGTTACCCACGTCCCATTAAACCACAATAACACCCAGCACATCAAACATTGTATTTGTCGCTGAACAAAACTCATCCAACGATTTCACTACGTTCCGCGAACGTTCTTCACTCATGTGAACTGTCCCGGATGTATAAACCTACGTCACATATCACGCATCACGAACTTCCGTTTATTGCTTCTGGCTTTTACATTAATTTCTGGTTACAATTATTAATGTCTACACCTAACAAACTTCCCCCTCCAAAGAAAAGTGTCATCCCAGACACTTGCACATAAACTGCCTATGTGAAACAGCACACGTTGAGGGGTTTCACACCCATAAGGGAAATGTCACTGAAAATTACATATCATTTCTTTCTTTAACTAGACTTTCTGGCAGGATCCTGACTCGTAACTCTCCTTTAAAAGGATGCAGCAGCTAACTTTCACAGTAACATCTCCTGTCCATAGGATACACTCTATATCATTTGAAAGTTCCCCTTCCTAACACAGGAAATCAAACAGAAATCTAAGTGCATTTAATTTTTTAATTTATTTATTTTTGCAAAACAAATAAATTCACTAAGAGTTCTTTAGTACATAGATGGGTCTGGGTACATGCCCAGAGTTCATGGTTACAGGTACTTGCATCAGATCACTCCTTGGTTGATATACAACAGGTTGGTGTATAAGGAACTGGTTAACTGGCTGGAAGACACGTTGAGGCAGTGGTAGATACTGCAGGTACGTTCCTGGATCACCAAAGGTCACTGGATACACATGTGGGTATGTAGGTAACTGAAACTGTTGTACGGCTGGTAAACTTGCACCTCAAGTAAGATGAGAGTACAGCACTGAGGTTACTGATTTCCCACAACACTGTTGGCAGATAGGCAATAGGCAGCAGCTTGAGTCTCATATGTGGGATTGCCAAGTGTGTTGTGGGTCAGCAGGGCTGGTGGGTGCCTCTGTCGTTTAGGCCCAGGTTCCCGTTCAGGCACAGGCAGACCACCCTACGTGTTCGTGGTTAATATGTTGACATAAGACGATGTTGAAATCAATGGTGCGTACAGAAGAAATATAGAGAAACGTTACGTCGGCTTCGATTTCATACAAAATATAAAATTTACTCTAAATGATTCAATAAAAGTTAAGATGAAATGTTGACTGAGTCTTGTGTCATGTTTTTTTGCCGTCCCGAGCCATTTAAGGCGTTTCATCCTTCCAATATTTTCAGAGAAAAGTGATCCTGAAGTCTCAAAGTAGCTTTCTCAACATGATCAGTGCAAGATTCTCGACAAAAGGAATTTGAAGAATGCGAGTCCATTCGAATCTACCAATCAGCGCATCGTGACCGTTGGCAGTTTAAAAGCCCAACGGTCAACACGCGCTGATTGGTAGATTCGAATGGACTCGCATTCTTCAAATTCCTTTGGTTGAGAATCTTGCACCAATCACATTGAGAAAGCTACTTTTTGAGTCTTCAGGATTGCTTTTCTCGGAAAATATTGGAAGGATCAAGCTCTAATTCGGCACAGGTACGAAGAAATATCTACTAGGCAATTGGATGCTGGTGTTTTCGAGGTGAGAATTTTGATGGTTTGGCGTCAGTTCTAGCTTGAATTGTACAAGGTCGTGGCCGCCGGCTGTTTTGCTGCCTGCCTTGTTCTCCCTTCTCTCTCTCTCTCTACCGGTCGATAAATGACCTTGCAAAATAACACCTTAATCGGCTCGGGACGACAAAGAAATATGACACAAGACTCAGTCAACATTTCACCTTAACTTTTATTGAATCATTTAGAGTAAATTTTAAATTTTGTAGTAAATTGAAGCGGACGTAATGTTTCTCTATATTTCTTCTATACGCGCCATTGATTTCAACATCGTCTTATGTCAACAATTATTACATGTAACCACGAACACATAGGGTGGTCTGCCTGTGGTTCAGGAGGGCCCGGTGGACTGTTGCCATCCTGGGTTGGAGGATCTTGCTCATCTCTGCTCTCGGGTCTGACTTCTACCATTTCTTCCAGAACTGCATGGTCGCTGTTCATTTCCCCTTGATAACTGCTGTCTGGTATTGCATCCTCTGACTGGGTAGGTTGAGGCTGTTCTTCTTCAGCCTCAGTAACCACATCCTCTAGGTTCTGTCCAGTATGGGGATACATTGAGGTGATTGACACTCATCATTGCTACTGCTCCCATCTGACAAGTCTTCCACCAGTGGCAAAGGTGTCTGTTGAGTATTGCTAGGCTTATCCTTCTGGACTTTACTTCTTCCCTTATGGGTAGTCTGGCTTGGGATGTCAACAGGGAGATAACTGCATGGCAATAGTAAGTTCCTATGTAGAATTCTGTTCCCACCAGTGCCGACCTCCGGCTTGACTGCATACACAGGGCTATCTTCACCTTTGCAGCTAACCACAATGTGAACCCGATTCTCCCAATGTGATTGCAGCTTGCCTGGTCCAACCCGTTCGCCTAAATTACGCACACGAACTCTACCACCAGGGAGCAATACTGAGCTTCGTACAAAGTGATCATACCTTTTTTGGCTCTTGTGCCTACTTCCTTGGACTTCTTGCCTGCTAGTTTGTACGCCTCTGTCATTGCTTTTCGCCACTTTTCTACGTACTGTGAGTGGTTGTCGTGGTTGGTTTGACCTTCAATTCCGAACATTAAGTCCACAGGCAAACGAGGGTGGCGACGGAAGAGGAGGAAAAATGGTGAGTAGCTAGTTGATTCATGCCTTGTGCAGTTATAAGCATGAACTACGTGGTTCAAGTTATCTGCCCAACATGATTTCTGGGTCTCCGGCAGGGTGCGGAGCATTCCCAAAAGTGTACAGTTGAATCGCTCAACTTCACCGTTCCCTTGCGGTGATTGGGGGTGGTACAGGAGTGTTCCACACCACACAACTTCTCTTGCTACTTATGAAGGGTATTTTCAAATCCTCCCCCCCCCCCCCTTGATCATGATGAATCCTTAAGGGGAAACCAAACCGGAGAATAAAATCGTTGTAAAGTGTTTGGGCAACTGTCTTAGCTGACTTGTTTCTTGTGGCGTAGGCTTGAGCGTAGCATGTAAAGTGATCCATCACAACTAAGATATACTCGTACCCTCCACTCCTCTTTTCCAAATGAAGGAAGTCAATGGCGATAAGTTCAAAAGGCGAGGTGGTCACAATGGGTTTGAACAGAGCTCTGCTTTTTAGCATGGGGCTTTTTGTTTAACACATTGACAGACATGTCCAATGTGGTGTTCGATATCTCTCTGCATGTGAGGCCAATAGAAGTGCTCTCTGGCAAGGTCTAGTGTCTGATCGACCCGAGATGACCCATGTTTTTACGGATTTCTTGGAGTACCAATGAACGAAGCTGCTTGGTTACGATAATTTGAGTCCTAGTTCCTTTACGCCGTCTAAGTATACCATCCCTGTCCAGGGACAGGTTATCCCATTCATGCAGGAGCAGCTGGGTCTCACTTACAGTACCGCTCGAAAGTATTGGTGCATTTTCAGCGATACTGCCGCGGTCGAATCGCAGTTTGTATCTCCGGTTTGACCTCGGGAAAACCTCGTCTAACTTCTTTGAAAACTAAGGTTTTACCTCGGTTTTTTGCGGTCAAAAATACCGCGGTAAAGAATAGGACACGGTGTTTGAATAGCCTTTTGTTTCCTTTGTTTCAAAGATTAATTAACTTCAATAAACGAGACGTCGCACGCCGTTGATTTTATGATGTGATAGATTTCACATGATTATTCCTTTTACCGTGATTCACAAACCGTGACTTCTGAGCACTTTTGCCGAACGCTAACCTTAGTCGAAGAAAGAAATGGAAACTCGTGCCATTTGCAACAGCTAGAAGAAGTAAAACGGATATCATGGAGATAGAATTGTTGTGTTACATACCATCTGACGTTCACTGAAAAGGTCAGATTTCACCCGTTATGCAAATTTGATGCGCTTTTGAACTGAAACTAACTCTGGGCTACATATCACTATTTCTTACAAATTCTTTTACAGTTGGCATTGTCTTTGAGTTTCAACATGAGTTTCATTTACTATTTCAATCATCGAAGGATTAAGTGCGCAAAAGATCTAGAAAGGTTCGATTTGTTCCCACATCGCTCGCACAATTTATTTTGAGACTCACAGCATGCAAATTCAAATTCAGTGCAATGCGCCGTGAACTGAAAATAATCTCAGGAAAAAACTTGCTATTTAACTCTAATTCTCTTTCTAACATCATAACTTTTGCTTTTTAGTTCAAGTTACATTCAGCAGTTTCGCTTTTGACGGCATGTTTGAGTATGGCGAAGGCATATTTCAATTCTGAAAATTTTAGCTTACATCGCATTCGACACGCAAATTATTCACGCAATGCTTGGCACCACATAGTCATGTGTTTGCCGACTAAAACTGTTTTTCTTTTTAAATAAAGAACATGTTTTACTTTACTATTGAACGTGTCAGCTTCTGTTTGTTCGCTCGAAGTTTGCTTGCGGCTGCCCGACAATCCATTCTATTGTGATTGTGCATGATTATGGCGCCTAGTCCCGCTAATACCAATAAAAACACGACCTTTAAAGTTCTTTATTTATAATTGCACTTGGTGACAGCACACGATCGAGTCCGAAATCGGTTTTATCACGAAGCGCAATCTTGTGAAATTATACTGCTAACCTTTTGTCTATTTGCTCCTTTGAGAACATTAGTGAGATAAAGTATAAACAATGCCAAAACAATAGAAATCAGCCACTATTGTTTGGTTACCGAGGCATTGCCGCGTCAAGTCAGCCGCGGTGTTCGGTCGCTTTCGTCCTTACCGAGGTTGCGGTTTTCGTCCCACCGCAGTTAATTCGAGGAAAACAAAATGGCGGCAGATGAGGTTTCGCCGCATGCTTATGCACCAATACTTTCGAGCGGTACTGTAACTCCCGTTTTCTCTTTCCTGTTGTTGGTCATTGGCCACGCTGAATCAAATCACTCACTCAACAAACAACCTGGTCAGTGGCTTGTGCGTGCTGTATATCAATCTTTGGGACTGTGGGGTTATCCATCCCAACTGGGTCAGTTGCTAGGACAGCATGGTCTCTGGTGAGGGCTGACGCCCAGTTCACTTGTCCTTGGTCTTGGTATTTTGCCAAACATGCAACAGCCTGAAGGACATCCTGTGGTACTAACTCCGTGTACGGTTCCAAGTGAGCCGTGCTATCACGAGACATTCGAGATAAAGTATCGGCATCGTTGTTGGCTTTTCTGGGGCGGTAGTGGATAGTAATACTGAAATCAGCTAACTCCCAATCCAGCACAAAGCAGTGGTGTTCAGTTTTACAGAGGATAAGACGTAGGTGAGTGGGTTGTTATCGGTGTATACTTTAAAACTTGGGGCATAATAGACTGAGATAGTCTCGAAACTGATCGCAGATTGCCCACTTAAGTGCAAGAAATTCCAGCTTCCTGGAGTGATGCTGGGAGACCCATATGCAACAACACAGAGAATGTCATTTTTATACTGATGCAACACGGCACCTAACCCGTCCTTCAAGGTGCCAGTATGAAGGACAAATGGTTTTTGAAAGTCTGGAGACGCCATCACTGGAGCACTAGTGATCAAGTCAATCAGTGTCTGTAGAGCCAATTGATGAATGTCCGTCCACTCCACTGGGTGTTTTGCAGGTAATTGGCCATTGGTACTGTGGCTTCTCTTAGTTTTATCCTGCTTGGCTTTCTGCGGTGGTTGCTCAAGTGTCTTCACCAGATCATATATAGGCTTGGCAATTATTGAAAAGTTCTTATCATATAGGCAGTAATAGTTCAGGAAACCCATAAGTTTGTGCACTTCATTTACAGTCTTTGGAGGAGAGTCTTTGAGTGCGACGACCAGCTTAACACTGGCTGGAACTAGCATATAGCCCTTTTCCCTAGAAAAGTAGAAATGTAGCCTCTCCCTTAAACAAATTACACTTCCGGGGTTTCAGTTTGACTTCATGCTCTCTCAGTCATTGAAGAACCTTGCATAAGTGTTCAATGTGTTCCTCAAAAGTGGCAATGAATATGATAATATCATCCAAGTAGGGCGCACAGACAGTGTCTCTTAAAGGAGAAGGTCACTCTAGAAACGGTGTATTTTGTGAAATCGCCAATGAATCGCTAGTTTCTGTTTCGGTTAATTTTTGAGTGATTAATTTCCTTAGTGATTTGTTGAATTTATTTGTTAAGTTAATCAGTTACTCAACTCGTGATCTAAGCCTGACGCCCACCATGTGAGCAAGCAATATCGGAGTAATCAGAGTATTAATATTCACACTGGAGTCTGTTCTTTAGTTTTTTTTCACTTTTTTGCGATAAAAGTGTTTATCGCTTGGAGTAGTACAATGTAAGTGATTATTGTGTTGATTTTGTTTTAGTTTTAGCCGTATTTTAATTATTATTTTGCTCGATCATTGTTATTGTAGTTTTTCCACCATATGTCATGAGAGCAACTGATATAATAAAGTAAATGCAAGAATTGTGACATTCGACTGGTTGAAACGGCATATCCTGGCCCTCACCCAACGAAGTCGAGAACGCAACAGTGGAAAAAGTTGTAGAGTTACTGAGGTAAGCCATATCTTATCATTTTCACGTCGCCGCGTGGAAACATCAATTATGACTGAGCAACCAAAAAATCCGCAACCAGCGGGACATTTCCTTATCCCAGGAACTGAATTACCGGAGAAAAGGAATAGGGACATTTCCACATCCCAGGAACTGAATTAGCAGAGAAAAGGAATAGGAAAATGACACAGAATGCTTTAGAGTACACCGTGGAAACTAAACGCAGTAAAGTGGAGTATCTGGAGAGAAAACTTTGGCGTGTAATTAGATCTGCAGAGACTTTAGACCCGAAATAGTGTACTGCCAACGTTAATCTCTATGATCAAGATAAATATGGAGTCTTCGAAGGCAAAACCATTCTGGTGTCCGAGAATGCGAGCTTAGCAAATGCACACAAATTTATATCAGAAATAAAGAATGCCCAGAAATCTGGCAAATCGGCAGAAAGAATGCCCAGAAATCTGGCAAATCGGCAGAAACAATGTCCATTCAGTCTTGTAACACGCGTCCCAGTGGCGCGTCGCGCGCATTCACGTCCTCAAGCGTGGCGAGAATGAGAGCAGCAGCAGAAGCAGCGGCAGCTAAGTAGCAGGCTGATTACGAATGCTTAATAGCCGGGAAGGAGAACAAAATAAAATGCGAGACAGAGGAGGAGAAGCGTCAACAGCAAGTGCGCACCCAGCATGAAAGAGATATCGCTATCATGTCCGCTAATAAGAGAGTCGCCGTTGCAGAAGCGAAGCTAAAAGCAATCCAGGAGTCGAGGGGGATTAAATGATCCTTTAGAACTGCCTAATATGGACATCACAGAGTGTCGAGAAAGAACCAAAACGTGGGTTTATACCAGCTCTCCCCCAACGGAAATGCACAGCTCTACCCCCATGGACACACACACCCCGAAGTATGCGCACACCCCAGAGGTTGGACACACCTCTACAGTTGGACACACCCCGAAGTACACAAGCACCCCTGAGGCTGGTCACACCTCTACAGTTGGACACACCCCAAAGTACGCACACACCCCTGAGGCTGGTCACACCTCTACAGTTGCACACACCCCGAAGTACGTACACACCCCTGAGGCTGGTCACACCCCTACAGTTGGACACACCCCGAAGTACATACACACCCCTGAGGCTGGTCACACCTCTACAGTTGGACACACCCCAAAGTACGTACACACCCCTGAGGCTGGTCACATCTCTACAGATGGATGCACCCCAAGTTCGTGTAAAGCCCTGAGGTTAGACACACCCTTGAAGGTAGACACACCCCTTCAAACGGACACAACCCTGGGAAGGGGCACACCTCAACTGACATCCCTGAGACGAGAGTCGTTCCCGTAAACACGCAGCCAGCGGTATTACCAAATGAATCTTCCGGGGGTGTGGACCAGTCTGCACGTGTACAACACGCATTGGTTTACCCACATCCCAGATTCACAGTTACACAGCCAGTCACATCTTCGACCCCCAAAGAAGTGTTTACAAGCATTCCCCTAGAAACGTTCGCTGCATCCAATCAACAGCTTGTTGCAAGCCTAGCTACACAGAGCCTACCTAAATGCCACTCTGACGTGTTCAATGGAGATGTCACCATGTTCCACTCGTGGAAGAGATCCTTCAAGGTGATGGTGAGAGACACAGATATTGCACCCGAGCAGGAATTTAATTATCTCAGGAGTTTTACAAGCAGTGATTCACAACAGCTGGTCGATAATTACAGGAAGAGACAGGGAGGCAGCCCTGCCACCACCATAGCAGATCTGTGGGCACAATTATAAAGACGCTTCGGAAATGCAGCAGCCCTGACTCAGGCTCTTATCGAACAGCTTTGCACAGCAGCTAGCTTCAGTGAAAGAGAAAATGCTAAGCTCCAAAAATTAGCTCACTTATGTGCGGATGTCGAATGTCAAATGACACACTTGCCAGGCTTAGCCTGCTTGAACTATCCGATCACAATACGCCCCATCGTAGAAAGGCTTCCAGCTAGCTTGAGAAGCAAATGAGAAAAGGTAATAGTGCGCTGCGCAGGTGATCACAACAATGCCTATCCTACGTTTCGCGAATTTTCAATGATGGTCCAGAGCCAGGCAAGAAAAAGGAATCACCCGAACGTGACCACAGGAGTTCTCACAGCAAATAGTCAAGCCCAAAACCGTCATCGAGAGGAGAGCAAAGGGAAACCGTCTCCCAAAACTGGACCGGAGATCCAACGAGTCTTAAAGACCGAGGTGACGCCAGCTAATGGAAGGGTCCCACCAAAGAAGAACACAAGAACTTCTAAAGAGAAATGCTGCATATTTCACAACAGAGCTGGTCACAATATTTCAGAATGCAAAGCCTTTGCCAGTATGACATTCATTACATAGGCAAATAGTTGTTCTAGGCATGTCTGTGCAGTCTTTTCATCGCTTTCCATTTTACTATCTAATTCTTTTCTGATAATTTTGATCAGCTGCATTTTGGTTTTCCCCACTACGTCGTCTTCGATTCCTGGTGTTCCCATCATTTCAGCTAGCCTGCCCTCGTCTTGATCAAACAATCGCACTTCCACTTGAAGTTGCAATTGCTCCATAATTAACGTCAAAACAGATGTACAGTCAGCGATTTCAAAACAGAAGTCGTGAATACACAAATTAAACACGTCAATTTATCCATTTCATCGACTTAACAGTGGGTTAGCTTATTTACCACTGTGACTGAACTGCTGTACTCTTACCATTGGCATCTGACTGCAAATCAGCTCAAATCCCTTTCAACTTACGCCATAATTTCCACGTGGTCGCGTTGATCGATCCACTCGCTTGAATTCCTCGCTCAAAATCCACAAATTCTGCTTCCCATAACACCAGGAATTGTCCTGGCAGGGTCGCCAAATTGTTACCCACGTCCCATTAAACCACAATAAACGCAAAGCACTTCAAACATTGTATACATGTATGTCACTGACCAAAACTCATACAAACGATTTCACTACGTCCCGCGGAAGTTCTTCACTCATGTGAAACTGTCCCGGATGTATTAACCTACATCACACGTCACGTGTCACGAACTTCCGTTTATGGCTTCTGGCTTCACCATTTCCGGATACAATTACCAATGTCTACAAACCACGTAACACTCACTCTCTATTGATTAGTGTGTCATTGCGGGAATATAGAGCACAACTGTGCATTCGCATATTTTACCCAACATATCATGGAAGATTACATGTTAAATATTTAGGGAACTAGGATGACGAAGTCATTGAATTAGCAGATACGTGATATTTGGCGTTTGACAGTGTGGCTTTTCTTGAGAGAACCGCTGTTGTAGCCTTCTGTTTTACATGAGAACCAGCTGCATCCTGTTCTCCCTTAGCATGTGAAGTGGCAAAGTAATTTCTCTGGACTGTGTATCCAAGGGTTGCCAGGGAACATGACAGGTCACCAAGGCAGTGCCAGCTCTTGTTCTGTCCTGCACAGCCATCAGTGAATTCATGCATTTTCTTATGGTGCAGTTTGATTCTTTTAAATGCTCTGTAATCAACTTCTGGATGTGAAGGACAGAGTCATGATCTTGGGTGACATCATCAGAGATGACAAATAAATGCTCTTTACAAATAGCTGGTTGCTCCTCTGTGCTCTGGATACTATCCCTCTCTTCAGTTGAATGCCGGTAAAGAACTGTCATGTGAAGACTGACTTTGTTGACGTCAAAATACTGTGACTGGATTTGGTCTTAAAACCTACAGGCATAACCCTCAGAATAGTCATGGATACAGACAGCTTCATCGAGAGGACGATTTTCAAGAAGGGAATTGAGCTGTTCACCTTGCCACTTAGCAAGAAAGGAATGGTAAGGAAATCCTCCTAGGAGCTCAAGGAAATAGTCAAACAGTTCCTTTGGACCTGTGCACTTCTCCACTAAAGATATCTTCTTCATCTCTTTGCCATCAGAAGTCAGCTTTCCTGTTGGCACGTAGTCGCACCTTTTCCATTTGACTTCATGATTGCTAACGCTTTCTTTTTCCTCTGGGAGCAAAACCAACTTGTCAACTCCACAGTCTATGCACTCTCTTTTCAGGCATAGTAGTTTGTGGTACTTTTGACCTTCAGGTTTGGGGCAAAGTGTTTGTTTAATTATGTTTCCAACTGAGGCATACACTTCTAGAGCTGCTTCATCAGTTCCCTCTTGAATCGATCACTTTTTTCCTAAACTTCATGCAGTCCTTGAATACTATCTGGAGTTCCACGTGCTGGCGACACATACAAGTCTGCCTGTCCCGTTCCCTTGCCCCCTTTACAAAAAAAGGCTTCAGGTTTTCAAACTTCCATTGCAATATCTTTATTTCAGGGTGCATGGCTGTGAACTCAACGTAGGCTTCCGTTTGGGTTTTTTCGAGCACGTGTTTGGGATGTTCAACCTACGTTTTTACTCCAGCACGTTTCCTAATCAGATCTTTTTTGTTTCCCGTCGGTCTGCTGGCGACTAATTTCCAGTAGTCATAAACGATCTCTTTCGTTTCTTCTGTGACTGCATCCCGCCTGGTTTTTCATTTGGTTGCAAGCCAGCTAGGTTCTTCACCTTTTAAGATCCTTTCTCGCTTTTCTATTCCTGACTTTATGCTTCTTCTATCCAACGCTATGAGCTTTGAGAGAGTCTTCTGACTTCTACTTTTTCTCACATTCTGTCCAAACGAAAGTGATTTCGCTGCTCCGAGGGCTGATCATCCTTTGTTGGATCTGTCATTCTTAACCGCTTTAATTCCTTCAGCGAGATCACTGGCCAATGCTTTGAGCGCAACCACTTCTTTTTCTTCCTCTGGTGTTTTCGCTAAGCCATGCACGTTTCTTGAGAATCTTTCTTGTCCATGGACTTTTTGTTATTGAAGCAACTACTTCTGCTTTCTTTTCAGGAGTGGCTGGAAGATTCTTTTTGGCTCGCTCTGCAGTTCGTTTGTTGGCCATTCTTTTTGTGAATGGAGTAGTTCATTCGAAATTTTCCATCGGTTCGGCTTCATCTTGAGTTTGTGCGTTTTGTTCTTTCAGTTTTTGTTTGTATCGCTTACTTCGCTCTCTAGCCAGCCTTCTACCTTTTTCAACTTCCTCTTTCATTTCTGAATCTCTCTCCTGCTGGTTTCGTTCACGCCGATTTTTCTTTGTGACTTCTTTAACTGAAGCGCGTTTGGTTCTCTCAGACCGTCCACGTCTCTGCTCTTTGTTGCTTGCTTTTTCTTTCTTGCTTCAACGACTTTTGCAATAATTTTCTCGCAATTTTTCTCATAATGTGCTTTTCTCTCTTGTCCTTTTTTTCCTGCATCTTTTTATCTCGCCACATCTGAATCCTAGAAACTCTAGAATCCATAATTTTTGCATGTAATTTCATGGCCTTATGCTTTCGAACAACACTCAAAACTAGGTATGGCGAATAACTTTTCTGACAAACGGCACGTGCTCGAAGGAATTTCCCGCTCATTTCCTGACCTGATGCAATACTTACTTCCAAATAAGGAAATCTGAAACAATGCTAATTGATTGTGTAAACTGTGAGTTATTTCGGGATGATTTCGAAGCGAACGAAACCTTCAAGACGGCTGCAGTTTTGCGCTTGATTTTGCTTGAACCTGATCACTTACCTTTCTCGGGATCAAAATTGTCGTTCTGATGTTTAGAACAAACTTAACTGCGACATTTTCATCAGCTTTAAACGGTTTCGCTTGCTTTTGGTGCCAGAATTTAGTTTGTCATTTGAGCATTTTGCTTGTGTCAAGATTGACACACTCCAGTGCACTCCTTGTAAACAACACGATGACAAAATTCAACAACCAATTTTTTGGCGTAACGTATCGCACTGCCTGATTACTGTTTAGAACACAGAAAAAAATTAAAATCTCCACAACGTTTCATTCATAGCACAAGAAACTACGGGAAAGTTTTAAAGGGCTTATGAGCAGTATATTTCGTGACCAGTATTTTGGAGCTGTATCTCAAAAATTATGAACAGCCATGCGGATGGAAAATGTGTTGTCTCTCCAGAGTTGTAAGCGTGACGTGTTAACTGGTGAGTAATTTCGTCGATTTTAAAGGCGATTTAACAACAATTTTCATAATTTTATTTCCCAACGTGCTTAACGGGCATAGTCATGTTGTGACGTCATACCAGGAACGGAGTGGATGCCAAAAACAAGCTACGTGGGCCGCATTGCGGAGATCTAATACATTTTGTTTTTCTTTATTCCGCAACTGCCAAATTAAGCACGAAATTAGGTGAAACTGCTAATGTTACAAGAAATATGGGCAGTGATTTGGAGCTTTTAGAGTCCATCAAATGCGAATCGCCAGCCTCTGAAGTTGAAAGCGAAACAGAACTCGAGATCGAGAAAGAAGCTATTCAGAACCAGAAGATCCTTACCTAGACAAGGCGCTTGCCGATGAATGTTGACTTAGAGAATACTATCAAGAGAAAAAGGAGGTAGAACGAATAAATCATACACTAGAAAATCTATTTGATGGCACCGAAGCGCTGGAGACATAGCAAGAAATACAACTATTTCTCACCTCTAGGTGTAAATATTAAAGTGAAACAGAACTCGGGAACGAGAAGGAAGACTATTCAGAACCAGAAGGTCCTTACACAGACAAGCCGCTTGCCGATTAAAATTGACTTAGATAATACTATCAAGAGATAGAGGAGGCAGAACGAAGAAAACAGAATCTAGAAAACCTATGTGATGGTACTGAAGCGCTCGAGACGCGGGAAGAAATGCCACGATTGCTCATCTCCTGGCGTAAATATTATAATTGTGCTCGGCTAAATAAACGCCTGTTATGCAGGTTGTACTTTCATACTCTTACACATGTAGATGTAGTAACTGTGCCTTAAACCATCTGCAAAACGCCGTAGATTGTCGTTGCTGCAAAGAAGTTCAGAAATGTGTTGAATCTCCCGACACAACAGCAGGATGCGAAACAATGCACCCGGGATTCAGTGTTGTCTGAACAGATGGTCGCTACGATCAAATGCAGCAAAATATAATGCAATAGACGGAAGAAATTGTTGTCAGATTAGTTCGGAAGGGAAGTGAGAATTTGTCTGCGTTCTTGTGGACTCTCTGAAACAGTCGTGTTGCATTTAATACATCTAGGCAAATTGACACTCGAAATTTCTGCACTGTTTACTTCCGATATACTGACCAGCGTTGATTCATAACTGAGGAAAAGATTATAACGTCCCTCATTTTTGCACAACTGGACTACGGATACCGGTAATTATAAAATTATGATGAAAATATGTCTGATTAAGTTTTGAAAGGAATGAGCAAACTCTAATCTTCATTTAATAATCTTACTGCAGCTTATTCTTATTGAAAGACCTGAAATATCAATCAAATTTGCTATTGCACAATTTACATAGACATAAAACAACAACATTTCAGAGAGTCCACAAGAACGCAGAGAATTACTCACTTCTCTTCCGAACCAGTCTACTGAACGATACTTTCTTCCATCTATCATATTATATTTTCTGCATCTGATCGTAGCGACCATCAGTTTTAAAGTCAGATGACACTCAACAGTGCTGGGTAGGTTGTTACACATCCTGTTGTTGTGTTAAGTTTGCGGCTTCGCGCAAAACATACAACGGCGCTTCGAGAGATTCGACACATTTCTGAATTTCTTTGAAGCAAAGACAATCTACGGCGTTTTGCAGACAGTTTAAAGCACAGTTACCACATCTACACCTGTAAGAGTATGAAAGTATAACCTGCATAACAGGCATTTATTTAGCCGAGCGCGAACAAGGTTTATTTAGCCGAGCACAATTATAATATTTATACCGGGAGATGAGAAATCGTGGCACTTCTTACTATGTCTCGAGCGCTACGGTACCATCAAATAGGTTTTTCTAGATTCTGTTTTCTTCGTTCTGTCTCCTCTACCTCTTGACAGTATTCTCTAAGTCAATTTTCATCGGCAAGCATATTGTCTATGTAAGGACCTTTGGTTCTGAATAGCTTCTCTCTCGATCTCGAGTTCTGTTTCGCTTTCAACTTCAGAAGTTAGCGATTCGCATTCAATGGACTCTAAAAGCTCCAAATCACTGCCCAGATTACTTGTAACATCTGATTCAGCAGTTTCACATAATTTCGTGCTTAATTTGGAGTTGTGGAATAAAGAAAATAAAATGAATTAGTTCTCCACAATGCAGTCCACGTAGCTTGTTTTGGCATTGACTCCGTTCCTGGTATGACGGCACAATGTGACTATGCCCAGGTCTCCCTTTGCGCAGTTTTTGACATGACCGGAAGTAAAATTTCACGTTTTCAAACGGCAAAAGCACCGGGAAGGAAAATCGAAATCGAAAAATAATTTTTGATATTCATATCAGGATGTCATTTAGATTCGATCGGGCAAATAAAAAAAAATCTGTCATATGCACTTTAAACAAATGTGCATTTGATGCGTACTCGAATGGATGGCATTCGTCACAAACAAAGAAATATTTCTTCAGCGTATTTATGTAGATACAAGAGACTCTATATGAAAACGGATGTACGGCTTTCTATTGAACAGAGGTCTCAGTCCAGTGTTCACTCTTATGAAACAAGCTAAGAAAAACTCCTTTAAAATGCTTCCATCAATTTGTTCACGGGCCTCTTGTGCGTATCTGCTATCTTTAGAATAAATCACGTGGCGAAGGCCATTTCTTTACTCACTAGCCGTATGCCAGCGCGGTTAGAGGTTTTTCTTCAGTTTTCTTTTTCAAATATAGTGTTCATGTTTTTATTACATTATACATGTAGTGTCCTTCGTTCAAGAAACTCTAGAAAAGCATTTAAGTTCTTGTCAGAACATCTGGTTTTCCTACTGTATGGAAATCAACATTGTAATCTATGTTTTGTACACAAAACAACGTATTTGTGGTCGATGAGGAGTCCCGGGGGTGGGGAATTGTCCCTTTCTGCCTGCCCGGGGGTGGGGAATAGACCACCAAGTTAGAACAAAATTGCAAATCCCCGGAGGTATGCCCCAGGGGGGGATGGTAACAGGTAGAATTGAACCATGCATTATGCATTAATCATCAATTTCGGACACACTGGGTTGGAACACTTGACGAAAGATCAAGATTTATAGCAGCTGACTAAATCACACGTTCATTGCAGGTTCAGTCGCCTCCCTCTCCCTCTCCAATGTTGCATTCAAATTTTTTTTTTGGGCACTATCCAACCGAAAGTAAACATTGAGAAGGAAAGAGGGCAATAGTGTTCCAACTAATCCAACTTAGGCTGAAGCTTGTGTACTGATTCATAGTCAACATTATTTCCTAGCTCTGTTAAGAGTGTGGTGATTGGCACATTTTCATTTGTGGTTTAGTGCTTTGTGGATTCTCAGTAGGATACCAGCTGCATCAAAACCTATTTCTGATCATTCGGGACAAGAAGAAATAAAGTAATGTGATTTGGACATGTCAAGTAAAACCTTTACATGACTTCTCCATGGGAAAAGTCATGTAAAGCTTTCTTGTAGACTCAGTCACTGAAATGATTAAGAAAAGAAAGTTTCTTACACGTACTGGACAAAAGAAGTTATTAATCATGTTCTTACAAAAGATGCCATTTTGGGGTCACTTCATATTTGTTAGCTCAAGCAATTCAAAATTCCACAATGTGGTGGAATACTTAAAATTCACTTTTATTACAAATCAAAGAAAAAATGCCACAGATTTCAGCAAAAACTAGCTTGAATCTGCACGTTAGTGAAGAAGTCGAGGGAAGATAAGGCCAAACCATAACAAAACAAAAATGTCAGAATAAAATGACCTTTTTGGACAAGCAGATTTGGCTTTTGGACCACCACATTCTTTCTTATGGTTGAACAAAGGACAAGTACATCACTTAATTTTCCTCTTACTCTGGGATAAGACTACAGTACTCAAGAAGGTGGCAAGTTGTACAATATGATCATATCCTCTTGGACTACATGTTAGAGTGAGGGAAGTGCAGCGAATTTAGCTTATAATAACAATTTCCTTCCGGTGTTCTCTCAAGTACAAGGGCACAATGTTCAGTACATGTAAATTACATGTACAACTTGCATGTATGCCATTACTCAAGGAGGTGGCAAGTTGTACAATATGATTATACCATCTTGGACTAGCTGTTAGAGTGAGGGAAGCACAGCGATTTTAGCTTAATATAATAATAATTTTCTTGCATACAAGGGCACAACATTCAACACATATAATTTACATGAGATTGTAAAACTTATGCCATTACTAAGATACAGGAAAGATTAATTTGTTTCAAATAACATCAAATTACTGAAAATCCAGAAATTATAAAATACATAAATATTTAAAAAAGTACCTGAATTTTTAGCAAATCAATCGGAGTTGAAACAACTTCATAATACTCTGGACTGTTTCTGAAAATAAAAAATAAAAAAACAAAGATGAGCTACATGTATAAAAAATTATTATCGTTTGCAAAGGATATTATCAATCAAAGAAGAATGACCTTCAAAGACCTTTGTGGACAAAGTAATGAATGTGAGTGAGAAAAATGTTAACATATTATTATTAAGTGTATCATGAAAACAACCAAGAGGGCCCCTGGGGTAGTGCAGATCGGAAAGTGCTTCAAACGTAATGTGAATGGGAAGTGTACAAAGTAGGCAAATGAGGGCAAAATTAAACAATTCCTGTTAAACATAAAACGTGAACAGTAGAGACTGAAACATCCTTGAAGCTCTCTTTCAATCTGGCTTGGTACGACAAACAGTCTGTTGGTGCTTCCCTGCAGGCAACAGACTCACCACAAAATTCTTCCACACCAACAAAAATAGAACAGCGGTTTGTAATATTTCAGGAAAACAGGCAAGTACCCAATATGCATATCATGCATGTGTTTGCTACATACAAAGATTTAGATTTATCCTATGCATGCCTTCATAAAATTGAAATCAAAATATTCATAACATTTGAAACTTGAGTGACCATAAAAGGCGCAATTACCTTGCAAAAACACATCGCAGTCCATGCTTTACCTGTATGTGCAATATATTAAGGAAATGTGCATTAACTAAGAACAAACCTCCTTTTTGGGGCACGAATAAAAGATTCACAAAGAATTCTGCCATCTTCATCCCTGTAATTCCTGATGGTTTCATACAACTCTGCACAAATGTCCGCCTAGCAAAAAAGAAAAAAGAACACAACTAGGTTTGCGTGATAGCAATGTGATCACCAACTGTAATTCAATCACTTCCAAGGTTACAAGTTTTAAGACTTGTCTCATGTTTCTCCAGTGATATCGTAGTACGCTCCCATCTCTTGTATTACTGTTGTCTTATTAATCATTCTTAGTAGATTAGTTAGTTTGTACAGTATTAGTCTCATCTTCTCAACATTCCACAGTACGTTAGTTCGCTGTGAGTATTAGTCTTACTTCAGTCTCAACTTTTCTCAGTACTTAAGTTCGTTTGTATAGTGTTAGTCTTATGTCTAAAATAATTCCATTTATTTGTATTTAACTCCAGCAAGGGAAGGAGGGAGGACTGGTACTAGTTTCTTCCTCTGACATGCACTCTACGCAGTTCATTCGCCACGTGCTTGTACAGATCGTAGCTTCGCTGAACACAAGTTTATTCTTCCAGAATCGTTTTCTTTCAGTGCATTGTGTCGATGTTTACACTATGGGCACTAGAAAGAGCAGCAGGAGTACAAAACCTCCGATTAAACTACAAGATTTCGTCGTGGATGACTTTGTAGCAGAATCAGCAACACCTCAACAGATGAGCGAAGCAGTCAAATGCGAGCTGAGTCAGGTTGAGTCTATGATAAAAGACCTTACTCCGACGAGCTTTAAAGCAGAGCAGCCCACTGTAAACGACAGAACGCTCGAAGATCTTCGAAACCAAAATTTACAGCTGGAACTGGACCTTACTCGCACCAAACTCGAGTTGTTGAAGCTACAGCGAGAGTCCACGCAACCAAGTGCGCCTAACATGGCAAAGGCGACCACAACAACAACTCCTGTCGGTAATCCTGTCGCAAAACCAACCTTAAAAAGTCTCCAGCAGGATCCAGTTGTCCAGTCCGAGCTCAAATCCCTCGTGGATTCTTTAGGAGACCCAGTCCTACTAGGTTTAACCGAAGAGGAGCAAGATCCAGCGCAACAGCTGTTAGAGCCCTCCACTTCACGAGGTAAACGTCCTCTACTTATTCCTGATTACATTAGCTCCCTCCCATTAGTAGTACAGGAGGATAAGGAGACCGTGCTTGGAACCTCTGGTGATGCTAGAATTGTCTTAAAAACCGCTCAGGACAAGAAACTTTCTCTTGACAAAATCTCATTCCCACAATGGTCAGCGGCTAACTTTCGTATTATGCATTCTCTCATGAAAGATGGGTCTCTCTCGTCCACCCAGGACATCCTTGAATATATTATGTATAGTTCAAAGATATCTGAACTAGCAAAGTGTTACCCCTTACCGAAAGTGATGCAATATGATGATTTGTACCGCAGAATGCAGTTTTCGACAAACTGTAAATGGGGTACTGACAGCCAGTTCATCTCCCACCAAACACTCCACCGACCAGATCCACTAACTCCCACACCGAAGTGCCCACCTCCTCACGCAACAGCTGTTAGAGCCCTCCACTTCACCAGGTAAACCTCCTCTACTTATTCCTGATTTCATTAGCTCCCTCCCATTAATACTACAGGAGGATAAGGAGACCGTGCTTGGAACCTCTGGTGATGCTAGAATTGTATTAAAAACCGCTCAGGACAAGAAACTGTCTCTTGACAAAATCTCATTCCCACAATGGTCAGCGGCTAACTTTCCTATTATGCATTCTCTCATGAAAGATGGGTCTCTCTCGTCCACCCAGGACATCCTTGAATACATTATGTATAGTTCAAAGATATCTGAACTAGCAAAGTGTTACCCCCTACCGAAAGTGATGCAATATGATGATTTGTACCGCAGAATGCAGTTTTCGACAAACTGTAAATGGGGTACTGACAGCCAGTTCATCTCCCACCAAACACTCCACCGACCAGATCCGCTAACTCCCACACCGACGTGCCCACCTCCTCGCAAAACATCCCGACCAATCCTCAACCCAGCAAGTTTGCTACGATTAGCAACGGCGTGAAGGTTGCCGCTTTGCCTCTTCCTGTAAATATGACCATGTTTGCATCAAACTGCAATGCTTGGGAACCCACCCACAATGGCAACACCAGTCTGCTACTGCTCAAGACCCCCAATACTGAACCCACACTCACCTGCAGAGTTTTCTCCGCATGGTATTTTGACTACAGATCTAGCAGGAGATGTCTCGACCACATTGTTAAATGCAGGGACTGATCCCATCTTAAGGACACCATATCCCGCAGAGTGTGGAGAAAGTTTACCTATTAATGCAGGGCTTTTCTCAGAGTTTAAGCAGCAGCCCCAAGCAGCCAAGGTCTCCACAGACTTAATTTTTGAGACCTGGGCAACAGAACTAAACAATGACCCAGATATGAAATTTATCTTCGATGGTGTTAAGAATGAATTTCACCTACTTTCCCCTGATTTAATGGTTTCACACGCCTTTACACACAACAATAAGTCTGCTCTGCGGCCTGGGGCTAAAGATCAAATTGAAGCGCAATTAGTCAAGGGTCTCCGAGAAGATCACTT
Source organism: Siderastrea siderea (assembly GCA_964030785.1). Taxonomy (NCBI): domain Eukaryota; kingdom Metazoa; phylum Cnidaria; class Anthozoa; order Scleractinia; family Rhizangiidae; genus Siderastrea; species Siderastrea siderea. The sequence goes on along the minus strand of OZ034977.1, from coordinate 33,584,447 downwards.
TGCTAAAGCAGACAAGGCCAACATGCCCCTTATCATTAACGCACTTGGAGCTGTACCTAAAAAGGACTCCAATGAATTGCGAATGATCATGGATTGTAGCCGACCCTTAATGATGAATGCTAACTCATATATGGATTTAGAACACTACAAGTACGTTACTGTTGATGATGCAGCAAACCTCTGTCAACCTGGTTGTTGGTTGGCAAAAGTTGACCTAAAACATGCTTACAGAAGCGTTGGCACACACCCCGACAGCTGGCGAGTTACAGGAATGTCTTGGTGCTTCAACAACTCAAAACACCCCACCTACCTTTATGATAAGCGTCTCCCCTTTGGAGCCAGGGCCTCACCAATGGTTTTTCATCGCCTCACACAAGCGATCTGTCGTATGGTGGCCCGGAGAGGGTATACTGTGCTGGCATATCTTCATGACTTCCTCATCATTGAACCAACCCAAATTCAGTCCAAAGCAGCTTTTGACACCCTGTTATCCTTACTAGAGTCTCTCGGCTTCACTGTCAACTGGACCAAAGTCGTCTACCCTGCCCAATGTCTGATTTTCCTTTGAGTTGAAATCGACACTGTTCTGTGTGAGCTCCGCCTATCAGAAGATCGTGTGTCTGAGTTGTTATCCCTTCTCAAGGGGACAAGCTCAAAATGTAAGTTTACCAAACTTCACCTCCAACGACTTCTTGGCAAACTTAATTGGGCAGCACGTGTTGTTCGAGAGGGCCGCACATTTCTTCGGCGTCTTATTACCTTGGCAAACTCAGTTAAACGCCCGTACCATCGCGTCTACCTAAACCTAGAAGCGAGAGCCGACCTCATGTGGTGGACTTGCCTCCTGCCAGCACACCACTGTACAACTTTGTTCCCATCAGCCATCCCAGAACTTCCTACAGCAGTGCTTACTGATGCCTCCCTGCCTGGAGGGGGGTGCCTATGGGAAACAGACTGGATGTATGTCAACTGGGCCTTGGATTACCCATCTCTATGCTCCCTCCATATCAATTACAAGGAGACATTTACAATTGTCTTAGCTACCCACCGTTGGGCACCCTGCTGGTCAGGTCATCGAATAGTTGTCAAGACAGACAGCCAGGTGGCTGCGGCCATTCTAAACAAAGGCACAACCTGTTGCCCAGTGATCATGGACTGGATTCGTTCTCTGTTCTGGCTTAAGGAGTACTACAACTTCAGTTTGTTCGTCAAGCACATCCCAGGATCAATCAACACCCTAGCAGATAGTGTTTCACGCCTTGATGATGTGAAACACTGACCAACATTCCTAGCATGGCTCTCCAAATCCTCTTGTTTGCATGACTTTGACTCTCACATGTCGCCATTGTCTCTTGCTCTCCTTAGATCCAAGGGATCAGCAGCAACTTGACCGTGAAGTCACTAATTTCCGGCGTCAAGCATATGCACCCACTACCAAGTCCACCTACGTGAGTCAAATGCGTTCATACCTATCCTTTTGCGTATACTACGGTTACCAACCTATACCAGCAGCAGCATTAACCCTCAATCGCTATGCAGCTTCCGTAGCAAGGTCACTCTCAGCATCCTCCATCCCAGCTTATTTAAATGCAGTTCGCACTCTACACCTTGAACATGGACTGACTGACCCAACAAAAAACAATTTTCAGCTGGCAACTACACTTCGAGGAATCAAGCGTGTAAAAGGTTTAACAGTGTCCCAAAAGAAACCAATTACCCCCCAGATCCTATTAGCCTTCAAGAGTCACTTAACTTTGGACAACCCTTCGCATGCAACTTTCTGGGCAGTTTGCCTGGTAGCTTTCTTTGGCCTCCTACGTAAAGCGAATTTACTATGCAAAGGATTAACGCAGTTTGACCCGTCCAAGCACCCGCGCCGAGGAGACATACTCTTCTTTACTGACTGGGCCATCATTATCAACAGATGGTCGAAAACAATCCAATTTAGCCAGCACATTCTAACTATTCCTCTACCTCACATTGCCCAGCATCTACTCTGCCCTTATACAGCTCTCAAACACGCCTTCTGCTTGGTACCAGCTCTCTTATCGGGCCCAGCCTTCATCATCCCAGCATCCACTGGGGGCCTTACTCCTCTGACTTATGGAAAGTTTGACTCCCTACTAAAACTATTGGCAGCCAAGACGAACATGGATCCGTCTCAAGTTACTGGACATAGTTTTCGCTCGGGCGGGGCCACTCTGGCTTTCCAAGCTCAAATCCCTGCCAAACTGATTAAGCGTTTAGGAGACTGGCAGTCAGATGCTTATAGGTCTTACATTCACATCCCAGTTAAGGGAAGGCTAGCAGTTAAGCGTCTCGCTTCGTTTGTTTAGATTTTTTTCTCTAGTGGTTCTTTTCGTCTGGGGTTAGGTCGTGCCTCCTTTGGGCAAATGTTATTAAATGGAAGGGTTCACTTCGGAGCCCTTCCCTGTTTACCCCAGACTTGACTGTTGTAGTTTTATTTCATTGTCATTCATGAGAAAGAGAGTTAAGTCTAAAATAATTCCATTTATTTGTATTTAACTCCAGCAAGGGAAGGAGGGAGGACTGGTACTAGTTTCTTCCTCTGACATGCGCTCTACGCAGTTCATTCGCCATGTGCTTGCACAGATCGTAGCTTCGCTGCCCTCCCTTCCCCCCCTATTAGTTTGTTATTGGCACTTTTGTTTTTCTTTTCCATGTGTTCCTATTTTTTTTTTGTACTTTTATCTTCACCGTCTCGGTTGGGCAAATGTTATTTAAATGGAAGGGTTCACTTCGGAGCCCTTCCCTGTTTACCCCAAACTCGACTGTTGTAGTTTTATTTCATTGTCATTCATGAGAAAGAGAGTTAACTTCTCAACATTTCTCTGTACGTTAGTTCGTTTGTATAGTATTAGTCTAACTTATCTTCTCAACGTTTCTCCGTCATTAGTTCGTCTGTATAGTATTAGCCTTGTCTTCTCAACGTTTCTCGGTACGTTGGTTCATTTGTACAGGATTAGTCTTATCTTCTTATCGTTTCACTGTATGTCAATTCGTTCGTACTGTATTACCGCTTATCTTCTCGACACCTTTCTGTAGGTTAGTTCGATCGTCGCGTAGTAATCTTGTCTCTATGGCTGTTTTCCCAGGGATCCACATTAGCAGTCGTCAGGTCGTCTGAGACGACTATAAAGTGCTATGGACGAGTATCAAAAATCACAAACTCGTCCAGTGGACAAGTAAGTTTTAAGGAGCAAATTTTTTTCTTTAATTTCTCACCAGTCAATGTACTTGAGTTTTGAATGTCCGCCAGCCATTAAGTGATTCCGTTCTGTAGTAAACAGAAGATTAAAATTCTGTAAACTTCATTTCGTTGCACATACGACCATACGACGTCTTTCTCTCAGAAGTGAAAAGCTTGCAGGCTCAATTTTTTGTTCTCGACTACTGACATACTACAGCGATATGCAAACACGAAGACTCTCACTCTTTGGCCGCATGTGAGTTTCGCAAAATGTAGCGCTACTTTGACATGGTGTTGCCACCACCGCAGAAGAAAAAAATGGTGAGCCTTCCGAGCAAAGTTCTAAATACGAACAAGAACAGTGAAAGCGTGCATTTTTACAACATCATGGTAGCACAACAGGCAGGTGGAGACTTCGATGTCGTTGACAGGGAGAGGATTTAGATGGGATTGACAGTAGTGTTGAGGATGCAAGTGATGGTCAGCAATGTTGAAAAATGCCAAATTGAAAGTTTGATCAAGAAGTACTCGTAATTTAAGTAAACGCAGCAAATCAATGCAAAGTAGGTCTATCTTTCTAGTCCGTGTAGTTGAGTTTGTAAAATGAAAGTGACAGGAGTCTACTGCGGTACCGCTGCAGTAACAAAGTGAAAATAAATACAACCTTTCCACATACTTGTTAACCTTCAGTTTTTGACTGTATTTTAATAATTACACAATTTTGAACGGGCGAGTAAAATTTTGTCAGGGCAAGTATCTTTTCTGACATCCTTGCCCGAATGACGAGTTTCAAAAAAAAAAAAAGCTAATGTGGATCCCTGTTTTCCGTAACTCAGTATGTCCATACAGTACCAATCTTGCCGTTAAACGTTATTTGTATGTTACTTCTTGTGTTTGGTTTTAATGTCGCCTTCTTTCCGTACCTTAGTTTGTCCATATGATATACCTCTTGCCGTCTCCACGTTCCTCCATGTCATTACATTCAAACATTTCTAGTTTTGCCTTCTCGGCGTTTCTTCATACGTCAGTACGTTAAATTACTGTGTTATTATAAATGTAATAAAATTCTTCGTAGTGTTACACTGAGGCATTTGTACATGTTAATACATCGAGTTTTAAGTTCAACTCAACTTCATGGACCAGCATATTTTGATCAAGATCTCATGTTCTAAAGTGATACTTATTACAGTACAATGTACTTTTAGCTGTTTCTGACTTGTTCAGAAACTGAACTTTCAGGCCAAATCAGTTTTAGAAAGTAACATTCTGTTGCATTGTAAACCAATCGCCGAAAACACTTAATTTATAAGTCCTACACAAGTTCTAATACACTGTGTGTATCACTTAAATGTCGTTCATACCGTAACCATAAACTATTTTAGTGTCAGGTTCATTACAGTTGCATTTCCTTTGAATGGGCTTCAAAAATTTAGAAGAAATTTAGACGGACTTTGAAATTCTGGCATGATTTTCACATGGCTGTTAGAAAAAAAACAAACACTTCTTTCTGATTTCCCGACCCGCTCATCCTCATAAATAATGAACCGTCCCTAAAATTACATTGGCATGACCAATATGCATACCCACTTGCTATTCTTGCATTCAGGCCACCAGTAAAGAGCCTCTTTTGTTTTATTTTTCTTTATTTCTATCAACATCGTTTAAGTTATGTATGTAACCAGTTTTAGTTAGACTCTCTGAACATAGGTTTCTAATTTCCGGAATTGTATTTCATTTACATCAAACATAATTATGCAAATTATTCCAAACTCTTCATTACAAAGAGTTTTTTGCCACATGTTGCGAACAAATATTTTAGATACCCTCAAACAAATTGCCCTCAAAAACAAACAGCTAGAAAAATTCAACAACAAGTGGAAGAATTTCATCTGATCTATTTTTCTTTCCTTTTTTCTGCTTCTTTTTTCCATTTGTTTATTTATATACCGCCAGCAATTTTACTTTCTAGTATATACTTTCTAAATAACATTTTTGTACTTAATATTGCACATTGTATAATGTTGTTGTATTTGTGATACATTGTAAATAATTTAAAACTGTTGTGAAAAACTGCTGATAAATCCAAATTGTTTTTAATTGTTTCACTTTCTCATCAATGCAGCACCACAGCTTCTTTACAAATTAAGATGGTTTATGTTTCTGTTATCTACTATATATGTACTGGTTGTTAATTAAAAACAATATTAAAATTGTAATAAGAACCTTCCCAGCATGCTTTGCACCTGAATGGTGTCTCAATATATTGTGAATTGATCAAAAAAATACTCCAGAATGGCTTTGAATTTCTCCAAGAACTAAAAATTTACTAACAGTTTATTTTTATTGTAACCACATTGTAACAGTTTTTAATTGTAGTCACCCATCTGGCAATCAGACCTCAACTTTCAGTGGCCCTCTCCAGTCTTAAATCACCACTGGCATTTGGGAAACTGCCAATTCTTAGCCCTGAATTTGTTGTTAATTCACTGATCTTTTTTCATCTGTTCTAGGCATACATGTATATATGTCAGTAGTGATCAGTGATGCAGCTTTGTCTTACAGTGATATTTCGCCTTGTGATGTGGTAGAAGCCATTTCTGGTGGCGATTGGAACTTTTCCGTGGAGCGATGCCACCAAAGGCTCGAGGGCGTCCGGCAAGAAACTACAACCTTTGGGTTTGACTCACAAATTCGGTCTTTTGTGTAAATGGAACACGTCTAATAGATCGCCTATAAGTACCCCTGTATTTTACAATTTATTCTCGAATCATTTTGTTATCACTTTTTAGTGTACTCGTTTCCTGTGAGATGAGATTTCATTTTTGAAAATTTCAACATCGATACGTGACCGATCGACCGGAACAAAGTCTTGTCTGCACAGCAAAATATAGATGAAGTACAAAACTTCTTGGCTCGCTGGCGGCCGCGTTTTGTTCTGCATTGAAATAAAACTTTCAGCGAAAGTTGAAGGAGGTTTTCCGCGTCTCTAGCCATCAAAATTTTTTCGATGTTAGCTTCGAAAGTGGCTAAAAACAGCCTCCACCAGCAGTGCTCATTTGAAATTATGCCCAATGCAAATTAGATGGAAGCATGTTTTTTATACAGAAAACTTCACGGTTCGCTGGAGGTTTCAATTTCGTTCGCATCGATCTCAAACATACGGTGAAAGTAGCAACAATTTTCCTGCGTCTTCAACGTCATTGTTTTTCTTTTAATGGGATTTCTGGAGGCGAAGAAAATGTCCTCAGCGCCTGCTACACGAAAGGCGGGATGAGGGTCCCAAAACAAAGTCCGCAAAAGTGTTTGACAGGCTTTTGATATCTGACAGGGCCGCTTCTTCAGACCAAGAAATTACTTACAACCGACATTTCAAACTCAGTGTTCATTTCTTCCTCAAGATGAGAGGCTGTAATTTTTCCTCTCGAAAGATCGCGGCCCATCTGGTCGAATCAAAATAAACAATGCACAGCGCATCACGGCAAGTGCCAATGGGTCTTCAAGTTTACATTACCTACAATAGGGGCATATTTAAAGTTTATTATGAAAAAAGGTTCCAATTTGATTAGATGTGTATTACTAATAATTAGCTAACAATTATAATATTGTTTTCCGGTCTCACTTGTAATAATGCATGTAGTAATAATAATAATAATAATAATAATAATAATAACTTTATTTCAGTGTCAAAATGAATTTAGTATTTCTGCTAACAGGAGACACAATAAAAAGTTATTTACAATTAAGATTTAAAATGCCTAAGTATAACAATTTGGAAACAATTAACTTAAAATTTAAAATATCAGTATCACAGGCAGAAATCCATGTTACATATCTACCAAATAGTTTATCTTGAAAACCTGGTATGTCAAACAACTTTCAGTTTCCCTTACAAGTTCCAGATAGTGTGAGTTTACTGAATGATGCATTGTGTGAGTCTACTACTTTTTTTGCACTGAACTTAACCATACATTGCGTATCAGACCGGGTAGTCATGGGTTTTCAGTAACATGACCATTTTAGCAAGGTATCTTGTAAAACTTGTTCAACGGAACCTTTCCTTGAGTACGCTTCTTGTATTTCTATGTATTCTCACATTGCCGTCTTAGGGCCTCAACAGACTAGAGAGATAGTTGTCGAAAACTATTTGTATTCAACAAGTAAAATGCCGCGAAAACTATTAGTGCTTGATAGGGCTGTTCCACACAATGGAGGCCAAAATAATCAATAACTGTTTTATGCGAGACCTTGGTAACTAACGTTCCAATGCATACATGTCAAGAACGACAGTTACCTGGCAAGTACTGATTATGGCGCAGTTGTTGACAACTGTCTCACAGACTAGGAAAAGCAAGTTGTCAATGGCAAAAACTAACCGCGTTTGTTAAAATTGACCTGCTCCCACAGTGTTCTCCTTATCAGGCGGTAACCGGTAAAGTTTACCGCTTGTAGCACTGTTTGTTACCGGTTAGAACCGCATACCAAGGCCTTGATTAGAAACATCCAACAGTCTTGGATCGTGAAAAGACTTATTATCGGATTCAATTATCAAAAGATTTACGTCAGTCGTACTACGTACCACGTAAGTCTTGTCTTAGTAACTTTTTTCATTGTCCATGGCCGTACAATATTAGACAAAGTCTTATCATCTCGACGTTTCTAAGTTCCTTAGATAATAGTCTCATCTTCTCAACCGGCTTTCTCCGCACGTTTCAACCTTCGCAAGACGTTAGTCGTATCTTTTTTAACGTTTTTTCCGTATGCTAGTACATTCCTAAGGTACTAGTCTTCTTGACATTTTTCGTGCGATAGTATGTCCGTCAGTGTTGGTCTTATCTTCCCGGCTGTCGACATTTCTCTGTACGTTAGAACATTCGAAGAATATCATGCATCGTTATCTTCCCGACATTTGCCCGTATTAGTATATTCGTAATTAAGATTTTGTTAGTTGTATCTCCTTGACATTTCTCCGTACGTTTGCCTTGTGGTACGTAAGATATTAGTGTTATCCTCTTGACGTTTTTCCGCACTTTGGTTTGTTCAGGTTTGTTCGTAAGGTGCTGTTAGTATTGTCTTCTCTTCGAAGTTCTTCGTATGTGCCTTTGTAAAGAGTTCCGCTCCTATTTTCCAGGCGTTTCTTCGTACGTTTTTTAGGGTGGCTGTAAGCTTTTTCTTCTCGACGTTTATCCGTACGTTAGTCCATTCCTTGTAACAGGAATCGCAAACGTCAAGCGTTTTGATGGGTTTTCGAGTCGTCTTTGAGCTTACTGTCAGAAGCAACATTCCGGGGTCTCATGACGACACTTCCACTCCAGGGTAGAAAAAGATTTTCAAGAGAGCTGCTTTACCGGTCCAAAAAACTGACTTACCTGTCACCATGAACACTAGGGAGAACACTGCTCCCAACATCTCAAGGCTTCATAGCTCAGTTGGTAGAGCAATGCACCGGTATCGCAGAGGTCATGGGTTCAAATCCTGTTGTAGCCTTGAAATCTTTTTACCCCGCCATCAGGATGAGGTTAGTAATACCCTTTTTTTTTCATTATTTTTTTTTGGTGATCACTTGCCCCAGACGTCCGGTTTTCTCTGGGCCAAACAAATACTCATCACGTGTTTAGCTACACAGGCTAGAACTTGTATCTTGAGTGACCATAATATCTTTTACACCCCGAAGGGAGGGAGAACAACGGCGAGGTTTAATGCCCCTGGGGCTTTTCTTGTTTTCAGGCTAAAAAGCAATTGCTTAAATTGCTACGCACTGCGAAGATCATTCCATTCATTTCACATTACTACCACAGTTCATATATATGTCTTTCATATATTCATTAGGTCATCCATTCCACATGCAAGATATAAGAACCCAAAATTGACCTGCTCCCAACATCTCAAGGCTTCATAGCTCAGTTTGTAGAGCAATGCACCGGTATCGCAGAGGACATGGGTTCGAATCCCGTTGTAGCCTCAAAATTTTTTTCAGGTTAAAAAGCAATTGCTTAAATTGCTACGCACTGCAAAGATTATTCCACTCATTTCACGTTAAAACCGCAGTTCATAAATATGTCTTTCATATAAAACTTAAGCTTATTCATTACGACAACTAAATTAGTTTTCCTTTTGAATAGGAAAACTGTTTTGTTATCGATAACTTGCTCCATGCACTGTTTTGTTGTTGTTGTTGTTTTTTTTCAATGTTATCGACAACCAAATAGTTGTCGACAACTATCTCTCTAATCTATCGAGGACCTAATAGTGGCTTTCGTTACTTTTAGTGGTGGCCGCCTTAGTAGCCATGCGAAAAGCTCATGAACCACAGGTAACCAAAGCGTAATATGAGAGTTTGTATGGAGCTGAAATTCAATCGGAAATAATCTGCAGTTTTCCGCCGAAAATACATTAAAATCGAAATAAAGTTTAAAAAACCTTACCTGCTGTGTGTTTGCTGTGTTTTTATCGCTTTTCCGAGCTTCCGGAGGCCGTTTTGGGCGATATTCTGCTTAACGGTCGATGCGACGACATGTCACGTACTAAAGACAGCTAAAGGTAGGAAAACGGGAATTCAAAATTGCCAATCGACACTCGAGGTCCCGATCAAAATACCCGCTAAAAATCGATTCAATCTAAGGTCAGCGCTTTAAAACCACAACACATTTCAAAAAGGATAAATCTCCTACCTTTCTATGTGATTCAATCGTCAATTAGTTTATCTCTCGAAGTACGGCCCTGCATTAAAAACGAACTAACTTTTCGACATCGCCGCCATCAAAGGCTTGTAAGGAAAAGAGGGTCAAAACTAACGGTCAAGCCTGGGACAAAGCGCCAAATTTCGCTCCACCGGGGGACGACATGAGTGACTTCTATGTCGCCAAATGCCAAACTTACCCCCTCTCCGGTAAATCAAGTGTTGTACCGCTCAAATTTCGGCGGGAAATCGTGCGCGGGTCGCATTCAGGTATAAAACTTGACTTACCAGAGAGAGGGTGAGTTTGGCATTTGGCGACATAGAAGTCACTCAAGTCGTCCCCCGGTGGAGCGAAATTTGGCACTTTGTCCCAGGCTTGACCGTTAGTTTTGACCCTCTTTTCCTTACAAGCCTGTGATGGCGGCGATTTCGAAAAGTTAGTTCGTTTTTAATGCAGGGCTGTACTTCGAGAGATAAACTAATTGATGATTGAATCACATGGAAAGGTAGGAGATTTATCCTTTTTGAAATGTGTTGTGGTTTTAAAGCGCTGACTTTAGATTGAATCGATTTTTAGCGGGTATTTTGATCGGGACCTTGAGTGTCGGTTGGCAATTTTGAATTCCCGTTTTCCTACCTTTAGCTGTCTTTAGTACGTGACATGCCGTCGCATCGATCGTTAAGCAGAAAATCGCCCAAAACGGCCTCCGGAAGTTCGGAAAAGCGATAAAAACACAGCAAACACACTGCAGGTAAGGTTTTTTAAACTTTATTTTGATTTTAATGTATTTTCGGCGGAAAACCGCCGATTATTTTCGATCGAATTTCAGCTCCATACAAACTCTCATATTACGCTTTGGTTACCTGTGCAGGAACTTAAACTTTTGGGGGGTCTCCTGCTGCTGCTCATATCCCTGCGTACATGTTAACACAACAACAAAAAATGGTCTTGAAGCTATTTTCTTACTCACCGGGTCAGTATTTGGCGAAGTGGATCGCTTTCTTCGCTTCTTTTCGTGTACATCTGTGGACCCCTCGGCTGCGTATTCTTGAGTTTTCGCACCCGCGCTGTTACTGCCGCCAATGCGTTTACGCTTCGCCATCTTGGGCACGTTGTACTTTTCTTCTTCGTCTGATCCTTTTATTCGCAAAATCCAAGGCAGAAGAAGGCAGACAAGTCAATGGCGTCCATGCGCGCGAACAAAAGATAAGCCTGCAAAATGACAGCGGATTTCTGTGTTAACGATAGTCCCCTGTCGTGTAAATGACGTAGCTTATGTCGAGAAGGCTACGTTGGGAAAGCACAACGGAGTGGCTGAGTCCTCGGAGTCGTCAAAAATATGTCAAGTTCAGAATATAGGACAAGAAAGCGTTCAAGGTCCCCTCAAGAGAAACAGGGAATTCGTGTTGATTATCGCAGGCGAAGGCCGCGTGAAAGTACTGAAGAATATAACAGGTAGGCCAAAAGTGCAAACAGTGTTAAGGTGGTACCTGGGCATATTTTTTTTACCACCTTTACTCACACCAGAATGACAAAGGTATTTAAGAGCTTAAGCTTAATAAAATGGCATAGGCGTTTCACCTTTAATTCATCATTATATGGAAATTTTAAAAAATGATAAGTTTATTTTTGATGAAATGGTCTCTTACTCTAAGGCAAATTGAATATTATACAAAATAAAAAGAGTCATGATCACGTAAATAAAACCGTAAAATAAAGATTTACAGCGCAATCCACCAAACAAATATTAAAACAGGACTATTTTGGAGCGAAAACAAGAAAAAAGATTTTGTGTTATTTCCGTAGCTTGTCATTTGGACATTTTGAAGTAGACTGCGCTGAATTAAAATCATTGTAATCTTGTGTAGTTTAGGCTTGCCAAGTTTGGTAGCAAATAAGTAAATCGTACAGGACAATGAGTGAAAGTTTATGTCACAAGCGTCCAGGAAATTGTTCAAAACACACCATAATTTTTTGCAGTTCCTTCCGCCATTGATTCTAGTGTGATCTTCGCCTTGCCTCCATGTTTTCCAAGTCAGCAATACGTATTTCCAACGGTAACTTTCAAAATCAGTTTTGCTCCATACAAGGTCTTTTTGTCCTTGTAAAGACAGACTATTTTCTGCGAAACCAATCAGATGCGATATCGTGGAAGCTCAATACGCCACTTTTACAAATTTATATCACACATGTTTTGGCAATTACAGCAAAGCTACTTCAACAATTTTCGTTTAGCAAAATCAAACAGTCTGCCACAACGTTTGACGTTGAAGTTCAAATTGTTTTCCATTTGAGTACTGGGCACAATTATGTCTACAAACTGATTTACACAGAGGGATAATAATCATATCATATGAAAGCAAAGATTTCTTACAGTTTATGTGCAAAAAGAAACAGACATTTGTTGGAAACAAGGTTAATTAGCGAAGTCAAGAGATGCTTGGGAAACTCAGAGCTTGGTGGAAAAAAAATTGCCCTAAATTCTACTTGTCCCGTTGGATGTGTGCTTTGGGAAATCCACTCATCCAAGATCAAAAAGTACGCGGGCAGACGAGTGAAAGTTTTTGCCCTGAATGTGGGCCTGTCAGTAAGTTAAAAAAAATGAAAGGCAGATTCACTTTAAGATGTGTAAAAAGCATAATAATTTAAACTTGGAAATACCTGAGCAAAGGGAGTGGGCAATAACATGTACATCAGAAACCTTTTTTTTTTTTTAGTTTTTTTTTTCCTGAAAAAATTGGGTTGGTTGTGCAATGGGAAGCAAAACATTTTATGGGGATGTCCTTAAAAAGACGCTTTAATTTTGGTGAACTACATGAATGCAGAACCAACCAGAAAGTACATGTGGAAAGAAAAAATAAATGCAGAACCAACCAGAAAGTACATGTGGTAAAATTGCCACTTTAGCAATCAAAAGTAAGTGACTATGCTGTTGATTGACATAAAATTGATGAAAATCATCATTGATTCAGCAATTTTGCCATCTTTTCTATAATAATGCTAACACCCCTTCATACAGAAAATCAAAGCATCTGTCATCAAGGAGTGACATCTTACGAAGTGAGAGAGATGATGGCCATCAAATCAGGAGACTCAGAAGAGAGGAAGTAAGAAACTTTGTAAATTTTCCTTTCTTTTTTTTTAACTGATAACAGGTGGCGTTGTCAGTTAATTCATTGAGTGAAAGGCCATGGATCATCTGAGTAAGCTTGGAAACTACATTTCTTTGAAATGTGTAGTTCCAGAAAATATCCATACTCCCCCCATGGAAGGTTTTATGTTTTTCACCCCCACACCCCCCAGGAAATTCCAGTTTAGCTTCATACTGTCCTTCTGATAGTTTGGCTTTTAAATCCCCTCTCCCCCTAGGAATTTCCAATGACCTTCCGTGGGGGTAGTATGGATAATTTCTGGAACCACACAATGAATGATGGATGATGTTGAAGGCTGTCGAACTGCTTGCATCCAAGCAACTAGGAATTTTTAATATAATTGCTTTGAATGTGCTGTTTTGTACAGCCTGCACACAAGTCAGACACATACACACAAGAAATTATATGCAAAAAAAAAGCTGGACTCTTCAATTTTGGGATTTAGAGTGAACATTGTTTGTTTCTGTTATCTTTTTTGAATTCCCAAAAGGAATTAATCATTTTTGTAGAGGAATAGGAATTTACATTTGGATCTCAGCTTCAGTGTACATCCATGTGATGAGCTGTTTGAATACTGTATTACTGATACCACATCCAATGAAGTTGACACTTTAACAACTTCAGTTGACAAGAAGCCACGTCAACCGCAGCAGATCAGGTCAAATTATCAAACCAAATTAAGACACGTCACTCTATTAAAGACTTTGTTCAGCAAAAAAAGAATGTGCTTAAAGGACTTACAGGTGTGTATATACCTGATCTGGCCAGACTTTGTTTGAATGAGACCTTGTTCAATTGCAAAGGACTATTAAGAGTGACTTTCAATAAGAACCAAGCAAAATCTTGATTTCTTGGCAGAAGTTGAAAATCGATTTCTTTCTTTTTTTTTTTTTTCTATAAATAGGTATTCATTTGGTAAAACCAGAAACTCATAAGAAGTCCTTATGAGTTTCTGCTAAAACCAACCACCTGGTGTGGTTCGTTTCCACCAGACGAAAATTGAGGAAATCAATTTTTGGGTTCAGGAAGTCAAAATTACAGGAATTATTTAAATCTTGAAAATCAGTACAGTATAAACTTGTATCACACTGGTAAACTAAAACCTTTACCCACTGACAGATTTAAGAAATACAACAAACTACTCTGAAAAACATCTTGCTAACTTAAAATATAAGTGGGAGAGAATATAGTATGAAACAATCATGTATGTGAACTGCAGATGAAATACATGCAAGAAATGATGATGACCCTCGCAGTTAAAGATATCAACTTAATAAGTAGTTGATAAAAGAACCACCTGAAAAAATTCAGGCTTGAACTACATTGTAGATCTCATTCTAAATGCCTGGCAACTGTGCAAGTATTGGAACATGGCAGAATTGTGGTCAGAGATGTGTTCATCCAATCATAATTATGGTACTCTTAGACATCTATCGGTCTTGCCTATACATTCAGCATTACAAGCTGGACATGTCAGTTTATAAATGACGTCATGAGACTTATAAGGTTACGCCGGACCTTCGCGGGTGTCCTCGGGAAAAAACTTCGTATGCGCGTCATTTTAAAGGAAAACACGCAAACTAGATATCGTTGGAAAGCATAATAAATGAAGGGCTCCGTGCAAGAACGTCCTAAGTGACGTTTCGGTTCACTTTTTTCTTTTTTCCAGATGTGAAACGCCGGTTAGAGAAAATATATTAAGACGGATTCCGCTCAACGTTCGAGCAATAAGTGCAAAAAATATTTACCAAAAAACTACTCATAGCACGGTAACATTTTAAATGCTATTTAAAACATCTCACTCTAGTTCACTTGCCCAAGTGACCCCGCGATGAAATTCTCAAGCATTCTCAAGGAAATTAATTTCAAATCTCGTAAAAGTATGCTAAAAACGGGCGCCATTTTGTTTTGAACTGACATGAAGCGTCTTTTTAATTGAAATATGGATAACTTCAAATCCAATTTTCTCTCGCGGGGTCAGCTTGGGAGCAAAAGTAACGATAAGTTCTTCTTATCTGTTCTCAAAATGTGACAGTGCTGCAAGTATTTTTTTGGTAACTTAATTTTTGCACTTACTGCTCGAACGTTGAGCGGAAATCGTCTTAAGTGTCTCAAGGTTGCTGCAACTGCTTGTCTACATATTGTATTGCCATGATTACAAAGTGTGGAAATAATTAATATGACATAATATGAAGGGCTCAGAGCACAACCGTCTCATATCGAATTTTAGCCGGTTTTAATTTTGTGCTCTAAACTGCTTCAATTTGTGTAAGGGACCTTCAAAAACCTTTATAGGCAGACGTGTTCTTTGAATGAACTGAAGGCCTCATGCAAAAGTTGACATTTAGAGGTAAACAATACCGCCTAAAGTTCGGCATAAGGCGGTTATGCTCTCAGCCCTTCAATATTATATTTTTGTTCTCAATGTCTACTCCGAGTATGTTTATAAACCAAGGATAGGTTGTTTGTTAATGTGGTGGTAGAAGAAAGTCATAAGTGATTTTAAATTAGACATGAAAAGGTTGTTAAAAAATTAATATCCTAATTTTCACGTTCTGTTTGTGACGCAGTTCTTTAGGACTTGTTCCCTAAGAAATATGATTTTTAAGGGCAAAATAGATCCCCGAACAAAAGATTCTGTGAAGTTTCTTGTACAAGAAGGCCGTATCATGGTGAAAGAAATCCGAAAGAGAGGTGGCATTTTGTGTGCATCCTTGCACAAACGCTTATATATTATTATTTTAAGCAAAAAGGCAAGCGGATAAAATATTAATTTGATTTCCTGGTATACTTTTATCCCCTGTTATCGAACAAGAAAATGATTATCAATTAACATAAGAGTAACACAATCAATAGATTGCATGTGCAGAAATGTCCTATTATGTCACGCGCGTCACGGATATGTAGAACGTGTACAATAAAATGCGGAGAAAACAGATTTTTTTCCTGTCTTCTATCACATTTATACATTTCAATGGGTAAACATCATTACATCAAATCATTTCGGCTGCCAAAAACAACACTGTGTATTAAAAACATAATTTTACTATGGTCTACAAGAATTCGACCTCCACTAGTAAAATTATTAGAAGATATCTTTTGAGTTATCAGGCTGTTGACTGTAGACCGTCCACTTATCACGTGAGCAGTAAATTGCATTCACTCAGTTCGTTTGAAGCCAGTTTTAGCAATTACAGTTATTTCAATGTAGAATAAAGGTATCAAAACATTTTGAACATCGAGGAATCTCCTTTTGTTCACTTTCCTGACTTCCCGGCAACAAAACCATGGCGATACTTTCGCACTAGTTCCAGAAAACAACGCAACAACTGCTCCTATGAAAGGAAAGTCTTGTAGCAAACTTTTCTAACTTCACTTGACTTTTAAGTCGCAAGATACAGTTGTCGTACAGCGCAAATTCTGAATGAAACACAAAAACATTCATGAGCAAAACTAAAAACATTGAAGTGGACATTATTGTTCTGACTACTAAGGTAAACAACACGCCACGCAAGGTCATGTGACAGGCGAATTGTGCCACGTAAAAACGCCACGACACAGGGATTTCTTTCCAATGGAAAAAATTCTTTTTTCTAGCTCTAAACAGTGATAATAATTCCAGTAAGTAAACTTGAACTGCTTAGCAATCCGTGTTTGAACAGCGAAACAAACCATGGGACAGATTTCTACCACACATGCCTGACGAACTCATGCTCCCAGAATGAAAAGTGACTGGTGGTTTCACCGACATAACAAGCATTACAGCCTGCACATGAAAATTTGTAAACAACACTCGAACGGAGATTGCTTGGGATAAGGTCCTTCGCGCTAAACAAGTTTCCGATTTTAAAAGAAGGGAAAATTAACTTAATATCAATGTTACTACAGTAGCGTTTTATCAGGTGGCGAATGCGTTTCTGAGTGACGCCAGAATAATGGTTTTGTTTGTTTCACTCTGAGAATGACGCCTTATTATTTTCTCATTATATAAATTCCACACATCCCAACATTAGGTTTACCATGGAGAAAGAAGCGGATCACAGAATACCTTTTTTAGATGTCCTTATCGACAGCAACTGTTCTCATGCCCCTATCACTAGTGTTTATCGTAAGAAAACCTGCACTGGCCTCCTTACCAATTATTTCAGTTTCACTTCATATTCCTACAAACTTGGTCTCATCAGGACACTTGTTGACAGAACCTACAAAATCAGTAGCACCTGGGCTGGTTTTCACAAAGACATCAAGTACCTCACTCAAATTCTCAAGAAGAACCTTTTCCCTACCCATCTTATTGAAAGGGTTATCAATCAATATGTAACCAGGGTCAAAAGCGCAGTTTGCTCTGTGGGTTGTGTTCCTGACAAGGTCTCAACTTTTTATTTCAAGTTACCTTATATAGGCCATTATTCTGGCGTCACTCAGAAACGCATTCGCCACCTGATAAAACGCTACTGTAATAACATTGATATTAAGTTAATTTTCTCTTCTTTTAAAATCGGAAACTTGTTTAGCTCAAAGGACCCTATCCCAAGTGTTTTTTACAAATTTTCATGTGCAGGCTGTAATGCTTGTTACGTCGGTGAAACCACCCGTCACTTTTCAACACGCGTACGTGAGCATTTAGCTACAGATAGGGCCTCTCACGTATACAAACACTTACAACAATCTGAAAGTTGCTGCGATTTGTGTTCGACCAATTGCTTCAGCATTTTAGACTGCGCCACTACAAGCTTTCAACTAAAGATCAAAGAATCCTTACATATCCACTGGGAAAAGCCCACTTTAAATCAACAGGTTAAGCATGTTAATTTATAATTGTTTGTTTAGATTTCACATAATCGCGAGGTCTTGAGTACGGCCGCAGGCTGAGGGCCGTGCTCAAGACCAAGGGCACAGTTTTTCCCTATACGGACCGACCTAGGCCAGTGAATAACGTGTTTATTTTTTTCTACTTTTTTTGGAGGTGGAACGAGGTGAATTGGTTTGAGAATTGTTTGTAAACAGTCCTTCCACATGCACTAGCTCCCACGATCAAAATTATTAAGCTTATGAGAAAGAGCCGCTAGCAAACCGTGGGGATAATTATAAAGGATAGATCAACGATAAAACAGAACTTAAAATATATCATTAAAAAATTAATAAAGCGATACTTAGGAACAAACCTGGATGTCTCATAGCAAGAATAAAGAAATAAGCTTTGTCTTGCTCTGCAAATGAAATCACCTTAAGTTTAAATTAATTTTTTGGTTTACAGTACCGAAAGATTTTTAAGACATTAGTTAGACTTTGTGTGTAAACTAATGCTTACACTCCACAAACTCTACTGCATATCTTAGTATTTTAAACATTTTTGTTCGTTCTTGGTCAAGATTTTCGCAAATCGATACTTTGAGAAAACTAAACTGTAAAAACTTGTTGACATGCAGCAGTTCTTGTCGAAGACACAGCATTGCGAGGTTTTTTGTTTGACTATTTTAGCTAACAGTCATTAATAAACATATTGTTTTGAATGAAGCTAAATGGGACAGGATTAGAAAAGAGATCTCCAAGGAAAATAACGACATTTCAACCGAGAAATGGAGGTCAAAAGACTAACTTGCAGTTAACCCGTGTTAAATCAAATGGCGTGTTAATAAGAAAACCACAACTCGAATAAAAAACACAGAAAAACTCGCCTTTTTCATAGAATAACCAGGCCTATTATTCCATTGCTGATTTTTTCTTTCACTTTACAACGGATAGTGAGAGAAAAGGTCCATTTTTAGAAGAAAAATCCAACGTTTCATTGTGCAGGAGTGAAATGATTTCACTTCAAGTTTTCCCGCGGATTGGAGCGGTCGGTACGCAGGGTCCGTATGGGAAAATCCGGACCACTGGAGCGCGCAACATTAGCCAATCAGATTCAAGGATTTAGGATTCCGGACTGCTGAGATGCTTCAGAAAAAAATAAACGAATTTTATTTTCGAGTGGTAAAAACAATATTTTACGAACGAGTGCAGCGAGTGAGTAATTAAAGTATTGTTTTTTACCACAAGAAAATAAAATTCAAATCTTCAAGCCACCTGTAATTTTCTTTTTATTATAATTTATAGACAAAAGTATTTTTGCACAAACAACAGTGCAAGAGTGGGAAATGATGTCGTCGATATCCTCATGCCCACTAGTGAGGATATGGAAAATATGCCACTCGAGTCCCAAATGTAGTGTCATGTGAACTTTATGAGTCGTCTATTTTCCACTAAAACACTCTTGTCTATATAACAAAGTAGTGTACTTTTTCCCATTCATGGTCAGCAAAGTGGATTCAATATTCAACACCATTCAACATTGTTGAATTCAACAATCATGTACTTCTATTTCTCCAATTGCAAGGAGTGCAAATGAAAAACTCATTTCAATTCCTTTAGTTTAATGAGTCACTAGTGGGCTGTCTTGACACTCGGGGGAACAAAATTTTCCTCTTATCTTGTGGCAATCCCTTCCACCTAAATGAATGTTTCTGTATCCAGGAATGAAACTATGACCAACCTTGGAGCCGTTTGTATTTTCCAGGACATGTCTCCTCAGAGAAGAGGGAGAGACAGAAGAGACAGAGAAAAAAGACGGCAAGAAAGACCAACTAGAGGTAAAAAGTTTGACTTGTACAGTAACGAAAATTTCCTTTTGCATATTATAATTCTATCATTTTTACAGATCATTCCATCATAGTCTGTTGTTGCAGAGACTTCATTCAGAGGCTTTTGCTATCATATATTTATTTGGAACATTAGACTGTACACAGCAAATCCATGTCCATAAGATCTAAATATAAGACCTATGCACAACAGTTGTGTAATTCACCCTCAAGATGAGTGGAGGACACAATAATGATGGCCACTGCAGAGACCACACAGAAAATTCTATAATTTTGACCCCTGCACTAAAGTGTGTCAGGGATGAGTTTAAAATTTCTGCCTTTTTCACTTGTGAAGACACTCAGAGTTAGCCAAGGGGGAAAATTTGGTCAGTCAGTCGGTTGATGGCATGCCCCGTAAACTTTGATTCCATCGACCAGTGCAGAAGGCCTGTGAAATCACAACACTAAGTACTTCAAATATTGTGGGAGCATGTACATGTAGTTGTATTATTATATTATTTGAAATTGTTTTGCTGCATCAAAACAAGTCGAGAGAAAGAAGTGGAATTACATGTAGCAGCTGCATACAGTTTCAAGGTTTCCTACAATCACAAAGGTTTGAGAAGCATTTCCAAGGAACCTGCTATCTGTCAGCATTCCTTTGCTGAGCTACATGTATGCTTACACTACAGTGACACCTCCAACGACACCATAGATCTGTCAACAGTAAGCAGTGTATCAGCCAAATCTAGCAGCATATCCAGTGATTGTGTTTTGATTTTTCTCAAGAAGAATTTGCAGTTATGAGTTTGAGTTACTTTGCAATGCTTGGGTTTTCATATTAATCTTTTCACAGTGGCAGCTTAAGAGTTATGCAAAGTTAACTGAAAAAATTTAGCTCAAGTAGTCAAGAAGCGGACATTTGTTAGTAAAAAAACTGTGGTTGTTATTTTGCAATAAGAAACACAACAAGTCAAGTAACTACAAAGAACAATTTAAGTAGACGTTTTCCAGAGTCTTTATATTGTTAAAGTTTGTGCCTTGGCTGCAAACCCTGTTAAGTTTCAGTGCAGTGTTATTTGGTATAAATTCATTGACTTGTTTGTAGCATGTCATATGCAATATTGTATCATATCATGTATTGTATGGTGACCCATGTATCAAGGTACTCATCGTACTGTGGGAAAATGTAGCATTGCAGCCTTTACTGGATAAAGCATCAAGCCGCGGCTACACAAGCAATTTAATTTTTGCTTGCGATGGTGATGCGATTTTTTTTTAATTGTCACTTAGCGGCATGTGGTGGTGGCTACACTTGGTGGCAAATTTTGGCACGAGTGACAAAGTCTCTGATTTTGTCACAAAAAATTCAACTCATTGAATTTCTCATGATTTTTGGGGGGGGGGGCAAATTTTTTCAGCTGTCACATCGCCTGTGCGAGGGTGGCTACACATGTAATTTTCACAGTGCAGTGCATGGTGACACAACAATTTTCAAAAAAGTTGCATCACCATCACAAGCAAAAAACCGCCTGTACTGCCACAGCTTTACGCAACACTTGTGAAGTGGATGTGTGACAGGTTGCATACAAGTGGTTCAGTCACTTGCTTACAGTCTGCTTTTGTCACTTGGGCCAGAATGTTTTACTGATAAAGATACACTACGTGTACAAGAAATGTACATTGTCTTACTATTAGAATATACAAACTCATTTTATTTAAGACATAAAGTAATCTGACTAGTGGTCTGCTATTTTGGAATATCTCCCCAGGGAGGTAAATAATGTTGGGAATTCTGAAATTCATGAACATGCTACACCCACAAATTAAAGAACAAACAACCATTGCTTACCTTTTTACTGAGAAAAATCAGACATTTTTAGAAATGAAAGCATATATATGGTATGAGTTTTTTTTCTTCGATAGCAACACAGCTTAGCGTGGGCTTGTACATTGGCTTCATCTTCATTGTTTTCAGTTACAATTCTTTTCTTTTAGCCTCGACTTTGTTAACCAAACTTGCTTTCAGCACAGTGGATGTCCTAGTCAATACCACCAACTGCCTAATAGTGAACTAAGATTTCCAACTTTGAAAATATGTCGGTTGAACATAAAATGAAATGAGCTTGATGCAAGACCATGTGTGCATAAATTTTTTACGTTAAAACTGACATGCTCCTGCTGCCTTTTAGTTATGTTTTTCTTTCCGTTATTCTTTAATAATTTTTTTTTCTGTCTTATTGTGATAGCATCAACAAATTCTTATTTCCTAATTTTTTTTCTAATTACACAAATTATTACATGCAACCAGCAGGTGGCATGCATGCATGCGCATTACATTATAAGGTAATCAAGGAGGGAAGTGATACAGCTAGTAGGAGGTAATTTTGTTAGTATTCAGTAAAAACCACATGTAAGAACCAAGTGAATTAAGAACCTGTAGGCTAAAATTTTGGCATTTAAATCCCCATTATATAAGGACCTGTTCTTCCAAGAAATTGAAACAAGTTCTTATTTGGAAAACCAGAAAAAATAGCAACAGTAACAGCAACATTAAAATATTAAATAACAAAGGATACAGTCTATCAACCAGTTTAATTTAGTGACGATCTCAGTGTATATGTTTCCCATATAGACTAGACCCATACAGACTGGTTGTTGGACCAGCAGCAAGCACCTTTTCCTCTTAAGAAAATAAGAAGCCATTTCAGAACCTCAATGACCTAAATTCTCAGTAGGCACCAAATATATAAGAACCTTTTTAGGCTAGGTTGGAAAATCTAGGTTCTTATATGTGGGTGTTTACTAATTGTTTACTAAAGAATTGATCTCTTCAACCAATTTGCCTTTTTCGCTCAGTAAATTACTATTCTGCCTCTGTTTACCTACATGTAGATTTCAGAAAATTATTTAAATGGCTTGGAGGAAATAGTGCTTATTAACTGATGATGTGGTCTTGAAATCCAAATTGATCCAAATTAACTCTACTTTGGAAGGCAGACTATTAATCAATGTAGAAGATATAGTTCCCTGTTTATTTCTTGAACTGAGAGCTTAAAATTGAACTATTAGCCTATTACAGATCACATATACAGTGCCATTCAGCTGTAGCTGTTGCTGAAAACTGAGACAAATAGAGCAGAGGACCTGATGCTTGGCTGAAAATTTCTGGTTTCTGTGTTTTAGTTCAAACAGAGAACAACAAGAAAAATCATTCGCGCTTTACTTGAGTAAGATCAGTTTTTCTCGCCATGAGATATTGTAGTGGAGTTGAATACATTCCTAAGCACATTCCTGTGGTTATTTTTGTGAGCCCTCAAGTATATTCGCTGATGTTTGAGAGATCTTCAGTATTCCCAAGAGAGGAACTTCGCTGCATCGTCGGGCTACCATGTATGTAAGATTTAATGGCACCCTTGCTAGCCAAGGGTGTCTGGGGTTCCTGCTGTTTAGAGTAGGAACTTGTCTCATTTATCAATGATGTCATGCTCAGTAGTCTTGTAGTTTGTGTGTGTGTATGTGTGTGTTGCAAGGCAAGCTATTTCGTTCATGGCTGATGCCGGAACAGTCGATTTCCGGTTTTGATCACACTAATATTCATGCACATGGTGCAATGTTTGTTTTTGCTGGCGTGACTGAAAATGGAATTCTGCATTGGAACATTGATTTCACCTTTTGCATCTTCTGTCCACTGGCGATTGTTACCCCGCCTTTTTTTTTTCATTATAACCCCGCCGGCAGGACGGGGTCCAGTAATACCTGTTTTTTTTTTTTCACCCCACTATCAGGACGGTGTCTACTAATACCCATTTTTTTCATGTTTTTTTTCGTGGTCACTTGCCCCAGACCTCCGGTTTTCGCTCGGCCAAACAAATACTCGTCGTGTCATTCACTACGTATACATTGGCTAGAGCTTGTATCTTGAGTGACCATAATATCTTACACACCCCAAGCGGAGGGGAGACAACGGCGGGGTCTAATGGTCCTGGGGCTCTTCTTGTTACCCCGCCCTCAGGACGGGGTCTAGTAATACCCGTTTTTTTTTTGTTTTGTTTTGTTTTTTTTTTGGTGGTCACTTGCCCCAGACCTCCGCTCAGTCAAAACAATACTTGCCGGTAATCTTCGTTCATTCAGTGTTTATTCGCCAGAATTTTCATGAAAGTTGGTGTAGAAAATTACTGGCGATTTAATGGCATAAGAACCCCTTCGATGAAAGCAAGAATGAAGGTGCTAGCGAGCTTTGAAGCTGGCATGGATTCTAATAACTTGCCCTGGCACGTAAACATTACATCACTGAAACACAGAAGCCGATTCAGGGAAGTCCCTTGCTTTCACCAAGTAGAATAATTCAACAGTGAAATGCAAGCATTTTTTGGCAGTTTTTCTTTGCTTCACCGAAATCTTTAGGGAAAGTTGTGTAGAAAAGTACAAGAAATTCAATGGAGTTGACTTCTCTTCGACGAGAGCAAGGGTGAGCTTTGAAGCTGGCATGAATTCACCTAACTTGCCCCGGCACGTAAACATTACGTCACTGAAACACAGAAGTCGATTCTGGGAAGTCTCTTGCTTTCGTGAAATGCAAGCATTTTTCGGCAGTTTTGGTTTACCAGTGTAGAAAAGTACAAGGAATTCAAAGGAGTTAACTTCCATTTGATGAGAGCAAAGACGAAGGTGCTGGTGAGCTTTGAAAGGCAACAAATCGAGCTGGCATTATTCCCATTTTGATGGCACAATAGTAATTTGCGTCAGACCGAGTCACGCTATGGTCAAAATAATTCATCACGCTCTTTGTCACGCATGCTAAAACAGAGAAAATGGGGCAGTTCATGCCTTGATTTATATTATCAATAGCAAACACATAAAACGTATGATAAATCACCACTTGGGCTTGTATCTTGTGTGGCCACATTAAATATATTTTGGACCCTGAGGGGAGAGAGAACAACGGCGGGGTTAATGCCCCTGGGGCTTTTCTTGTTTTCTTACCCCGCCATCAGGACAGGGTCTAGTAATACCCGTTTTTTGTTTTTTGGGTGGTCAGTTGCCCCAGACCTCCGGTTTTTGCTCAGCCAAACAAATACGTCTTGCAGACATTCGGTCAACATAAGTACTATCTTCAGTCGGTTAGCATCGATTCGCCAAAATCTTCATGAAAAACGGTGTAGAAAATTACTAGCGATGCAATGGCATAAAACTCTCTTCGACGAGAGCGAGGATGATGATGCTAGCAAGCTTTGAAGGTCAGAGATTCTATGTTGTTTATATTTTCGTTGGTTACTTGACGCAAGTCAAATTCAACAGTGAAATGTAAGCATTTTTGACAGGTTTGCTTTGCTTCACCAAAATCTTTGTGTACAAAGTTACAAGGAATTTAATGGAGTTAACTTCTCTTCAACGACAGCACAGACAAAAGGTGCTAGCGAGCTTTGCAAGCCAACGATTCAAGCTGACATGAATTGGCCTTTTGATGCCAGAATAACAAGACTTGGCACGTAAAACTCACGTTATTCAAGACAGAAGCCGATTCGGGGAATTTCCTTGCTTTTACTAAAGCATTCATCGAATCATGGCCTAAAAGTAGACTTTTACGTTTCCTTTTCAGTAGATAACCGTTCCCTTTAGATTTTAGGATAACCTTTCCTGTATCAATCAATTTAAATTTCTGTGGCCTTGTTGTTTAGAATAACGCTGAGATGTCAGTTCTTTAAAAAAAAGGTGCTGTAAGTGAGTCACGCTATGGTCAAAACTATTTTGTCACGTTCTTCTTCGCCAGTGCCAGAACAGGTCGATGACCAAGGAATGAGGGATGGGAAAGGTGTTCATACCATTAGGGATTCATGTTATCACAAGGGGAAAGGGTGCAATGAAGACGTGGGGGGGGGGGGCAGCGAACATGTCAAAGGCAAGATAAATCACCAACTTCAAAAATTTACACCACTTGGGCTCATATCTTGAGTGACCGTGCTGTATTTTGCACCCCGAGGGGAGAGAGAAAAACGGCAGGGTCCAAAACCCCTGGGCCTTTTCTTGTTTTTTCATGGTCACTTGCTCTAGACCTCTGCTTTTTGCTTGGCCAAACAAATCTTTGTTGCAAACTTCTGCTTTACCTGGGCTCATATTTTGAGTGATCGTAACATATTTTGCACCCTGTGGGGAGGGAGAATAACGGTGGGGTCTAATGCCCCTTGTGGCTTTTCTTGTTTTTTGGGGTGCTCACTTGCCCCAGACCTCCAGTTTTCGCTCGGCCAAACAAATGCCCATCACATCTTTCGCCACACAGGTTAGGGCTTGTATCTTGAGTGACCATAACATATTTTGCACCCTGAAGGGAGGGACAACAACGGCGGGTCTAATGCCACTGGGGCTTTTCTTGTTATTCAAGAGATACAAAGAAAGGATTGTTTTAACAAGTGAAGACAGGAAACATGAATGGAACTATTTGTACTTTTAAGAACAGATGAGAAGACACATTTTGATAGTCCACTTGAGAGTGGTAATTAAAGGTTATTACAGGAAAGTAACGTTTTATGGCAGTGCCCA
Organism: Siderastrea siderea; assembly: GCA_964030785.1. Lineage (NCBI taxonomy): Eukaryota > Metazoa > Cnidaria > Anthozoa > Scleractinia > Rhizangiidae > Siderastrea > Siderastrea siderea. Next base: position 33,558,247 of record OZ034977.1, on the reverse strand, counting down.
TGATATCAAGAAGTCTACACAGTCAAGAGAGTCACCTTAGAGTGCTCAGTGTAGCTTTACTAGCATAGAATATAGCACAGTAAAAGCACAAATTTAAATAAAAATAATGTAAATATTTAGTTTTTGGTCATACAGTTTCTTATAAAATATTATAAATGGGTAGTTAGAGCTGCATTAAGCTGGTCTGGGCTTACAATGTGGTATGTACGTAAAACCGAATGAAATCTATGCTCTCCATTGACTCTTAATGAGCCTGTTGTTTTGTAGCAAGAACCTACACTGTTATTTACATCGGACATATAGATGATTCATTATCAATAATGTGTTTTGGCTATGGTTGATAGATTGACTGACTGACTCACTGACTGACTCACTGACTGACTGACTGACTGACAGACTGACTGATTGATTGATTGATTGATTGATTGATTGATTGATTGATTGATACAAGAGTAATGAAAAAAAAGGATTTATATGAGAAAAAGTTGTGAGAAGAGAAAAGAAGAGAGAAAGAAATCAAAATTATAGAATCAGAACAAAACTTGATTGTTGATTTTTAACAAAAATCTCCTTGCAGAAAAAAGTTTAAAACAGTTTTTCCATTAAAAAAAAACAGCAAGCAAAAAAGCACTGACAGCGACAAGATCTCCAGTCCATGGGATGTTTTTTTTTGTGTGTGAGAGAAAACCAGCCTGTAGAGCTAAACTTCAGCAATTTAGAATTTAAGGTCAAATCATCACTTATGGCCTTTCTCCTCTGAGCCCTTTCAAAAATGTTAAAATGTTTCAAAAGTGTTAAAATGTCATTTTTTTGACATTTGAGATATTTGAAATAAAATTCTTTAGTCATTTTCTCTAGGAACAGTGTCATTAGGTAGATGACCTGTAAATAATTAAGTTATGTTTTCTGTGTTCATAACTATGCAGATGGCAGATCCCCTAACCAGACAGGTGGGCAAAGCAGTCAGTCTCTTGAGTAAGTTATATAATTTGCTTTAATTTTTGTTTTTCTAAGTAGTGTTAGTAACAATTCAGTTTTGTTTTTACTTTCATTTATACACCCCTCTTAAAACAGTGCTCTCTGCACTAATTGTTTATCTGGTCGAAATATTAATGAATGATGATGATGATGATGATGATGATGATGATGAATGGCATTGTTTGTCATAAGAGGTGTACAGTTTGATACATTGTTGCAATGCTCATATAAGAACTTCCTTTTCATAAAAAATGTTTCTTCTTGGTGGACAATATGTTAACTGATTTTTTATGACTTTCACATAAAATGCTAATGCAATTTAAATGATTTGATGTGGTGTAGCACCTTGCAGTTCTTCAACCATCTCTTGAGACAACTGTTGCATCTGTCATTTGAAAAAAAAACATGAATCATGATGAGATGTGATTTGCATCTTCCACAAAGGTGGAAAGTTATATTAAATGTACTTCTCTTTTGAGCTGTACTATGTGGGATTGGTAGTTGATTTGTAAATGTTAAATTTTTTTCCCACTTATTTCTTGGTTTTAAGTCTTGAAAAGGGAGCTGATGGCCCAGACTACAACCTCTCAGGGAAATTAACAGAATTTACAAATACATACAAGGTAAATTCTATGATCTTAAACAATTTCTTATTTCTTTACACAATTTTCATTCATTTATTTTTCTGTCAAAACTTCTTGACAAAACACCAATTTATTCTTTAGTTTTAGTCAAGGTCATTGTGATAATTTTATTCTTGTTTCTAGGGTGTTGTCATCAAATACAATGAACCACCTGAGGCAAGAAAACCTAAGACTCGATGGAGACTTTATCCATTTAAAGGGGAAGAAGCAATGCGTAAGTAAATTAATGAATGAATTCAATTCAAAGACTGCACTTTGTACAGTCTTCTTCTCTCCTGTTTATTGCAAGAAGATTGCATGAACTGCAACATATCAAGCACAGGGTAATGAAATTCTTTGACCTCAAAGCCTGGTTCACACATGCAACACAAATGCAGATGCAAGGGATGGTCACATATGATGCAAATGCAAACACAATATTGCAAAGAATACCATGTACTCATGCACACATGGAGTGGTTTACCATGATGAAGAGAAGTCACATTTCACCCATAAGACAAATGCAAATGACTTGAAGGATCCTTGCAAAGATCTTTGCTAGGATCTATATTAGGATCCTTGGAAGATCTTTGTCAAATCCTTGAGGATCTTAACAAATGTTTTTGCTATAAAGATCTTTGAAGATCTTTCAAAGATCCTTGTCTTTAAGGATCTTTGACAGGTCTTTGACAATCCTCAAAGATCCTTGAAGATCTTGTGTGGTTTTTCACAAGGGAATGCATGCAGCATAAAAAGGTTATGACGTTTATCTGATGATGTAGCGAAATGCTACACCTTCCAAATGATGTTCGTATTTGGGCGGTTAATGCGTTCGATCTCTGATGATCACAAGAACAGATTTTTGAAATCGTTGTTACCTAGCTCCAAAAGTTTCATTGTTTTTTGTTGCTTGGTCTTTTAGTCAGGAAATTTCTAAAATAATCTAATTCGTGAGAATTTCCATGCATGCACTAAAAGCTAATTTGATTATCATTTGACTTGTTTAATGTTAACATTAAGGATTATTTTGGCGTGATTTATAGAATAGAATAGAATAGAACAGAATAGAATAGAATAGAATAGAAACTTTATTTACGTGTAAACTTTATCACCAACTTTATTTCTGACTCAAAAGTATTTTAATTGGGTAGTGGGCAGGTGTAGTGGGCTTTTGTTGAAATTCAGTAATTTGTCGAGCTTGAGTTCTTAATAAGCTCCAAAACAACTTATTTACGTGCAAGAGATCTTGAAAAATTACCTTGGAATTTGTTTCTGTTCAACATTGTTAACAAACTTCTCTATTTATTATTTCCGTGAAAAATGATTTACCATGCTTATGATTTCAGAATATTTCGATTCTTTTCAAATACTTGAACTGGATTATTTTTCCTAGACCGCGTCAATACTCCTCTCCCTGGTTTTTTCAGCTGTTATTCTCAGAGCTGCATGACGTCTCACGCTATAAGTGACACCCTCTACCATGCAACCGTATTGCTCCTGATAACCTACTAACATCTGAAAAACAACTACAAACTATCCGTGCGGATCCACGCTTTTTCTTTGGAATTTCTTGCACAAAAGATACGCCAAAATGTTTACATCAAGGATATCGAACTACATGACTGTACCTAATTCTAATGTGGTTCGCTGATGACAGCGGGGCTCCTTCGCGGGCTGAAGACCCACAAAGACGGAGCTAGGGGGTACTCCCTCGTAATATCTATACCCAACGGGGTCGTAATTTTGGGACTCCTGATCTAAAACAGTATTCATGTCTAGATGGGAATCTGCCGCCCAACGGGGTCGTGATTTTGAGACTCCTGATCTAAAACAGTATTCATATTCGAGACGTTTTCTAGAATGGGTTGTAATATTGCAAACGCACGAAAGCATCAAGATATCAGCAGTGATTTTAAACTATTTGTAGGGAAAGAAGTAAATGGCTAATCAACTAATGGGGAAAATAACACAGCCTGGTTTGCGTCGAAACAGTTGTATTTCGGAGGTGTAAGTTGGCGAACAAACTAAGAAATAACTTTTCTAAAACGGGGTTAAATATCTAGAGCAAGGTATTAAAAAATTGCCTATTTCTAGAACGGGGTATCACTTTGAATGCAGAAACCTTCTTAAACGGGGTCTAATTTTGGAGGCCTGGGCGGCACACACCCACCCAAAGCCTACTCAAGTTCCCCCCCCCGGGGGGGGGGGGAATGTGCATATCCATGTGAGTTGATTTTGGTGGTCACGGGATGTATTTTCATGGTTATTCTACCCTTTTTAAGATAGACGTTTTGAGGATAAAGAGCAATAATCCATTCATCAATGAATGCTGACAAGAATCAGAAGGCAACAATATTAATTTGGCCGCTGGCCTCTCGTACGCCTCATTTTCAAAACGGTAATTCTACATCCTTATAATAGCCCTACTTGAAATGGAAATTAAAGGGTTTGATGAATAAGTGATGGTGCCTGTAGAAGAAATTGTAGAGCTTAAAGGGAAGAAACTCTTGTTCACGGACAGAGTGGGTTTTTTAGAGGAGATCTAGAAAGCGACCATCTGCAAAGGACCACTTGAACGATAGGCTTTTGTTTAAATTTTTCAAGCACTTCTTTCACTTTAATGGTAAAGTAAATTGCAGAAGTGGAATCGCTTGTGAGTAACTTTACTCAAGGCAAAAACAGATTGAAAGTATTTTGCTTTCCTAAGCAAACAAGTGCTTATAATTATCTGGCTAAACTTTTATTTTATGAAGGTCCCTTGTCCCTTTTCTGTGTTAATTCATACAAAGAAATTTGTAAATAAGCAGTCTGAAATAAACAAACCCAAATCTCTTATTGCAGATTACACTTTCCCACGGGGCGAGATGAGAAAATGTAGTATGTAATTTTCAAGATTTTTTATTTGAAGTTACTTGTTTTTTATCGGCATATTTATAATAAGTCATTTTATTCACAAAAAGGTAATAGTGACTATTCTAGACTAAGGTGATGGTGTTGTCTCGATCCAACTTGTTTTTCTTCGGTTCTGCACATTGGGTTGTTTTGACTGATGGAAAATTTATTGAACAAATGAAAAGTCGCTCTGCCGTCAATATAAGATGGAATCCATCAGGAAATTGAGTAACCAGTGGACAAAAACCTTGTACCAGAATAATTTAAAGTTTATCGCATTCTTTTTTACACTTTTTAAGAGCTATAGACGTAATTAGTTATCTGTAATAACACCAAAGACAATTTCTTATGGGAGCCCGTGAAATTAAATTTCAAATTTCACAGGAATTGTGTAAACACGGGTAAAATAGGTAAAGTTTTATGCGTAAGACTTCATTTTGTGAAACTTGAAATTTATTTTCTCGGGCTCCTATAAGAAATTGTCTTTGGGGTTATTACAGATAACAACTTACAACCATAGCTCTCAAAAAATGTAAAAAAGAATGCGATATGCTTTGAATTATTCTGGTACAAGATTTTTGTCCACTGAAAATTAAATTTACTCAATTTCCTAATGGATTGCGTCTAAACTTGTCTTAGTGTGAATTAAGCTCTATTTTTTCAGTTGAGGAACATTTTCATATTCACTTGAGGTGAACGTCATTTCTCTCCAAATTTAACAACGAAACTAAGACTTGCCAATTGTTTTGATGGGTTTCTCTGTAACTATAAGTTCTGTGTTAAAAGTGGCTGAAGTAAGTTTTTTTACTGGGACAAGTTTATTATTCTGTGGAGTTTCATTACTATTAGAGAGTGAAATGAAAAAAGGTATTCAACTAACTAAGCAAAGTAGTTTTCGGCAGAGAGCAGTTTCATCCAGCTCTATTCCTAAAATGGGTGTTTTGCTGTTAGGGTAGGGTTAGATATAGCCTAGCTATACTATAATAGGCATGGACGCAGCATCCTTACATAAAAGTATGTCTGTGTTGGAGAGCTTTCCATATATTTTAAGTCTGAAACCAAGTAGTTAAAAGTAAACTAAGGCTCTGTGGATGGGATCATTAAAAATCAATGTAAACAACACCCGTAGATATAAATATTAAGAGGCAATGTCTACTAAGACCGAGCGAAATCGAAAATATGTGGCACATGATGAAAAATCAAAATTCTCCGTTTTTCGCCCAGAGATACCTTATGGTAGCTCTAGAAACGTGGTGGCATTTTTTGTTGAGAAACTATTTTTAAACCTCCAAAAAATTTAAAAACCGTTACCGCACTACGTGTCTCTATAAACACCCCGAATAAACGCAAATCATACCTTCTCGTAAACTTCGCTCTGTTTAATTCGCGTCACGGAACAATCCTGTTCTGAGCTTATAAATTTGCTGTTGAAGAGTTTACAAGTAATTTGAGTCAAATTATTCTTTTGTGGATTAATTTTCAAGGTCATGGCAGGCTGCTGAAAACCACTAAAATTCGCTTGCTTTGAATTTTCAATTTGGCACAGTTTTTCAAGAGAAAGTTTCCCTCCCCGGTAAAACACCGAATCACTTGAAATTCAGAATTCTTGAAAGAGGAAATGCCGTTCTTAAACCAGGTTTAAAAATTAGTTTCGGGCTCTTTATCAGCGCCGAGTACAAACGCTCTCAAAATCGCGATAATTACAACATTAACACGTCAACGATTGGCACATACCTACGACCAAATAACCGAAAATGTGGACATTTCTTCTATTTTGGTCGGTATTCGGTTGTAATCCACAGCAGAAAGGTAATGTCTAGCTCACCTGAATATGGTATTGTCTAAATATCAGGTTCTGTGCGTACTCTTTCATAATAACCATCTTGGCGTCCGGGGTCAACAACATCACTGAAGCATCGCGTATTGGCAATCAACCCAAATGACTTATTTCCATCCCGCCTCCTTTTGTTAAAATGAAGAACCTTGAGGAATAAAATGATTTTGCCTTATTTGAACTTCAAAAGAGTTTTCTCCTATAAGACGTCTTTTCTTGATCTGTATTCGTTGTAAAATTTCGAAACGATAATTCCTTGCCGAAAGCTTACAAGCCTGTTTAGTTTGAGTCACGCAACAAAACGTCACGCACTTTATTTTACCCGACGTCGGGTTTGACTTGGAGGGGGAAATGCACAGGAAACAAAACAAAACCAAAAAAACAACAAGCAGGCAAGCAAAAAACAAACAAACAAAAACAAAGCAATGAGAACTTTGAAAACCTGTGGACCCAAGGACCGATTACGGTCAACTGCCGCTTATAAGCCCTGGGCTTATACAACTTTGTAAGGGTTTTGGGTGGGCTTATAAACGGCGGGGCTTATATCTGGGGGGGGCTTCTAAGTTTCGAAATGAGCCACAGCAGTATTGATCGAAATACGTTTTTAATTTACCAGTTTTCAATTAACCTTTGAAACCTCACAATAAATCGAATTCGTTTCAATTTTAATTTAACAACAAAATCAAAACTGTAACAACACGAACGTAACCGGAACGCAACAAAACAGAAGCTCAGAGTTCATCTTCGCAGTGTTCTGTGAGAGTGCTTAATATTAAGGAAACAGGGAAAACTAGAGGGCGACTTATATCCGGTGGAGCTTATACCGGATGTATTTTTTTGTTTACAGGTAGATGGGCCTATAACTGGGAGGTTGGGCTTATAAGTGGCAGTTAACGGTATTTATGTATTTATCAGTATCATTAGAGGCAGTGAAGCCTTGCCAAAACCTTGCCTGTTGCTAGGGCTTTGAAAAAGAAATTGTTACTAGGTCTCTATGCATTGGTCTTCAAAAATTGTTCAAGACAGGAGTGAGAATGTAAAAATGTATGTTGAGTTTACTCAAGACCAGGGGGTGTGGCCAGGGGTGCCGTAACCGTCCTTTTCGTTCTTTATAAGCTTATTAAACCATTTTATGGCAAACCTAGCGGATTACAATTTTATACATGAAACTCAAAATTAAGTTGAGTTTGAAACTCAACTCATGTTGAGACTCATCATGACAAGGAGTCCTAATGTTTAGGGGTCTTTGTCGCTTTCCACCTGATCTTCTGAGCAGTGCGGGTGACGAAGGTGGAGAACCATCCTTGTGACGAATGGCTAACGCTCGAAACGTCAGCTTTCAATCTCTTCACGGTGGCTCAATTTACCTTATCAACTCAGTTGATAAATACAAAGTTTTGTGTTTCGCTTCCCCACCGATGCAGCACCACAGTTTCTCTAGAAACTAACCCCCTTTTTTGTCAAGAGACAGTTGGTTGTGCGATTTTTCTGCGTCTTCTCACGGCTGAGGAGAACGAGCTCGGTTTCGCTTAGAGCACTGCTATGGACGGTAGACTATCAGGTGACAGGGCCTTAGATTTCAGCGCAGTTATTGGTCTTATAGGTCCCACGCCATATGCTCTTCATACACGGACGGATTCTTTCTTTAGAAAACTGTATATTCACACCATCGATCTTCCAAGTGGTAACTAAACGGGCTTGCAATGGACGCGCACCGGATGACACTTAAGGATGGTTCTCCACCGGGATCTTGATATCGTGTCCGGAGTTTAGGAGGACAAATGTATCCGACTTAGTCTCCACCAGCGTTGCGGTCGCAGGCTCCCTTCCTTCCATGGGGAGGGAAGGGAGCCAAGAGTTTGAACACCACGCCCAGCTCTGCTCCTAGTACTCCTGCGCAAACTATGGTAGCCCTGCAGGCCCTACAGTGGTAGCAGCCAGCGCTGTCTTGCCGGAAGCTGACTGTCTTCAGGGCTGGTATGGTAGTATTAATCTGCTTAATGACCTCTGCCATCACAGCGAGGAATGCACAAAAGTGGGTATGAGAAAAAAGTGTACTTACCAGAGCCCACTGGACGGAAGACACCGATGTGTTGCAAAATAGCTTTGGACTCCGACTTGCCATTTCCACGGTCTGCTTTTCTCACTTTCCCGTTCGAGGCATACTTAGACAGCCCTGGTAGAACTCAACATGACCAACGTTGATTAGTTCCCTCTGCGCTATTCCCAGACAAGAGCGATGGGCTGGGCAAATGGTCCATGTTAAGAATACTAATTAAAAATACTTTTGCGCGTGATAAAAGAAAATCAACGAAGCTCAACTTCTGAGTGGATATCGCTGATTCCAACACTGCAAGTGTGACCCGAAAAGTCTTTTTTCCAACTGGAACAGCAACTGCTTGTTCATATCGCTTGTAAGAGGCGCAAACGCCTGCAGCTAGTTTCTGAAAAGAATAAGTGACCTCTATTCGCAGCCAAGGGAGATAATGGTTTGATTGGCTATTGTACTCGGTAACAGGGATCCTGTCTGCGAGAACTCCAAAGAACCTATCCTTTTACAATGGTGCGATATAGAGGAAGCGCTCTACAACTGCTGCGTGTTAAATCTGGCGTTTTCCTTTTTTTTTCTTTTTTTTTAACGAAAATTATCAGTTTTTGAACATTTACTCAAAGCCGATCCGCACTTAAGACATTTTGCCTCGTTTCCAATAATGCCGCACCTGAAATTCTCACACGCCTGATTTCCAACAAGAAAATTATTTCAGCAAATGGCAGCTTCTCGAGGCGCCTTCTTCGACGCAACACTGGTGGCTTGCAAGTAATATTGAAATCCTTCACCGTGAAATTAATTAGACTTGAAAAGTCGAACTCTTGAAATTTGCTATTTTAGACTATCGGAAGCTAATACTTTCTGCTTCTAGTGAACACGTGACAATTTTTTCCTCTCGCCAGAGCGTCACAAAATGTACATCTATGTAATCGGCAACTTCCTTTTCACAGGTCAGAATTGCGTAGTGAATAGTCCCGTCATATGTAGTATCACTCTATTTTACTAGTCGAAAGATATTTCAGGCATAACTTCGGCGGTGTAACATGACACCAAGCAGGAGGACGGAATGTAAGTAAACAAACACACTTGTAGCCAAGTGCTACGCATTGAAAACTTACGATTATAGAGAAAAGTGAACTTCAAATTTTCAGGAAACTTGTAAAAAACAAATGGATGCCTTCTTTGTTAACCTTCGATATGCTTTAGTTTAAATCCTGGAAAAAAATTCAGCTATCTCTGCGGTTTGTTTTTACATTGAGGCAGTCCGGCATCTGGGATGAAAACGGGAAAGGATCATTCCGGTCGAGTTGCTGAAACAAACGCCATCACTATTTACATCGCCTTCTATCTTGTGTAATTTTTTTCATAGCTTAAGTTATTTCAGACGTCCTAATCTTTCGATTTTTTTCCCATTTTTGCAATCCATCACCAAAACCTATCCTGTGACTTGACCAGAACCCGTTGCGTGACAGACAAATTTAGTTAAATCAGACCATAATAACAGTGCGGTTTCTGAGATGAATGTTGAGATCACTGCAAAGTTATTTAGTTTCTTGAGGGAATTAACACTGGGAGATTTTAAAAATTCATTTGCCATTCGTTAAGGGATGCGAATGTGTTGGCGGAGTCTTTATTCATTAGTTGAAAGTCAATCTGGAGATACCAGGAGATAACGGTCGATTTCACGCGTCAAGATGGCCCTTGGACAGTACACCTAAAACTTGACAAAACCTGACATTTAGACAAAATCTTATTCAAGGTAAGCTAGATATGACCTTTATCCTGTACTTTTCATCCAAATACCAAAGGACACAAGAAAAAAATTCCAAGTTTTCGGCTATTCGGTCGGAGGCACGCGCCTATTGTTTGTACTGGTTGCCAGGTTAATGTTGTGATTATCAGGATTTTGAGAGCGTTTGTACTCGGCGCTGATAAAAAGCCCGAAACTAATTTTTAAACCTGATTTTAGAATGGTATTTCGTCTTTCAAGAATTCTGAATTTCAAGTGATTTGGTGTTTTACCGGGGAGGAAAACTTTCTCTTGAAAAACTGTGCCAAATTGAGGATTCAAAGCAAGCGAATTTTAGTGATTTTCAGCGGCTCGCCATGACCTTGAAAATTAATTCACAGATCTAAAACAGGACTCAATTACTTCCTACACACTTTATAAGCAAACTTCCATGCTTAAAATGGGGGTTTTCTGGGGTGCAAATCAAACAGAGCGAAGTTTACGAGAAGGTATGATACACGTTTATTTCGCGTGTTTACAGGACACGTGTGGCGTAATCATGTTAAATTTTTTTTTCGGGCTTAAAAAAAAAATTTCAAGAAAAAAATTCCACCACGTTTCTTAGATTGCTATAGGGTATCCGTGGAAAATTTATGAGGGAATTTTATTTTTCATCATGTGCCGCCACTCGCTCGATGTTAGTGGACATCCCCTCTTAATAGCAAAAGATCCAAAGTCTAAGGAACTCACATCTCATATAATGAAAACAAAAACAATTACCCCTTTTTTTCTCAAAATTCGAAAGTTGGTTAAGCTGGGATCTTGCTTTTATGGGACAAACACTACTGGCAAAAACTTTAGGAATGTCCCTGAAGAAACTTTCAAAGAAAGTTCAAGATAAACTCTTTAGTTTTCTCTGGAGAATCAAGAAACTAAGAGAAAATATAAAGATAATTTTTTTGTTTTGTTTTGTTGTTTTTTAATTTTGCGGCAATAGTTAAAGCAATCTGCAGTCCTTGTCATGTCGTATGGAGAGCTATCCCAAATGCATTCTTTAAAAAATATGGATGTCTGACGTTCTTGCTTATTACAATAATCACATCATCTCAAAAGCCATGAAATCGCAATTTTTTTCTACCACAAATGTATTTCAAATTTCTCTGAGGTATGAATGAAAAGTCTAAGTTTATATCTGAGTCAGCCTATATTTTCTTGAAAGTACCGATAAAACTGTAATTGCTTTTATGGGTTCAGTGCTTCTACCTTCCAATTCTTGCATTCAGGGAAATTAGCAACTCTGAAAAACGAAAAACAGGAAGAATAAGAAAAAAGTGTGCACCTCTTCTGGAAATCAATCCGAGGACTTACAGACTGCAAGCCCGACATCTTGCCACCCGTTGAAAGATAAAACGTTTATAAACTGCCGTTTTCACCAAGGTGGACACCGTGAAACGTTTTCAAATTAGGCGGGCACTTGTCCAGGACGTTTTGGTCCCTGACCCAACATACAGACAAAGACGCAAAATCGGTCAATGGATACTTTTCGGCTTGCTGTTGTTGCCGTTGTTGTTGGTGTTTTTTTTTTTCCTTTTTTTTGCGTGTGTATGTGTTCTGTCAAGCAGTTAAGGACGGTGCATGGCCCCTATTGCTAACGCGCACATTTTCTGCGCATCGCGCGATTCCTGTATGTGCAGTGGTGCGAAAATAAAATTTTAGGTGTATTGAGTTGTTGTTTTTGTATTTCGCTTCGGCTGTGGAAGTGTTGACCCGCAAATGGGGAACGTGAAACCAAAAGCGAAATGGTAGGTTAATGAAAGAATCCGGGCAGTCGAAGCGCCAGCGCTTGCACAACAAAAAACAAACATCGACACCGGCTTCCGACAACAAGTGAAACAAGGAAAGTAGCGCGGGAGGGACGAAGTTGACTAGGCGAGAAGGTGGACGAACAGTGGATCTCGGCGTGTTAGCTGAACAGACTTGTTTTTCTGGAAAGCGACCTTCTGAAAAGACCACGATAGCGTCAACCTTTCGGTTAAATTCTCAAGTACTTCGCTTCCACCTCCACGGTAAAGAAAATTACCAATTTGATTGTGGATTTACATATTATAAGAATTGTTTAATTGAGAGACTTCCTATGTTGAAAATGATATTCTTAAGATGTTAAAGTGAATGATCGAATGGAATTGCTTCCGAGTAGTTTTTTAAATCTTTGGAACAAAATAATACAGCAGCTGATCGCGAGTTAAATCTCTTTGCCGAATAATACTTCGCAGGCGAAAAACTTGTGCCATTTTCCTCCATAATTTGCATGTGCTTGGAAGCTTCCAAAAACCTTTTTTGGGTAATTTTGGCCGGTAAACTGCCAGATGCCGCCGGTAGCAATACTATTTATTTTAGCAAAGTTATTTGATGATTGACAGAACTTAACAGCCAGCAGGATGCATGCGAATCAGTAAGAAATTCGTTTTTACATTGACAAATCTGTGAAGTCGCTACCGGCAGCAAGTTAAAATGGCATTATTAGAGCAACTGTAGTTTCACGAGTACTCTCCTTGAAGTTAATTAGCTTTCCCAAGAATGCTGGAAGAAGAGGTGCCTGTGAAAGCTGTGCTGAAGTCTTGTTTTTGACGAAAAATAGGTCAACTTCACTGTTTCCTCAGCGGTCTGCATTCTGTTTTTTTGCCTTTATGTTTTCCCATTGTCGTTTTTCATCTTTTGGCGAATAACGACTGAAATGTACTGTATTTTAGGGGCCAATGAGTTGAGAAGAATCTTTACAAACCACAAATGCACTCCAATGTATGAGTGTTTAGCGTGATCAGGATAAAAACGGAGAACAATTAGTAGAAAAGTACGAAGTTTTATGCTGGCATGGCCTTCCTCTCTCTCTTTTAGAATGCTTTTAAAACAGTGTTTCAAAATGAAAGTCGTAAAAAGACACTGTCTAGAGGACAAAGTTGAAGCAAACTACTTGTTTAGATTGAAACTGTGTCTCACCTAACGCGAAAACCGAAAGTTTCAGACACTTGAGCAGTATTGTATTTCAGATCTTTTGCAGTGAAATAATCACTCCTATTTTTAAGGTACTAACATGTTGTCATTTCCACGTGTGGCATTTTCTTAGCAGAGGGAAAGGAAACGTATTTAAGGCTTACATCTAATGAAAAATCTTTCCATTTGTAATTTGTTTGTAAGAGATTAGAAAGAGTCAAAAGCGTAAACAAATTGTGAAGCAACTTCTTGAAAGAAAAACAAAAACGGCACCTAACTGACCCGCCTGATAGTCTATGAAATATTAAAAGAAAACCTACCTCCTGTCGGTCTGGAAAAATGTCGATAGCTGTTATAAACTGCAGCAACCGATGGAATGAAACCGGGTTGACCTGCTGAAGTAGACGAGTAGCCGAGTTTGATAACTCCACTAAACGATCTAGCCGAATGAGAAGGAACAAATCGAAAACTTGACGAGAAATTTCAACTTTCGATTACAGCTAGGTTAGTTCGCTTCAGAGCTACAGATTCCGATTTAGTGGCATTTCGTGTTATTTGTCAAGATCCGAACACGATGAAAACCCAAAACAATAAGTTATATCTAGCTGCTGTAGATAAGCGACGTTTCCAGTTCATTCAAACAAACAGCCAAAAAGTCTGAGATGATTTGACACGCCTTGACAGTTAAATGACAGGACATTGAAACATTGTGAAAACCAAGGAACACGGCGCAAGAAGAAGAAAATATTTCATGCAGACAGTTTGAAGCTGGAACAAAATTAATAACAACAGTAGTGTGACTTTCGAGTTCGGATTGTTGTGGAGCAATTCGCGGGAAAATGCTGCAAGAATTTGCGGCGCTGTGCAAACACCGTGATCGAAAGAACATCGCGCCCGAAACTAGCCCCGCAAAATTTTTGGGCCCGAAGAGTTTTCGGATTTTTTGAGAAACGAACACCAGCTTATTTATGGGAGCTCCGGGGTTAGGCTAGCTAGCCTAGCTATATATATATTACAGGCTTGGTCTGACCCCACTGACAATTTGCAGTAGCCTTCTAGAACTTCCAAGCATGTAAACAACAATCAAGATTCTCGCTGCACAACATTCATTCAACAATGAAATCGCCTAACGGCACTCCGTTATAGTATGTTCTTTGATAAGGCAATTGTAAAATCCCCATACAGTTGGCAGAGATTAAATCAATCGACGTTTTACGAGGATTTTGCTTTGCTGCATCCTTTCACCATGAGTCCCCTCCCCCATCTTCGATTCCCAGCATGCATCACTTCGACTTGCATTTTATTCCCCACCGGGGAGGAGAGCGTCAAGAAAATTGTCACTGATGGAGAACACGTCGTACGTGAGTTAGGAAAAAGTGAAGTTAACTTTTTAAAATGCACGGTTACCCCTAGTTTTTATGTGATCAAACAAAAGCAGGACAACTGTTAGGTATTGTGAAATATTCTTTTTCAGAAGAAAAACCGTCCGTCAAAAGTTATTTTACAAAACGTTCCAATTTACTGGGTCAAACAATGGCCCGCCAAGAACAGGAAATTAGCATATAGAATTCGGCAGCATGTTGAGAATTGTATCTTTGTTATTCATTACAAAGCGCCTATCAGTTTAGACATCTTCATGTCCTACTTAAGTCAAACAATGGCTATCTTTTATTTAAAAAATGCTCAATCAGCACTGTTTTACCATATTTGGGCCTACTTATCTCTGAAAAATTCACGGTGACCCCCCATTTTCTTTCTGGATTTTAACAGCCCTAGGTACGAGTAACAAATCCCACATGGCCACAAACAGGAAAAGAAACCTTCCTATTAGGCGCCACCGTCCTTAAGGTGCCTGAACACAGTTTGCGCGCGTTCTACGATTTGTACTGCTGACGTAAATAAGCGCGCGCATAAGGCTTTGAGAAAGACAAACATGGCGCCTATACAGCGACCATTTCATTTTGTTCAGTGAAGTTTTTGCAAGGATTTTTTTCCGTCATAACAATCAAACAGTTTGTTATGTATCAAAAACGTTTGTTTTGCAATGCATTAAAGGTAACACTATTGGAAAATACCCTGCCTTTCTGGGATTGTTTGTATGAATCGAGAAAGATCGAGAATCCTGTCAAATGCAGCGCATGCGCAGTTAACCAGAACATTGTGACTGCTCGATTTCGTGGAAATGCAATGATTTCTACGGAACCACTCTTTAGAATTTCATGAAATTTGGTAGAATAATAGTTCAGAACACGCTTAACTCGCCTACAAACAAAAATTGAGATCTAACAGAGGACATGTTCAGAAAACGTTAAAATGCAAAACACCATTCTCGTTCCCAGAGCCTACGATCTGTTCTGTCAGCGGTGGGATCGTAGGCCTCTGGTATCAGCCATTACCGGATGTCGTGAAATTCACGACATCCGGTAGCGCATGTCTAATCCGTTAAGGTGCTATTGCGCCTGCTCCGTTCTCGTCCGTGGAGCTCTGGGCATGACAATTCTGACAACAACAGAGAAATTTGAATTCCTATCGATCGAGTTGTGGTGCTTTATGGATCGACTAAAAGCTGCTCGGGACCCTCTTAATCTCCTGCAATTAGCGGAAAACCTGGAGCTTTAAAAGAAACAAACTTAAGAAGCTGCCTTTCGTGCCGTCGTTGTTCAGAAGAACGATTGTCCCTGCATTTTGCTCACGGGTTTTGGATTTGTATCTTGCCTGATTAAAGGTATAATATTATTGCAGTTGCGTTATATTGAATTGTGCAGACATTTTGTTACATTCCTCTGGTTTCTGTTGTATGAGAATGTCAACTGTGTACTTTTCGTTTCGCCACCCCTAAACGCTATACTGTATTACGTTTTACCCCATCGAAAATTTCCAGAAGCATTTGGCGCCCAAGTTTTTAAACATCGACATCAAGAGGTCATTACAAAAGTTGATGAGACAGTTACATGTAAGTTTATTTATGGACAAGCTGTAGTTTTGTAGAAAATGCTGTAGCGAGGAAAGAATCGCTGGCATTTAGCGACAATTTCAACACTTTGAATTCAAAATTTGGTCGCTTAATCTGCCCTTAGCCGCATTCTTTGCGTGGAAATTGATCAAGTCAATATATTAATTAATGCCCTGATTAATTCAATCGGAAATAAAACGTTATGCGTAGAAGCCAAAACATTTTTACGTTATTGCGCATACAGTTTGAATCGGCCAATCAAAAAAAATTAATTTTTGGCCGTTACCAGAGCTACAAGTGACGTAATTTAAAAAAAGCCGCGTAGCTCTGGGGACGAGAATGGCAAAACACAAAATAACAGAAGATCTCTCTGTCAAAATTTCATGAGACCAGTGTCAATAGGCCAATATCTTTCTGAGTTTTCTAGAGACAAATGATGCAAAAAATCTAACGACTGGATTTTCTGAAAATAAATCAAACCCGTTAATTAATGCTGGTTTACTACCAGCTGTGTTGCCATGGTAACGGTACCTAGTCCAATGAAACATATCAAAATATAATCTTTTTTAGTTGAACTTGCACCTTGCCAATTTTGGCGGTCCAAATACCAGTGGTTTGAAAATAACGATGAATAACGCATAGGTAAAAGAAAACTGTGTTCGGCCACCTTAAACTATGTAAAAGAAAAGCTGTCAACCTAAGTTTTAATGTAATGTAACAAAAGAAAAATCTGAACCAATCAATGTGGAGAAATATGGAATCGAGAGCTGATCGACTCCAGCGAACTCGCTCAGCAAGCAAGTTTATACCGTCGGAATTCGCAGCATTTGGCTGCAGTAAACCAAGAAGAGCGAGTGGCTTGATGTTTTTCTCATCCACAACCATGCTTTTTGGCCCGGTCTGAATACATTTTCAAAGGAAACAAATGCCTAAATATAAGCACACATGTTAGAAAATCACATATCAGCCCTCAGTAAACATCACAGAGGAGTGGAAGAGCAATTTGCACCACATTCAAAACAACAAGAAAAGCCCCAGGGGCATTACCCTGCCGTTCCCCCCTCCCCTCGGGGTGTAAAAGATATTATGGTCACTCAAGATACGCGCTCTAGCTTGTGTAGCAAAAGACGCGACGAGTATGTTTGGCCGAACAAAAACCGGAGGTCTGGGACAAGTGACCACCAAAAAAATGGAAAATAATAAAAACAAGAAAAGCCCCAGGGGCATTACCCCGCCGTTTCCCCCTCCCCTCGGGGTGTAAAAGATATTATGGTCACTCAAGATACACGCTCTAGCCTGTGTAGCAAAAGACGCGACGACAGCCTGTGTAGCAAAAGACGCGACGAGTATGTTTGGCCGAGCAAAAACCGAAGGTCTGGGGCAAGTGACCACCAAAAAAATGGAAAATAAAAAAAACGGGTATTACTAGACCCCGTCCTGACGGCGGGGTAAAAACGGGTATTACTAGACCCCGTCCTGACGGCGGGGTAACTACACTTCTCAAACTCATTAATAATTCATAAAGAGAAAACAAAGGAAATCACCACCGTGACGGTGGTTTGGATACCGGATCTTAATTAGCATAAAGTTTTGCGAACTTTTGCTTTGAATTTCTCCAAGAATTATGAATGGTTTGAGAAGCCATATCAAAAACTCGAAAGAGTGTTTCATCAGGTATCCAAACACCTCGAAGTCGGTCAAAAAAACTCGGCTGCGCCTCGTTTTTCCAACCCACTTCTCGGGGTTTGGATATCCTGATGAAACACTCTTTCTCGTGTTTGATATATTACTTCTCAAACTCATTAATAATTCATAAAGAGAAAACAAAGGAAATCACTACCGTGACGGTGGTTTGGATACCGGATCTTAATTAGCATAAAGTTTTGCGAACTTTTGCTTTGAATTTCTCCAAGAATTATGAATGGTTTGAGAAGCCATATCAAAAACTCGAAAGAGTGTTTCATCAGGTATCCAAACACCTCGAAGTCGGTCAAAAAAACTCGGCTGCGCCTCGTTTTTTCAACCCACTTCTCGGGGTTTGGATATCCTGATGAAACACTCTTTCTCGTGTTTGATATATTACTTCAGCTATGCAAAAACAACGTACGCATCAAATCAGACAATTCAACCTAACACAGTGCTAAAAATGTCAAAAACGCAACATCTACAAACACGCAAGCTTCAAACGGATAAGGATGAAAACCACATTATTATTTTGACAGTTGGCTACCTTTGATTACCAATAGAAATCCTGGATTTTCATCCGGCACAGTGGGGAAAGCCTTCACCAAACAGAATGCTTTGTCATGTCATTCTCACAAAGTACGTGAACTTGCACAAGAGCAACTCGCAAAACCAATCCCGGCAACTGATGAGACCCATGTGGAGGGTCGAAACCATGGTCGTCTTGCCTGTACAAAACGGCAGTCGAAAGACTTGCTTACAAAAGGAGGAAAAATATCAAGCTCCATAGACACGAAACTCAAAGTTTCGAAAGAGACTAATCGTTACCCATTGGACTGAAAACAATGTCAACAAACGGTGCCAAACCACATACACGTTTTAATGAAAAAATGGCACTTAATAAAACCAAGACAGTCATTGCAACGACAAATCTTTTAAGAGCCACTGTTCATATCCTTTCTTAAAAATCACATACTTGTCAGTGCAAAAATATTAAGAGGCTACATTAGATAAATGTTTCCATTGTTAGTTGTCGAGCAGGCCCGTCTCTCCTTGCAGGCCCGTCTCTCCTTGCAGGCCCGTCTCTTCTTGCTACTTCCCACAGTCAAAATTGAAAACAAGTATTCGCCGACACCTCACTAAAGCGTTGCTCGTGCAAATTAGATGCAGCTGTCTTTCGACTATGCTTTGACCTACTGTTATGAATGAACAAACACAAAATAATGGACAGAGAAATCATTTTTGAAAAAGTTTATTTGAAAACCCATAAGTTTATACATTACATAGAATAAACACAAAAAAATGGCATAGGTACTGTCTTGTAATTTATTAACGAGTATCACATATCTGTAAATCATTCAACTCACTGAATCAAGGCAAACTGAAGAGCCACTACAGCTAGAAACATTGAATATCTATCACAAGGATGGACAAGTGTGGACAAGAGGATAGTGTAAGCAATTTAGTACTAAAGAAAGACCTTTTTACTTACACTTGAAGAGTTTTATCACTCCTGCAAATTTTCAAAACTTACAAAATACGATGTCTTACAAGAAATAAAAAAGGATCTCTGTTGTCGTGGTTTTTTGTCATTCCGTCCCGCAGCTGTACCAGTTTTTGTGTCACGCAATTCAGGAAGCCAATCCACGTAGAATAGGCTGGCTATTTCTCTTGTTTCACCATTCACTTTTCAGCTTCAGTGAGATTATCTGCTTCAGTTCAACAAAATAAGCTTAAATACTGTCTTCTGTTCTATCAAACTCGCACATGGCTCCGCAGAGTGAACGGATTTTTAATACAAAGTGGCCTATTTTAACTTCCACGACTGCACTGGAAAGAATGCCAGCTTCCATCCTTTTTAGACAATCATCGTCAATGTTGAGAACAATTTTCAAGCCATCAGTGACCATGAGCATACTTTAGAGCCGGAAATTAGAGGAATTATTCCAAAAATTGTGCTCCTTCGACCTTTACCTTACCTTGTCGACAACCGAGCTGCAACATATCACAAGGTTTTGGCGCCTTTTTCGTTTTAATCATGTCATGGAGACTTGTTCCCTTTTTGCGTCTTTTCCAACATGAATGTGAATTTGACTGCATTTCGATTCTTTGGGGGTTTGCATTGCCCATTTTCTGATTACTTTCCCGTTTTCCGTCTCTGACGTGATCGAAAAAACATCACAAGACACATTTGTTTCCCGTTGTGAAACATCCTTCTCGTAGACATCCGGTAAAGTATAGTAGCCAATCAGATTTCGATTCGCTAGCATTTTGACATTAATTATCCCAGAGGTCTTGTATCCTTGGTGCTGACCAAAAGGAATGCAGCCTCTGGGAACGAGATTGTAAGTTACCAGATTGTCTTACCCATGATGCAGCGCTGCGCGCGCTTCGCGCGTGGGAGCTCCGCTATCAGTGATTTCACCCTCAGTAGTATTCAGTATGTTGCGGTAAAATGTAAGAGAAATAGCGTTAAAGGTCACAGTGAACACCGATGTGTTCTTAGGATATTTGTGTCAGGAGCATGTCGTGATTTTACCTGTGTTGATTGTGAAGCATACACAGTCGATGAGAACAGTCGATTTCCGGTTTTGATTAGATACTAATTTTGTATGGGGCAATGATTGATTTTGCTAATGTGACTGAAACCATTCAATTCACCTTTTGTGTCTTCTGTCCATTGGCGATTATTATTCAAGATATACATAGAAAGGATTGTTTTAACAAAAGAAAACAGGAAACACGAATGGAATAATTTGTACTATAAAGAGGAGATCTGAAAGAATGCATTTTAATATTCTACTTTGAACTAATACGAAGAGGCTTGTTGAGAGTGGTAATCGAAGATCGTCTACAGAAGATTAACGATTATGGAATTTGAGAGTGTTAAAGGTGGCGTCCGTGATATCAAGAAGTCTACACATGCAGTCAAGAGAGTCACCTTAGAGCGCTTAACTTACCCTGTTAAAAATATAGGCACGCATAGCATGCGTGAGCTATTTTGTAGCTGTCAATGAGAGGTATGGAAATGGTTATTGAATGAACGTGCGTTACCAAGGTACACTATCGTGATGTTGTTTATTTGAGTAGCGTTGAGCATTCGAAAAGTATTGGTTCTTAGACAGAGTTTACCTTATAAGTGGAGCTGTGTCCGATATTGTGCAACCTCGTTCGCAGGGCTTTTTACAGATTTGAGGGTGATCAAAGATCAATGTTTGAGTTTATGTTAGTGGTTTCGAATTCGTACACGTCATTGATCAATACGTGGTACGCTAATGCGTACGAGTGTGGCTTCAAATTACGACAAAACAAGAAGAAAGTGAGATAAAATCTGTAAAATATCTGACAACAGTGTGAATATGGGACAAACGAAATAATACAAAACAGTCCTTTCTGAAGCTCATTCTCAGATGTTTCTCGGAAGCTCAATGGATTAAAATTTAATTTTGTGGCTTTCTATTATAAAGATTATTTTTCCATGGACAAATATTTTGGATCTAGTAGGAAGCGTAACTTGTCACAAAAATTAATTCTGTAATGTTTGAACCAGCAGAGAATAGCCGATCTTGAAAGTCACGCACGTCTTCTTCTTGCGTGACATCATGTTTGACGAACGTGGCAACTCCCGTATCCAGACAAATATATAAATAAGCTCTGTTTTATTTTCCACATTATTTCACACGGACTTACATTTTGGAACACACGGCTAAAATCGAGTAATAAGCGTGCCTTGTTAGAAAAGATCATGCCGTTGTGTGACTTGTGCAAGTCTTGCGTGACTAGTCACATAGCAAACTGTCAAAAAAGCCAGAAACATCGCACGTACTGACATACCGTGTGGCACTAATTTTTTCCGGATTCAAATTTTTGGGATTTTCGCGGTTTTTTTCACGATCCGCAAAAAAAGTTCCCGCGAAAAAAATAATTGCCGCAAAAATTTACTCCATTGTCGAAATTTATATACAAACATCGCCTTTTACATGTGATGTAATATTATGTTGCAAAAGCAAAACATTCAGAAATGAAACGATGAAATTGCAGTCGGTACATTACAAGTATTAAGCTGTTAAAAGCTTTAAAGAAAAGGATCGTCTGAAGGTACTCCACTGATTAACTGATTTAACGTGTTTTACATCTGCATGTTGTTCACCTGCATTCGATTGTTTATACTCAAAAAACGAGAATGTTATAATTCCAAATAGAAGGCGGCTTCCGGAAAATCGCAAAAATTAATTCCAAGGAAGAATAAACAGTTTCCCCGATCGCAAAAATTAGTCCCGCAAAACACACACAAAAAAAATCGCCATTCGCAAAATTTAACTCCCGGTAGTGGTCTCAGCTTCGCTGAAGCCACACAAAAATCAGTGGTTGTGTTCAGCAAATAAATTTTGTTTTGATGAGCGTTTTGATGTGAAAGTAAGATACAAAATTGGGTGAAAATAATATTAAGGGATGTTTGTGATGTAGAGATTATTATTATGTGATGTAGAGAGGTGGTAATGGGCGAAGGAATCGTTGGAATTTTAAATGAGCAAATTCGAGAATAATGGAGTGGTTCGCCTGTGTGGTAAAAACGTGAATTTTATCACGTGCAGTACATGTGATCAAGTCAAGGCCAAATTTTGCTTTAATAGCTCCCGGGGTGGGGGGGGGGATTTTATCGCACGACCAGGCAGTCATGTGATAGTGTTTAGTGTGGGTCGTTTCACATGTAAAGAACATGTTATGTTGATTGAGCGTGAGATCAGGTTACTGTTTTGTGTAAACAAGTGGTGTTTTGTCACGTACGAACATGTGATGAGACAAAGTTCAATGGCGAGTCACGAGACTTTCATGAGACTGTCATAAGTTCGTTTTCGGCGCTTTTTATTGGCTTTCGTGGCAGCTAGAGTTGTGGAACAAAGGGAGAAACTTAAAAGGAAGCGGGGAATGAGTAAATTTATGGGTTTTTGTAATCTGAAAAAATGGTAACCGATCTTTTTTGTCTATAAAACTGTGAAACGAATCTTGCGTAGAGCTATTGCCTTTTTGTCTTCGTATTGGAGGTGATAATTGTTTTGATTTGATTTGATTGTCGTGTTGATCTTTCCGCTTAAACTTTGTACAAACAATCCCGCTACCGCCACGCAGCCTAACCAGAAACCCATTTCTCTGGTAAGACTCGTCTAAGTTTGTGCTTAGCTAGTCGCACGTACAAGTAACGTTTATACCACCTATACGATCTTTTTCCTTGTCGACCTTGTGCCTTTGACGGACGTAGTGATCGAGTGGCATGGGCATTAATTTTAAAACCTACCAAAAGGTGCGAACAATGATTCGTTTTAGTTCGGAATTCACGATTCTGCCCTTTTTATACCTTCAAGCGCTTTACCATCTATTTACCATCATTTACTATGGGACATCCCTGCACAGAAGTCACGTTATTTCTCACACTGTAAAGTTGAACCATATAACTCCAAACGTAAGTTATGTGCATGCGCACAAAGGATTTGTTCCAATTCTCATCTACCAAAGCAACGAAGCCGACAAATATTTCCTAGACCGAACATCATAAATATCAGATAACCCACGAATTATTTTCCTGAACTCACTTCCGCTCACGTGTAAGCCAGGTTTGTGCTGACGATTCGTTTCCTAAGGAAGTCTACCACAAGGAAGCCAGTCATTTCTATTTGATATATAAATATCCAACGTCAAGCAAATGAAATCCGGACACTTTCGTTGTGTCGCTTTAGTAGCGGAATTTTCCGTGTATTCTCATCTGCATTTTTGTTCCGGCCCCAACAACTAGCCTTTCGGTAAAATTAGAAAATTAAACGAGACTTGCCTGGAAGTGGAAGTTTGATTGGAATTCTATCAGGCATCTACAGAGCAGAGATTACACGAGATACTACGCAGGCGCATGGTTGGTCATCTTTAAAAGAAGAGTGTCCACATGAGGCCCCATAAAAGATACTAGCAGAATGAAAACACTGCAGGGAGGTATACAGCAACCAGTGGGTTGGCGTGTAATCTCTGCTCTGTAGATGCCTGATAGAATTCCAATCAAACTTCAACTTCCAGGTAAGTCTCGTTTAATTTTCTAATTCTACCAGGCATCTACCACAGAGATTCCACAAGATTTTAAAGTCATGTGGTCACTCAGAGATACCAAGAAAACCAAGTGATTGCCAACACATTTATTGTAGGCAAATACAACATTCCTGTATAATAAAGACTTGCATGGAAAACATTAACTTCAACAGGGAAAAAAGTGGCCATGACAGTAAGTATCATGGTGTTTACATAACGTCGGAAAGAATGGCATGACTAAAGCTGTCGGATACATCATGTAGCTGAATGGGTTTGTTATAAAATCTACTAAATACACAGTCACTCCTCCAGCTAGCTGCTTTCATCACTGAAGTTAGGGAAACGTTGCAACTACGAGCCTTACTCGTTGATGCTGCTCGAGTACCGTGCGGCTTGAACACGCTTGTATCAATACCAGCCTGTTGCATCACTTTCTTTATCCACCTGGAGATAGTGTCCTTGGACACTCCATGGTGAGGCTTGGCAAAGCTAATGAACAGTTGTTGTTCCTTTCCCCGTAATGATGAGGTGTGGTTAATCTATTCATCAAGGACTGATCCAACGCACAGACGGCTATCAGAAGGGAATCGAGGTATAATTAGAACAGGTTGGTCTTTGCTAGGAGCAGACTGCTTAACAAGCTGGTCAATGTGAAAAATGTAAGACATGCTGGAGTCCCTGTGCATGTAATCCAGGTTCATAAGATGAAGTGTTTGGCAACGTTGGCCCGTAACTAATGCACATAACATAACAAGCTTATATGTAAGGTTCTGTAAATCAATATCCTTAGGAGGATGAACTGTTTTAAGGTAATCAAGCACTACTGAAGTGTCCCAGGTAGATACATAACGCGGTAATGCTGGCCTGGTGTGAAAAACTCCTTTTAAGAACCGCTGTACAAGTGGGCGGTTTCCAACAGTAATGTTGCCCTCGAGTACTATGAATGAAGATAGGGTACTCTGAGCGGTGTTGAGACAACTATATCCAAGGCCCCCTTCAGACAGTTCCTGGGGGAAATCCAATACTTTGTTTACAGGTGGGTGAAGGGGATCCACAGCCCATTTATCTACAAATGATTGCCACTTTGTGAGGAAAACTCTATACTGTTTTTGTCTCCCGATTCGCCAGGAGTTGCGAATCGTCTCTTGAGTCGCTTGTGAAATGCCTTTACTTTGGAGGGATCTCCTGATAAGAGGCAGGCCATTAGACGAAGGTGTTTTCCCGGGGGGTGATTCTTTCCCAGGTTGAATGGTAGGTGTACATTGCTTGTATGCCGTGGTAAGAGGAGCAGCTCCTGAATCAGCAGTCTTGTCAGTTTTGGGTACCAAGGTTGAGTTGACCAGTTGGGAGCAATCAAGATTGCTTGGGCCTGGTCTGTTTCCAGTTTCTGCAGGAAGTGGGGCAAAATGCTAAACGGAAGAAAGGCATATAAAAAATGATCAGTCCAATCCAGAGTAAAGGCATCAATTGCCAGAGCATGTGGATCTGGACCCCAGGAGACATAGGATGTCAATTGATAGTTCAACCGAGAAGCAAACATATCAATGCTTGGTGTTCCCAAAGCATGGGTAATCATTTTGAACACATCAACAGCAAGCTTCCATTCGGTTGAATCATCAAACACCCTAGATGCTTTGTCTGCAGTGACATTAATTTCCCCTGGAATGTGGCTGACAGTAAGCCATATGTGTCATGGAATGCACCATTCCCAGATTCGTCTAGCCATGTTGTTACATAGAAGAAAGTGGGAGCCCCCCATGTTTCGAATGTAAGCCACAGCAGTGGTATTGTCGGTCATAACTTAAATGTGATCATTGGTTATCTCTTTACAGAGGGATTGTAACCCCAAGAAAATTGCATTTAGCTCCAAGTAGTTAATATCGTGGGTTGCCTCTGATGCAGACCACCTCCCCCTGTTGTGAGGCCATTAAGAGTTGCACCCCACCCCTTGTTAGAGGCATTGGTGTACAAGGTGTGACCAGTTTTCCCATGGTCAATTCTTTTCATTGAGGACAAAGAATTTATCATCCACCAAGTTATGTCTGATTTAGCAGTTTCTGACAATTGCACAGTGTTTTCCAAAACCCAGTTGCTAGCTTTTAAAGCTGCAGCCTTTTCTATTTCTAGCTGGCGGTAGAAAAGTTCTCCATATTATAACACAGGGAAGCAGTTCTCCATATTCTAACACAGGGAAGCAGGAAACCATCCTGCCAATGAGTTGTGCTACCTCCCGTATGGTGGGTGATTTTTTCTCAAGGACTTTTTGGGCAGTGTGTTTGAGTTTCGCATGTTTCTCCTCAGAGATGGACACTGTCATGTCCAGGGAGTTCAAAATAAACCCAAGATGATGTAAAATTTGCGTGGGTATTGTCACTGATTTGACATCATGTGGCAGGAATCCTAAGTCGTGATACAAATTTAGTGTATCAGTGACATTTGTTTGACATTCCTCAAAAGAATGTCCTAACAAAAAAGAATCATCCAGGTAGCCGCTGGATATATGTCCCAGTTCTGCGAGGTATGAGAGAACAGGTTTCATTAGCTTCGTAAAAAGACGGGGAGCAGATGAGAACCCCTGAGCCAAGCAAGTAAACTGGTATAAGGTGCCTCGCCAGAAAAACTTTAAGTATTTTTGGTGCTCTTTGTCAAGAGGCACAGAAAAATAGGCATCACGCAAATCAATAGATGCCATATAGCAGTAAGGTCTCATGAGTTGGGAACATGTGTGTATGGAATCCATTTTAAAATGGTGAAAGGTAACAAAGGTATTTAAATCCTTAAGATTTAATATCATCCGGTAAGACCCTTCTTTTTTAGGTTGTAAAAATATATTGGAGATGAACTCCCCATCCTCATGAGAGCTTTCCACTATGATTCCCTTTTCTAGGAATTTGGTTATGTGAGCGTCAACATTAGCAGTCTCCTGCATGGAGAACTTGATTGGTCTTGGGATATCAAATTGCACTGGGGGAACAAAAAATTCTATTTTGTATCCCATGACAGCCTTTAGAATGGAAGAGTCCTGTGTAAGCTGCTTCCATTTCGGAAGAAAATGTCGGATTCTCCCTGCAATTACCAGTGTATTATTTGATGTTGTACCCCTGATGGAGAGGCAAGAAAAAAGATCATGACTTACTGTGGGGTTCACTTCTGTTGCACAGATTTTTTCCCCTTTTGAGTGATGGTCCGACTGTCCTTCTGATTGGGTGTCCCTGTTGGTAACGCCCCCGACGGTTGAATAAAAAATGACCATCCCTGTTTGAGTAGGAGGATCTCGAGTACTCCTCACTCCGCTTCCTTTTGTGACCTGTGAGTTGTTGTGCAGTTTTGCTTTCCTTGACAGTCTTCAGACGGTCGGCAAGGTCATCACCAAACAACTCTGACCCAACTGGTTGTTTACTGCTGCAGATAGCCTTGTAAGTCCCATCGTGGGTAGCCGAGGCGATCAGCAGAACAGAGTTGGATAGGCTTTCCCACAGTTCGTCCTGGGTGGGCATTGCTGAACCTTTTTCCAGGACTTCTCCCATAGTTCCGGTAAGCCTGGCTATGGGGGTAAGGCCCTTGACTAGTGACTCTTGTATTTTTTGGAGACGAGCATCCATGCTTCTGGTGGTTTTCTGGGCTATATCCCAGATCTCAGAGTTGACTCTAGTCACTCGAAGGAGCTTACAATTTTTAGGCCTCTTAATTTTCTCTTTTCGCTTCACCTGGACTTGCCCGTTTAGTCCCGAAGCCAAAGTGCTATCAACTACTGAGGAGATTATCCCATTCGGTTTGTTCATCTTCAGTTACTTCCTGAACAAGGTCGTCGACTAATACACTAACTGGGCTCTCAGAGTCATCGCTCTTTCCCTTTTTGGCGGGAGGCTCACCGCCAACCGCACTCTCCTCTTCCTCGCCTCCGGTGGAATTCGGGTCGTCCTCCTGCTTCGCTGCATCGTAAGCAGTTTTCAGCTCCTTTACAACAGGGGCGACGCTTTTCATCAAGGTGGCTAATTGGCCGATTTTTTGGCTCAACTTAACAAGCCCCAAAGCACCAGTCGCACTGGTTAGTTTGGTAGGAGAACTGGCAGCGCCAGTCATCGCAAGTTTTGTATTTTTGTTAGTGTTAGCACTGGCTGTTTTTTCGCTTGAAGTCGACAAGCTATCTTTGTCAGTCACTGCCCTTTTCGGCTTCGCCGAAACAGTTGTTTCAGTGATCTGTAAGATGTTGTCCAAGACCCCCGCTTTGTCAGGCAGAGTCTGATTGCCTCGCAACCCTGAATAAACAATACTTCTTTCACCGGTTGTTGGTCGGGTTACGTAAGGTGGAACCGTTTCGTACGGATGGCGTTGATTTAGGGAAGAAACGTTTCCTCTTCATCAACCACGCTAGCAAGATGGCGAACGCAAACGTAGAAAATGACCAACCATGCGCATGCATCTCGTGGAATCTCTGCGGTAGATGCCTGGTAGAATTCGACAGTCATCGGGAATGCCAAACATGGTCCATCCAAAAACCAACCAACCAAGCAAAGAACCAACCTTCCCAGAAACTTGAGGCTGCATGCCGACTATCAGGCTATTTTGTAGACAAAATAGCTCAAAAATTCAATATAATTATATTTAATTTTTGATTGCGTGATTTCTTATGAAAAATAATGAATGGGTTATTAGAGCTGCGTTTAGCTGGTCTTCGATGGTCTGGGTTAACAATGTGGTTTTTCAGAGCAGTTGCAGATTCTTTAAGTTTATCTCTTCGTATATACGTAGAATTGAATGAAATCTATGCTCCATTGACTCTTATAGAGGCTGTTGTTTCGTAACAAGGTCCTACTGTTATTTACATCAGTCATCCAGACAAAATTCATAACGTATCTACGATGGCTATTGTCTCGAAAATGTAGACCAGATAATAGGGTCAAACAAAAGGGTGAGTGGTAAAGAAGAAGATGCCTTCAATTGTCAGCCCAACAAGAGGTACGAGTAATGAAAAAACGAGATTTGTGTGTGAAAAATTTGTGAAGAGAGAGACTAACAAGGGAAAGTTATAAATGTAAAGTAGATCCTCGCAGTTATTAACGCAACTTATGCAGTTGCGAAAAGAAAGCCTGAAAAAATCTTCTACGAACCAATTTAATGACCAGCTCCCAGTTGGCTTGTTAGCTCAATTGGTTAGAGCGCTGCACCGGTATCGCAGAGGTCAGGGTTCGAATCGCGGCAAGCCTGATTTTTTCAGGCTTTCTTTTCGCAACTGCATAAGTTGCGTTAATAACTGCGAGGATCTACTTTACATTTATTTCTTCATTCCGCAGTTCAAATATATGAATTTCATATATTCATAATTTCAAGAGAAAGTTAGTTGTAGATTCAGGTCAAACTTCGTCGTTGATTAACGAAAAGAAATGTATTGGCGGAATAAAATACAAAACTCTCCTTGCAGAAAAATATTTATAACACTTTTTCTAGTTAAAAAAACAACAAAGAAACAAGCAAAAAAGCAGCAACAACCACGAGATGTCCGGTCCTGGGGACGGCCGTCGCCATATCGCGACCGCTGGTTCATAAAATGGACAGCGTTTTTTTTTTTTTTTTTTTTTTTTTGCGTCAGTTGTTTTAACATACGAACAAAGTGCTGTAAAGCTTGTGGTATGGGTACTCAAGAGCGGTACTGTCTTCTATAAGACGCATGCGCATATTAGTCTGCTGAATGTCTTTTAATTTACAGTATTTAAAGAGCCAGTGTCACCTAAAGTGCTTTGCGCGCTTGTGTTTTTGTTTTGAAATGGCTTTTAGCGTTTGGCTGGCGCGTTTGCCAGAATTTTCGCAAATTATACCGTGTAGCACTGGCCTTTCAGCGAGCTGATATGTACAGTAGTAGCCTCTTAAAATAGAAATATCTTCATAGCTAGATGTTACTGGAGAAAACAACATTAGATCTGACTTTATAGTCAACGCGTATGGAGCTATTATAGCAACCGATCGATTGATTGATCGATCGATCGATCACCAAAGCAACCACTTCCACTCGATATAAAAATAACACAAAAACAAGTAGTAAGAATATTGACGTCTTCATCACTAGATGTCACTGGAGAAAACTACCCTAAGATCTAACTTTGCATTCATTGCGTATACGTAGATCTTTTATAGTCCGATCGATTGATCGCGCGATCGATCGCATCTACCGATGTCGATGGACGCAAAACCAGAATAGCCACTTACACTTTTTGTAAAAATAACATAAACAGACAGTGAACACAAGGAATAAAAACAACAGCAAAAAACAGCACAAGCTCATGACCGTAAGCATTATTTTGGAGCAGGCCCGTAGCTACTGTTATTTTGTGGTAAATTAACATTTAACGTTCCTTTTGTTTTCACCCGGCATCGAATGTAGCACTATTTCGGCAAACACAGTGTCAGTACTATTGCTAAAACCCGTAGATGTTTTTCCTTTCCTCCGCTACTGATACACGGACTCCTTCAGCCGCACAACTTTGGCAGAGCCCGGAAGACTCGGCCTTCGCCTCAGCTTTCCTGAACGCTACGAAGCATCCAATGTAAAGATCTTCTTCTCCACCGCGAAAACACTTCAGAATTCGGAAATATACAACGAAATCGATACGACGACACTCAAATATCAACTCTAAATTCACACGAGTGCATTCGGATCGCTAACGGCAGCGATGGAAGAAGACACAAATCGGGCTTCAAAACAATCAAGAAATTGGCGGATTTTTCATATATGAAAAATGAACCTCGGCGCGCAAAGAACTTTAGGTGACACTGGCTTTTTAAGATATGAACGCCGAAGGGTTATTAAGTATGGGGTTTCACTATTTGTCTTGTATAACGCATGCGCAACTGAGTAAAGCAACTAATAGGATTGAATGCGAAATTGTCGTCTGATCTACTAAGTGGTTATGGTGAAACTTTCTTAGCGGGAGGAGTTTTGTTATGGGGATTGACATTTTGAGGGATGTAAAAATGTGGGAGTGGAAGGATTTGTGAATGTGGGGAGCATATCACGCTTCTGTGAATGTGATTTACTTTGAAAGTTGCGTTTTGTATAGTAGCGTTTGATTGAATTTGTGTTTTTCAGCAGAAATAAAAGCGATAAGAAAGATAAGCAGAAACATCAGAGTTTAAACATTTCGTCATCAAGTAACGCCATAGTCAAACTATAAACGGGTATAAATACAGGATCGCGCTAACGTTTGTGAAACCTAGGGGTGGGGAGGGTCAGAACGGCCGGTCAAGATGCCCATTGGGCTTTCTTGTTTTATTTAAGAGGAGCTGAGGGGATAAAGTCACGAAGTCTTCATGAAGTGCGCTCACTCTTCCCCTCCTTTTCACCTCAATCACTTCCTCAAAAGTGCCAGAAATTTTTACATACTTAAATACTGTGTCCACTTTTAAAAAACAGATGGCCATTCAAACAATTTACAAGCTGAATAGGTAAATCAGCAATTGCTAAGTGTCTGTTGTCTTCAATCCCGTTATGGGGTATGGATCTGGTGGTTTTCTTTTTTTTCGAAAATGTAATTATTTAAATAGGTGATACCAACCCAGTTCAAAAGGGCAAATAACCTGAAGTTAATATTCATGAGTTGGCTCTGACTGAGGAGCTTTGTTTGGTTCCTAAAAAGGAAAGGAACATACCAAAGAAATGTATGAATGTTATTAAAGTGGCATGCCTTGATTTAAGCCTTGCCATGTACATGGGTTGTTAGGCACCCGTTGCTTGGCATACTAACCTTCAGGGCCCAGTTGTTCGAAGCAGGTTTGCCAATCCAGGATTAGCGTCAATTTTTAGCTCCGTTTTGTGGCCAAAGTATAAGGATTCCTGTAAATCTTTTTTGCCCTACACTTTGACTTTGGTTGCTTTCAAACGGTCACTTGGAATTTGCCGTGAACTCTTTTGAAATAAGAGAAACAGGGACCTTGGTTTAGTTGTAATCCTGGGTTAGCCTTAACCGGCTTTCAGGCAACCGGACCCAGTTTAATTTCTAGTAACTATCAACCAGTGAAATTTCATATTTTTGAAAAAAAATTTTTTTTTGCTTTGTCTTTTGTAGCTGTTATGTACATTCACAGACAGAGTGCCTATTTGCTGGGAAGACAAAGACATGTATGTACCTTCTCTAATACTGGAGCTTATCTAATGCTTATCTAATGCAGGTCAGGGCTCGAAATAGCTTCCAAACAGTCACCAGTCATGATGATTTGGCAAGCTAATTTTAGCTTGGTCAAGTCTCAACACTGGGCAGCCAAACATGAAATAAGAAAAAGTGATTTAAAAAAATTTGAATTACAACTAAAAAGTTGCCTTGATGCGTTTAACAAGATCTCAGCTGGGGTTAACAACCACTCAGCCCGAAATTAATTCGCGAAATTACCGAAAAATTGTGTGTACAACAAAATATTCGCGATTCAACATGGATGAAAGCCTAAAAATTTCTTCAATACCTTTTACTCTTTGGCCAGTTTCTGAATGATTTAAAACAGTTTAGTTAAATATAATTTGCCACAAGTTTCCAAATTGGTTTTGACTGTTTTGTTCATACGCCTTGTTTTGAACCGCTCGATTTCATTACCAACAAGTAATTTCTCTGAAACATAGGGGATGAAATGACAAAATTGTACTCAATTTATTTCAATGCCTTGCTGCTTTACGCTTATCACTGACAGCGTGTCATCTTCATCATGCTTAAATTATTTTTCCCGAGCGGCTTCAGTTGTCAAGCGTTAGCAGAGGCTTTTGCCTTCTGATTAAACAAAAATCCGAGCATAAAAAGCATTAATCCATACGATGATCTGAAATTTGCCATCTACCTATTTACTGTCTCCTTCTTAGAGGTAAAAACAAATTATTTACAGTGTCTATAAAGCAGAGATGTTGCGAGAATGTTAAAAGCAAATTCGGAGCGCACCCTGATGGCTTCCTGTCTGGTCGATGAGCCAATCAAATGCGCTTGTTTGGCGCACGTTGGGAATTGTGATTGACGGGCTGAGACCCTCAGCCTCAACCTATAGGATCAACATCAACATCACCAGTGATGCCAGAATACGTATGGTCAAGTTCCCATTGTGGCCAGACATTATCTGCATGTGTCTGTTGTCTAGCTGTTATTTCGAGTCCTGTCAGAACTGACATTTTCATTTTGTAAAGTAGAAAGGGTGATAGGGTGCATGGTACGGTCTAATCTTGTAACAGAAATGTTGTCATAATTATTCTTTGTATTGATGCTGGGTAGGGGTGTGCCACCGGGACACTGAAACCCTTACCTTTTTTAAATCAGGGGGACACATCCAGACGGCTTATAGATGGGAATACGACCTCCGGGCTTTGAAGTGTTGGCATTCGCGAGTCTCGATCAACGTATTTCACTTTGAATACGCCGTTTTGTATACTTGACGTCTGGCAGAATTTTTAATTGCGTTGTAGTCCTGCATTTACTTAGCCGTGGTACAAATTTCCACAGCAACAAACACAGCAGAAATTATACACGAGACGGACCCGTCACTCTTCACTCGTCAATTTGAGAAAAGTTAGAACTTCTCCTTGGCCGCAACGAACCAGTTCGGCTTACTTCGCGAATTCATGCACATGTAGTTTGCTTGTGTTTTCCTCTTTTTCATTTCCAAGCGGAATTATTAGTTTTCGTACTTCCAACCAGCCAGACGGAGTCAATTCCAATACGAGACAAACATTTTTAGTTTTCTAGTGGCATTTAAAGTGCTACTACGATGAACATTTCTTGTTTTGTTTTCAACTTTTTTAAACTTCAAACTGTTCAATAGATGCCATATTATATGAATCGCGATAAATTAGATCGATATATGCTTACACGGCCCAGGAATATATGTCCGAAAACCGCGTTAAACCCGTCCGACATTACTCAGTTCGCAAAAGAGAAGCCCGCGAATTTCATGGAAGCGGTCTTATCTCTAACCACGTGAATTTTGCTCGTGACGTAGAAGTCTCGACCATCGCCAGAAACAACTGAGGCTGGAGAAGAGTATAATGAAGAGTCGAAAATAGAGAGCCAAACATTGCATTACATGGATGTGTTTTCCGTCGAATTTGTCGTCCAGTTTTTTTGGAGAGCGATTTAGAACAAAATTTTTTTTGGCGAAGTCGGCGAACTCCCAGAAGCCGCGCCTTACGATGACAGTTTCGAGCCTCTCGCTACCGAAGAGGGAGCCGTCTCAAACAATGCAAGAATGGATCAGAAGCCGAACAAATATCCCAATTATCCCAATTCACAAACACTGAAATCCTTCCAATAATACAACAAATTTAACTGTTTCACATGTCTGTTGTGTTGGGATCCGTCAGCTGTTTCTTACTCTTGCTTTTTTTTTTTATCTTGCCGATACGGGTTGAGTTTGTTGTTGTTAAGTTCACACATTTGTTGCAGTATCCTGAATTGTAGTTAGAAAGATTTTAGCCCTAAAAGTAATAAATCCTATAATAATAAGCTCTCCCTTCTAAAAGAAAAGCCTACTCAACGCTACATGAGCCTAACATACATTCAGAATTTTATAGATGAGACAAAAGGTCGAGGAAAATAAATTTACGTAAACGAAGTGAAGTGGCGAATCGCCCGTGTGATTGTGCGAACACGGTAATCTTACTACCTAGTAAACAAGCAAATGCAAATTAATAGAGATAAACTCTGATTTACCGTCAGAAGTCTAGGTATAAACTGTGGAATACGCCGTCACATCGAAAGCGTTACTGAGAGAAGTGGCTACCCCAAACGCGGTGAAAGGCTCAAGAAATTATAGCTAATTATGTAAGACTTTGGGAGCTCGCTACGCCGCACGCCAAGAGAAATTAATCGAAGTATAAAAGAGATATTAGGAGCTGGCTACGCGGTACGCGGAGAGAGATAAATTGAAATGTACGAGGGATGTTAGGAGCTGGCTACACAGTAAAAAAAAAACAAGCAATATGTTATGGTCGATTATGCTCGGTTGTTTATATTTTCACGTTATATGTGGCCGAGTAATTCAAAGAAATTTCGAGTAATATTCTCGTTTATAGAATGAGGAATACACGGTGATGTTCTGTTATGGTCCACTAGTTTATAGGAACTTCAAATAATATTCTTTTAGCGGAAGTTTCATAGTACGCGGAATACAGGCTAATGTTTTCCTATTTTCTGCTATACCGCGTACCACGCGTAGCCAGGTTGAATAAAAATAATTCTGCGTATCGCGAAGCCGGCTTAGAGGCGACACAGAAAATAGTTCTTGTGAAGGGGCACATGTTATGCAGTTAAGCCGAAATCTGTTGGGACTTATACATGTATATGCACAAGACAACCCGAGCGAAGTATCTCTTAGGTGTGTGAGGAAATGTGTATCTTACCGCACATGTGATGTTAGCACAAACGGCAAATAAATATTCGCTCACCATTTGACGATCCCGCTCAGATATGATTGCTGATGTTTTTCTTCCTGATGACTGGAACTGATCCTGGTTTTAAATATTTCCTTGTAGTCCGGCAGATAAGTGTCAAATCAGGGGTGAGTACTGCACTTTATGATAAAAGCATCAAACTCGGCACGTTGATACTAGACATCATGGGGAACATTTTCAAGATTAGAGGCATTCGGCATATGCTCCGTGACAGCCAGGAGAGGGTGGTAAAAGTATTGGGGGGTAATTATTCAAAATGGCCGCCGCCAGCGATGCTTATTTGGTGTGGAAACACACAGCATAATTGTTTAAAGCAAAATCTGATAGTAATGATCTACTGAAATACGTTAAAAGATTGAAATAATGCTATCAAAAGTGGCATAGAAGGTGTCTGAGAAAGGAAAATTGAAAAGATAATTCTGAGGTCATAATTATGCAAATTAGAAATGTTAATTAATTCACATTTGATGATTGCATTGTTGTAGCTTATTTTTTAACTACTATCGTCTCAAACTTCACACGAGACGACCATAAATTGTGTTTTCTCATTGGTAAAAGAATACACGACACTGCATTATTTTTCCTGGGGGCTGATAAATGGCCAGAAATGAAAAAAAAATCGTCTTGAATTAGGTCTTCACTTATGGAGTTATTTTTCCTGGGAGCTGATAAATGGCCAGAAATGAAAAAAGAGAAACAGTCGTCTTGAATTAGGTCTTGACTTACGCAGTTGAAAAATGGAAGTGCTACTGATTGGCCTATTTTTGGATAATTATTTATTGTCTATCCACTATACCAACCACAAGATTAACTAAGCAGCCGCCATAGATACCTATTGCAAATAACTCCACTGTGTGATGAGGATGTGGTTGATACCCGGGTGGCCATCGAAGGTGTTACCTGCATGCACAACTCACTTGTATTGCTGCAAGCATGTGGAAATATATAAATTTTGTATTCACGGATTCGATTCAGCTACTTGTATAAGAAAACATACTACAACCGGATATGCAGATTCATTCCTGAAAGCATTAAAAGCCAAGGAAACCTTCCATGCACACCTGGTTAGCACTCATACTCTAGTAATAGTTCCACGCATCGCATCTAAGGTACAAAATTCTCTCAGCGCGAGACCGAGCTGCGCTGAGTTGTGCGAATACTAAGGGCGCACCATAACGATTGCAATAACTTTTCTGGCAGGCGGAAGGAGTTTGACGTCCTCGCCTGGGATAGCTAGATCAATCCATCGTTAAAGGACGCTTCTGTTGGAAAACTTAAGGAGTAAAATATGATATTTTATATCCTAGAATTGCAACGAGGCACGTGTCCTTGGTTTGCACCTAGATGAGAAAATAATGCTTAAAGTTGACAAAATATCGAGCGAGTTGTAATCTTAACGGATTGTGCTACTTCATACCGCAGACGGTGACTGGTTCCAGACGATGTTTGAAGTCGATACCACCTAGCAAACCGGAATGCGGACGGGATGTTTACTGTGTACCTTATGTAACTCGCGTAGTTCAGTGCGTCAAACAATAACAGGTGCAATGCGTGCAACATGTACTAGATGCGGTACCATGCCGTGTTTTACGAAAAGGAGAAGGTGCATAGCTAGATCCCTATAGAGTATGCTCGTTGATGCTGCATGTATGCCCGCCTTGCATATGCTTGCACAGACAATGCGCGCAATTTACAGCAGCACACGGAGACTTAAAGAATTAGAGCTCATCGCTACTTCTGGTATCTGATAACAAGGTGAATAATGCACGAAAGACGTTTTTCAGAGAAGATGTTAGAAAACAAGTTACTACTTCATCTGAACAGAAGTTCCTTCCGTAACCCCTCATTTAGTCATTGACAGGATACCCAGCTGGCTATTTGTGGGCCTAGTGCTGTTTTAACTGTTCAGTCCAACAAAATTTCGATGTAATTAACAGAATGAATCAGTTAATCGAGAGCTGTAAAGGCTATAGACGAAGGAGTAAATTTGCCGATGAAAATCTGTTTTGGAAATTACAGTGCTTGTGTCGTTACCGTGGCTGACTTAAACTGACGAAAATGGAAAATAAAAGGACAAATAACTCAATAAATACTGTAAATATCGTATGTAATTACGTGTTTCTACGGTCTTTAACTGTATCATAGTTCTGCCATATGCATGAAACAGTTAAACAGGTAAGTTTGAAAGTGGCCACCGAAATTATTGAGGAGAAAACGAAATTGTGGTTAAATGATTCGACCAGTGTAGTTGAATTAACTAGATAACTAATTTGCATAATTTTGACCTAAAATAAAATGATCCCCTGAATTCAGTTAAATCAGCCCGAAAAATGCTAATGTTTTGTTTTGATGGGAAATTAAACAAGCAGACATAACTAAAATGGCAATTCAACACTGTATCAAGTTAATTTCGCTTCATTTTTCCAATAACAGTCTTTATAGTCTGAATGGCGGCCATATTGAAAAATCCCCCTCCCCCTCCCCCCCTCCCAGCTGCCACAGATCCTATCCAGATTGCCTCTAATCTTTAAAACGTTCCCTACGATACCTAGTATTGATGTGACAAGTTTCATGCTTTTATCATAAAGTGCAGAATAGTTTCACCTATCTGCTAGACTATTGTACCTTTCTCATGAAATGCTTGAGTAAAACATTCAGCCGTGAAATGCACAGAGCAAACAGTGTCCAACAGGATTGAAGTCCTTCCGGTGCAGGCAAACGAAGCTTTCCCGCTTAAAATAAACGTACTCACTCGTCGGTGAACTGTGAATAGAAATTTCTGATTCATCGATGCTTTCTTTGTCGTAATCTTCAACAACAGAGCGTCGACCACGCATACTGCAGCTCAAACTCGAAGAAATGAATCTTGCGAACCCTCACACCTCTCCGAATGCATAAGAAAGTAGGCACGTTTGTTTTGTTGCGTTGAGACTTCTACGTCACTTCCTCTGTGGGCCAACTCGGCCCAACTCGTCCCGGTCTTTTTTGAATTCAGTAATGGCGTCAAGCCGAATTCGAAAATTACAGTTAAAATAATCGGACTTTCCGAACGAATTTCGACTTAAAACTTTGCACGGTGAGTAATGTGTACTTATATTTTCGAAATATGGAGAGAACAACAAATTCATATTTTTTTTATCATAGTAGCACAAAGAAAAATAATAATAAGAAACCCGAGCTGAGAAGCAAGTGGTTTTTGCATAACCCTTGAAGAAGTAAGCTGGATATAAATATTTCGGTCCTGTTCGAAAGCAAAGCAACCCTACGGTATTTATCCGGCTGTAAGCACTACAAGCCGAGAACCACGAGAACGTTAAGTCTTCACAGTGTTGACACGGATTTAGATCCTTTTGCTGTAAGATTTTTGCTGTAAGATTTTTATTTTGCTGTAATAACTGCGAGGATCTTCTTTACATTTATTTCTTCATTCCACAGTTCAAATATATGAATTTCAGATATTCATAATTTCATCTTCATCTTCCCCGGGTATATTACGAACCAATTTAATGACCAGCTCCCAGTTAGCTTGTTAGCTCAATTGGTTAGAGCGCTGCACCGGTATCGCAGAGGTCAGGGTTCGAATCCTGGCAAGCCTGATTTTTTCAGGCTTTCTTTTCGCAACTGCATAAGTTGCGTTAATAACTGCGAGGATCTTCTTTACATTTATTTCTTCATTCCGCAGTTCAAATATATGAATTTCAGACATTCATAATTTGCTGTAAGATTGTTGTGCTTCAGAGTCGCTATTCTGGGCCTCTATTTCGCTTACGGCTTCCAGTTCGCTGTTTTCAGTCTCTTGGTACTGACTATTCTCAGAAGCTCTTTTTCTTCGCTGTCAGTAGATTCTTCGTTAACATTGTTTTCAGAGTCCTCGTTGTCTCGATATTCTTTTTTTATCTCGTGGTTACGATAGCAACCTAAAAGATGATGGGAAGGCATAGGCACATTCATGTCGTTATTTCTGTGGCTGAGTCGGGTGTCGGGTGTGCATTTGGGTTGTTCGTGTGATTTTCTGTATTCCCAAGAGAGTAACTTCGCTATGTTTTCTGGCGTTTTCGGTGGAGGTGTTTTCGTTATTTTAGGCGCTAATGTATCATATAACTAGGTTAATCGGGTTCCCGCTGATTAGAGTGATAATTCGTGTCGTTTATCAGTGATTTCAAGCTCAGTAGTTTTCAATATGTTGCAGTAAGTTTAAGAGAAATAGCGTTAGATCACAGCGAACTGCGATGTGTTCTTAGAATATTTTTAAGAGGGGCATATCGTGATTATACTTGTGTTGGATTGCAAAGCATACACAGTCGATAAGAACAGTCGATTTCCGGTTCGGATTACATAATCAGAAATCTGCTATGGTGCAGTTCGATTTTGCTGA
The DNA here is from genome assembly GCA_964030785.1 of Siderastrea siderea. NCBI lineage: Eukaryota > Metazoa > Cnidaria > Anthozoa > Scleractinia > Rhizangiidae > Siderastrea > Siderastrea siderea. The sequence continues at coordinate 33,518,654 of OZ034977.1, read as the reverse complement.
TGTGACTGGACTGAACTCTGTGGCTTCTGTCCACTGGCGATTGTTATTCAAGATCTACTGTACATAAAAAATGATTGTTTTAACAAGAGAAAAAGGGAAACACTAATGGAATAATCTTTACTATTAAGCCCGACATTTTAATATCCTACTTTTAATTTGATGTAATACGAAGGCGCTGTTGTTGAGAGTGGTTATCGAAGATTACCCACAGAAGAGTAACGTTTATGGAGTCACCTAAAAGTTGTCTGTAATATCAAAAAATCAACACAGTCAAGAAAGTCACGTTAGAGTGCTCAACGTAAGTAGCTTGACTCACCCTTCTAAAAATGGTACAATATAATTATATTTAATTTTTGATTGCGTTATTTCTTACGACAAATAATGAATGGGTTATTAGAGCTGCGTTTAGCTGGTATTTGATGGTCTGGGCTAATGCATCAGTCAATTCCATCAGTGCCCATCCCCCCTCGGGCCACCCCCCGGGCATTAGCACTTTTTTTTTAAGTGGCAAATTCCCGGGGGTGGGGACAAATAAGTCCGTCAAATGCCCCAGGGAAGGACCAAAACAGAAGGCAAATGCCCCACCCCTGGGATCATCTAGAAAGCGACACTGCTCAAGATTTGATAAATCATAACAGGAAAGTGTCACTCATCATTAATGCTGAAAAGCATTGAAATTAAAGGCTGGTTTCCATATCATCGCTATGATCGCTGCAATCGCTGGAAACAACATTCGGCAATCGTTGTGATCATATGGATACCACACTTCAGCGATCGTGGCGATCACAGCATTTCACAACGATCGCTGAAGAGTGGTTTTTATATGATCGCAACGATTGCTGAACGTTGTTTCCAGTGATTGCAGCGATCATAGCGATCGTATGTAAACCAGCCTTTAATTTCAATGCTTTTCGGTTGTTTACCGTTGCATCTATCCTCCCTTTGTTCATTTGCTTTAATGTCACTTTATCAATAACAGGCCAAATTGTATACAAGACAGTTCCTTTTGGTTTACTCTTTGGTTCAATTATTCGTTCATTTACTTGATTTTGACGCACACTATTCATGTTTGTTTTTAAAATAAGGTAAGAAATGCTTATTTTATAAATACAATAAGTTATCGAAGAATTGAAAACGCATGATCCGTATAAAAAAGATCGTAAAAGATTTTTACGAAAGTGATGATCTTGGATAGCTCTAAAATCCATATATTACATGCGAGACCAAAACCTGACAAGGGTCTCAGATGCGCCGGGCTCGTCCCGGGGGTATGCAAATGCCTTGGGTCGGGCAGTAATAAAATTTCAAATGCCCCACCCCCGGGATTGAAACGTGAGCAAATGTCCGGCTAATGCCCGGGGGGGGGGGATGGGCACCGCTGGAATTGACTGATGCATAACAATGTGGTTTTTCTGAGTAGTTGCAGATTCCTTAAATTTATCAATCTGTGTATACATAGAATCGAATGAAATCTATGCTCCATTGACTCTCGCTGTTGTTTCTTAACAAGATTCTACTGTTATTTACACATCGGTCATCCAGACAAAATTCATATGAACCTATCTCAGCTATGCCTCTTGAAAATGTAGACCAGATAAAGTGAGTGGTAAACAAGAATTATATTATCAGCCCAACAAGAGATTCGTGTAATGGAAAAGCGAGATTTATATGTGAAAAATTGTTGATTAACGATTAACGGAGAGAAACATTTTGGTGAAATAAAATACAAAACTTCCCTTGCAGAAATAAAAAACTAACAAACAAACAAACAAAAAAGCATCAACAACCACGAGATCTCCCAGTCCGTGGGACGGTTTTCTTTCTCTAACAAATCGCTTAGGAGTTTTATTCTTTATCAAACGCTTATCGACCACCAGCTCTGCCAGTCCATCTAGGAAGGTGTTGAGTGCTGTTGATTGTTATGTAGGAGTAACACATATTTGTCACTGGAATTATGCGCTGATGTCGGAGTAATTTCCCACGAGTGTCCAAAATAATATATCTTTGGCAGTAGCCATACTCTGCAACACTTCAGGAGCACGCCTTCTGGAAACGGGGGTTTCTCCTCAACACTCTTTCCATCAGAGTAATCTTCCTGTTCGCTCTCGTCCTCTTCCCCCCAGTCTACCTTTCTCTTCATATCGATCAGCACTCGTTAGAGGTAAGTGACAAATGATGAGACTTTAGAAAATGCCGTTGTTTTTATAAGAGACCCCAAGCTACTTAGATCAGGGGTCAACGAATCTGCCCTCTTGTACAAGGGTTTGCGTCTTTGTCTAGTAGGGAAGGTGAAGCTCAGTGAGATTAATAAGAGCATCCTTATATTGAATAAATTTGCGCCTCTCTTCTCCCAAGACTGATATGTCTTTGTGGAGTACATTACGAGTAACTTGCACCAATGCATGCATCTCTTGTGGAGTGGCTGTCATGAGAAGAAACTGCTGCTGCTTAGGATGGCAATCAGCTAAGTGTTGAAGGAAACCTTAATTGTTCTTTACTACTCGAGGCATGGTGACAAAATGAGCAAATAGAATGAAAGTCAGCCTTTTATCGTGAAGGCTGTGATGGAGGAGGAGGGGGGAAATTGTGTATGTAAACAATACAATTCAGAAGCTCATATAAATGTGAACCATTTGACTTTTTGTCAGTTTGAGTTTAACGTTCATTGAGTTGACGTGAATTGGTCCTGTCCTGTTTGTGAAAAGGAAGTATAGAATCCAAACACACATGAGTAATAAACACGGTAATCCTGTTTTCAGCCCAACGTATAGTGTGCCTAACTCTACAGAAAAGTGTCAACGGTTTCGCTTTATGCATCCGTTTATTTGTATGGTTGCTGGGATGACCGGATCGGTAAGACGGTCTCGGTTAAGACTTTGCTGCAGCAGGCTTAAAACGTAATGCACCTACCACTAGAGAGAATTGTTTGGTCCTATCGGCAGTGGCAGCCCGCTTACATGGAATTGCTGGTAACAGTACCAAACATAGAGTTTGTCAAGGACATTGCTTCTGACCTAGAAAGCGAATCCTTTTTTGACGTTAACAAACGCAACTTAATGGTGATTGACGATCACATGGACGATGCTGGCGTAGACAAGAGAATCGTCAATCTGTTGACGAGAGGTTCTCATCATCGTATTCCTAGCGTCATTTATATCCCACAGAACGTCCATCAACGGAAAGGCAGTCAAAGCATCAGTCTTAACAGTCATTACTTGGTTCTTTTTAAAAATCTGCAAATTATGACCCTGGCTAAGCAAATGTATCCTGAACACACTGATTTCTTTATCAAGCGATACGAGGAAGCCGTGCAGAGGCGACTGCTCCTGACCAGTTCCCCCTCCAGCAATGCAGAAATTGCATGGTTCTATGGACGGTCTCCTCTTTCGTTCCGACCTTGGAGAATACGAAAGAGCAAAGCAGCACATGCAACTGCAAAATAAATATCTTACATTTAAACAACAGATTAAACAAAATAATTCGAGCAATAAGTGTAGGAATCAAGTGCACCCTACTCTAAAGAACAGAGAGAAATTTCTAGCAATCTTCTGGCGGATAATGTACCACCCACCACCTATTTAAGAGCTTACAGCAGTCACAGCGAACCCAGTTCAAGAGCCAGTGACTGTACTGTAACGATTCCCGCGAAAGTCTTGCCTCCCTGATCCATATTGACACCTCCTCCCACAGTGGAAGCACCTTCACTAAAGCGAAAGCAAAAATGTCCTCGAATCCAGTTTGTAAATTACTTTATAACAGAGGAAGATGATCGTCCTTCGAGAAGGTCTCGGTGTGTTCGCAATAACGTAGTAACGACTTTGCTTTGCACTTGCTGAGCCACTGAAAGAAAAAAACTTTTCAGCTAAAATCTGTGTATAGTTGGTTTTACACATAGTATTTAAATTTTCTCGTCGTCTCCTGGTTGTGGCCCTAGTAACTCAGGTTCGGATCCTGGTCAGGGCATTGTTTACTTTTTAGTTTGTTCGCACCATCATTAACATGTACAATTTAATGAATCTTTCTATTGTTGAAGAAAAATGCTTGTCTGCAGTGGATAATGAAGGCGGCAAGAAATGGAAGCCCGCGTAATAACGTCACCGTTTAGTGGTTTTCAATGATATGATAAGAAGCGAATTGGCGCTTGTTAGTAGGGAACTTAGAGAAACACGACGGCGACGGCTGACGAGAAAGTTTGAAATATTTGGAAGTCATTTTTAAAGCGACGTTCTCCTTGGCGTTGCCGTCGTGGTTGCTTTTACTAAAGCTTTTACGTGTTTCGAACAATACAAACTACGGCAGCCAACCAGAATGCTTCGTCCAAACGAGTCCACCAATGAATGCCCTTCTAATTTTAGGCAGCCAGTCAAAATCAAGACAAACGCTATGACATCGTGGATCCATAAATAATTGACACCTGTCAAACCAGGTCAAAACCTGTTGGTACGCTAAAAGTAAAACATGACATCACGTTGTCGTAATGAGAATCCACAGAAATAACGTATTTTATTGGTCCGCGCTAAAAAGGAGCTTTCTGATTGGTTCCCTGAGTGGTCCGAATTATCCTAGACGGACCGCTAGGATGGGACAGCTCCCGAAAAGATCTCATTAAATCGTGTTTAGGAAAAAATTTTTAGAAAAGAGATCAGTTTTGTATGAAGTCGAAACCTTGTTCTTGCTCTCTTGCCTGTAATTTTGGCAAAAACCTCTGCGATAATGACATTGTGGAAATCGTTTGTTTCCTTCTTTCGTCTTTGTAGCGTGCGCTTGCTTATAGAATTACGCTTTGCTGTTTGGAAATTTGTAAAGAGTCATAATAATAAATCCTTCATTAAACTAGCTTGTTCGGCTCGTATTGGAAAGATATTGGTCTCGTTCTTTTTTTGGAAGTTTATGGACCGAGCTGAAATTCCAGAAAAGGAACTCGACCAATATCTTCCCAACACGGGCCTCACGCTAGTTCAATAATGCACCTATCAATTTAAAGCCGGCGGGGGGAGGCAGGGCATGGGGTGGGGATTTGATTGTTATTGTTGGCCCTGGGGTGGGTCTTTTGACTGATCTTGCCTTCCCGGGGGAGGGGATATTTGAATCTGTCTTCGCCCAATGTGGGGATATTGAACATCGACTTGAATGAAGAGACTGAGATTGAAATTACTTTTCCTGCGTCACACACGCACTATACGTCCTTGAAATCATAATGGCTGTCCACGAGATCGAGAATCAGAGAAACGTGAGTGAATTTGACTGTTTTATCTCCATATTTTCTATTAATTTAGAGTGTTTTTGTTGATTTGCATGTTTTTAACAGGGATAAAGAGAAACGAAGTCGATTTTTTGGCCAGTGCAAACGATCAGTGTACGGATAATGTGCCGCCCGGGGTGGGGAAATTTTTGTGCATTTGACTGGAATAGTTTGCCCGTGGGCAAGGAATTTGATGGCAAATTTTTGAAAAATGTCAAATCCCCACCCCCTGCCCTGCCTTCCCCCCCCCCCCCCCCGCCTGCTTTAAATTGATAGGTGCATAACTTATATGTGTGTAAGTGACGCTCATTAGCAGCCTAGTCCCTAGACGTTCTCGGCTCGGTCAAACCTGGTGGCGCAAGACCTGCAGACACGCTTGGTTGAACAAACTAATTTATGCAAATTGGACACTAACACTTCAAGATCTCAGTTACTTACTTTTATCCAACGTGGTAAAAAGTCTTTTCTTATATAAAAAGAAGCTCATGCAGAATTAAACAAAATGCTGCGCAACGTAATGATAGATCATGCCCCACACATTGGAAGTTCATGTACACAAAATTTACTGCTTGGCCAAGCGCCAAAATATACTGAAAGTTTACGCAATACGTTCCTTTCCTGTCAATTTTCAAAAACCTTGCATTCACCGCAAATTATCTGCATTAAACAAAATGCAATCGTTACAACTAACATCTCACTCATATGGAGATTACAGAAACAGCTGTTTTGAATTCATAACTCAGGCGAACGCTAATCGAATTCTTATATAAGGAGAATTCGTCGTAAACAACTTCAGTTGTCACGTATCATCGAAAGCCGCGACAACGATCACAGGTAACCAAAGCGTAATATGAGAGTTTGTATGGAGCTGAAATTCGATCGAAAATAATCGGCGGTTTTCCGCCGAAAATACATTAAAATCGAAATAAAGTTTAAAAAACCGGGAGAGTTGAAAACACTGACCCCCAGTCCGCGGACTACCCTACGGACTACTCCGCGTACTACTCCACGGACTACTCTACGGACTACCCCTACGGACTACCCTAAATAATCAACCAAATTTTCTTTTACGGGGGAAAGAGATACAAGAAACCTACCTGCGCTAGCTACACGATCATGAACAGCCGCCATCTTGCTTTTCGCCCGTTTATTGCAACCTAACTTCGTGCCCAGTACATCTCGATCCTCTACGTAAGAGATTGAGGAGCTGACTTCAAACATGGCGACTTCCAAAATTGGCTCCGTCTCCTACCGTGGGTGTCTTGGTCATTGATTGACTGATTTTATGAAATATGAGCTATCATCGGCTGGCACGTATTTCACGAGAGACTGATGGTGTCGCTGATGTCATCTATCATGCAGGTGAGAACTATATGCAAGCGCAAGACCCTCGGGTCAATCTTAAACTCTTTTATTGTTATGTTTTTTTTTTCATAGTTTAAAGACATTTAATGTGGAACGAAAATTACAGTGCAAGATGTTACTTAGCCTCGAACTGTTATCTGGTATACATGCCAGCTAACACTTACTCGTGTGCTCACAACAAATGGTTATAAGACAATTCAATTTAACAATAACAACAATTATAAATAGAGCTGTTCTCAAGTTTAATTTTCGTCACGAGATTGTTGCTTTGTGTTAAATATAAAATATTCACGTAACACTTACCGATCAGCCATTGTCGAACGGCGTGTTGGCTGGTGGCCGGTGAAGAATGGGCCGAGACTGAAAAAAGACTGGGTCGAGGAAACGGGCGAAAAGCAAGATGGCGGCTGTTCATGATCGTGTAGCTAGCGCAGGTAGGTTTCTTGTATCTCTTTCCCCCGTAAAAGAAAATTTGGTTGATTATTTAGGGTAGTCCGTAGGGGTAGTCCGTAGAGTAGTCCGTGGAGTAGTCCGCGGAGTAGTCCGTAGGGTAGTCCGTGGAGTAGTCCGTAGGGTAGTCCGCGGACTGGGGGTCAGTGTTTTCAACTCTCCCTTAAAAAACCTTACCTGGTGTGTGTTTGCTGTGTTTTTATCGCTTTTCCGAGCTTCCGGAGGCCGTCTTGGGCGATTTTCTGCTTAACGGTTGATGCGACGGCATGTCACGTACTAAAGAGAGCTAAAGGTAGGAAAACGGGAATTCAAAATTGCCAACCGACACTCGAGGTCCCGATCAACATACCCGCTAAAAATCGATTCAATCTAAAGTCAGCGCTTTAAAACCACAACACATTTCAAAAAGGATAAATCTCCTACCTTTCTATGTGATTCAATCGTCAATTAGTTTATCTCTCGAGGTACAGCCCTGCATTAAAAACGAACTAACTTTTCGAAATCGCCGCCATCACAGGCTTGTAAGGAAAAGAGGGTCAAAACTAACGGTCAAGCCTGGGACAAAGCGCCAAATTTCGCTCCACCGGGGGACGACTTGAGTGACTTCTATGTCGCCAAATGCCAAACTCACCCTCTCTCCGGTAAGTCAAGTTTTGATACCTGAATGCGACCCGCGCGCGATTTCCCGCCGAAATGTGAGCGATACAACACTTGATTCACCTTTCGAAGGCTTACCGAATAAACACGGGATTGCGGAAAATTAATTCAGAGTTTATTAAGAACGAGGCATATCACAAATGTGCTGTTTTGTTATTCTTTTGTTATTCAATGAGATTCAAATGAGTGTGCGGCGTTTTTCATTCCGTTGCAACACTTTTTGATTTTATCAGCTACAAACAGAAAATGTTTTTAGTTTTTGTTAATCGTAATGTAACAATTTCCCCTAGAAATGTTTTAAGTATTTGCCCCCAACGCATTTGGAATTTGCACAGCCATCAAATTTTCCTGTTTAACCCACAGGTGTAACAAACTGGATAGCTTAAGAAAACTGCAAGATTTTCTAGCCAAATTACATTTTTTGAGTTCGACATCTCCTGGCTATCACCAAACTCGGTGCACCTAGCTCAAACATGTCGGTTACATCTATAGCGTCATCAGCAAGCTTCTGCTGTTCCTCGAACATGTCAAGCGGACTGTGGCAGAATCTGGTCGAGCGCATCGTCTAAAACAATTTCTTCTTTCTCGTATCGATCTGCTGCGTGTGACAGCGTATTGTCTTGATCATCGTCCGTCATTCGAACAAACGCTTTCCGGAATAATTCGACATATTTACTCGCAACAACATACACTGAAAACTTCCGAAATGACAATAACAACTAAAGACATATCTGAATACCTCATACCCTTCAGAAAAGGTAATTTGTTCATATTTTAACATATGATAGCTACATAGTCCCAACGGGACTGCAACAACTGTTACCAGAACTAGTGAGCAAAACTTTTAAGCAACTGATTTTTGCCTGTTCTAAAACAATGAAAACGTGCATTAAATTGAATAATGCCCTCGCTCCTCGACCTTATTAAAAATAACGGGGGCTCAGGGCTCAGAGCTCAGGAATTATCCTGTAAAATCGTGTGGTTTCCATAGAATGCTAATCACTGTGGTGAAGCCAGCTGATGGATTTCCACCACCATGGACGGAATTGGAAAGAAAGTTTAAAAGACGGTGAAATTTCTAATGAGAAACTTTTTTCTCCTTAAATGGACAAAAAAAAGACCAAAAAATGGAATCTTTGTTTCATAAATCAAAACCGATTTAATTTCCGAGTCTATCAGACAGGACGTATCTGCTCATTTTTGTATGTGAAAAAGGTGAACTGGAATCCACTCTAATATATTTTCGCTTCTTTGCAAAATATTTGGATTGAATAATGTTAGCATTTCCAACGTTCTTTAGTCTCTTATCTAAGTGGATAATTATTCTTAAAGGTTCCAGTGAAATTTCATGGCCTCTTAGAAACCTACCCTTAAGTGGGAAAATCACTAAATAAATCCACTCTTACTTCGTGTTGCAACATGAACAGGGATTGTTGTTAACCTTCCTTTCTCTTTGCATCTGGGGATTCATGTTTTATCCCCCAAACAATTGCTGTCTCGTTTTGTGCAAAGCACAATTTCCATCCTGTAGACCCAGTATACCTCATCTGGTTTTTCAGATACAGCTAGCAAAGGGTAAAGGTTATATTTTGGACGTAGACACAAGATATTACCCGTTGAGGTGAAAGTGGCCAGAGATGGCTGTTTAAAAGAGGCTTTGCTTAATGTCCTCTCAGTGATAAATTTTACCTCATTTCGTTGAATAAGCACCCATGCTGTATTAAGCGCCCTCACCCGAGTAAGCGCCCACCCCATAGGTTAAAATAGTAAACAAGTGTCTTCCTCGAATAAGCGCTCCCCCCCCCCCCCCAATCCCCTCAATTTCTCAAATAGTAGTGATATCACAAGGAAAGCCCGTTGCTGTTGTTTTTTTGCCCTATTGCCATGCTCTTTATAAATGCCGTTAACTTTCCAGGCACAATTAGACAATTCTCTAGTCATCGAGGACCGGCAACTTCTACTTTCATGAAGTTATTGGGAAAAGCCTGATGGTTGTCCCCCCCCCCCCCCCCCTCCTCGACTCTTCCTTTGAATAAGCAACTTTGGCGGAATTGTGAAAAGGCCCCCTGTATTCGACAAAATACGGTATTTCTGGGACCATGACAGCTTAGTGGCCGCTGGAGAAAGGGTGCTCGATTAGTAGAGGTTTGTCACTGCTGTGCGATGTAGACCAAAGATCACAATAAGCCCAGTTTTATTGGAACATAGGGTATCAAATCCTCACAGCTGGAAACGTTGCCTTATATGGCAAGGGACATTAACATTTCGAGTTAAGGGTCTAGACCAATAGATTTTAAAAGTTGCATTCATAGCGTTATCATAGAACAAAAGCTCACTATATTAAGGTAATATTTCATGTAACCTTTTCCTGTGATTCAGATTGTTGATGTTGCAATAGATCATCCTTCTTGCTCAAAGCAACATGCAGTTCTTCAATACAGACTTGTAGATTATCAGAGATTGGATGGAACTGCCAGCAGAAAAGTCAAGTAAGTAGTGTACAGTGGTTAAATTGCCCTTTACATCAAGTATGTCGATAAACAGGTGTTGGATGAGTTTTTTTTGCAGCATAGTCAAGACAGAGAGCTATTAGCCTTAGGCTTTAGCTTTGACTGATAACACACAAGGCTTACAATGATTAAACTCCAGCAAGTAAAGCCCACATTGCAGTCAAACCTGCCAATATTTCAATTAAGAAGAAATGTTCTCAAGTCGTTTTACTCAGAAAAAATCTGAGTCCTCCCAACAGGGTCGAACCCATGACCTTCCAGGTGCAGGTTGGATGCTCTAACCACTGAGCTACTGGGGACTCGTGGTGAGCGAGACCATACAACTAGGTTCATGTGTGGAGGACTCTGTTGAGGACTGTATTTTAACGCAACATTTCATGTACTTTCCTTTCTTGTCGATCTGTTGAACGCTACAATATCCTTCCGAACGCTCAAAAAAATATCTCACATTATCGCGTCTCATGGCATCGAAAAACTTAAGCTATCGAATTTAACATGTGCAACACAAGACCATATAAGGAAATACATGTGCTCAGTTCATGATAACGCAACTGTTCAATGTTCCTGGCTTAATCGACTTAACGTTCATTTAAACGTTCGTTTCAAGTCACGACGTCCTCCCCCCTTGATTAGCTAGAAGCTGATCAACACATCGTCTTCTGAAGTCTGCATCAATGGCTGCAGCTCTCCTTGGTACTCCACGTGTCTGTACTCGTTCTTCTCCTACTGGCTCAGTCACCGTCTGCCTGGTCTGCACTGGTCCTCTAACTTCTAGCGGGTACAATTTCTGCACTGGTCTGTTGAGGTACATCGGCTTTCCCTTCTTCGTCAACACCTTTACTTTTGCACCTCTGATCTCTCCATCTTTCCCAGTTATCAATTCTTCTACCTTTCCTAGTCTCCACTTTCCACGCGACACTCCTTCCTCTGCAACAGTCACTATGTCTCCAATTTCAACAATCGCACCACTTTTTGTCACGTTTCTTTGGTGGTGTTCTCTCAATTCTGACAAATACTCCCTTTTCCATCTCTTCCAGAAATGGTCTAGCTTAAGGCTGAGATATTTCATTCGTTTGTTCAGTCGTTTCGAGGAATCCTCTTCATCTTCTTCAACTGAGGGGTATGGCGGTAGCCGTGTCAATCGCCTTCCATACATCAGATGTGCTGGGGTCAGTGGTTCTTCCGGATCACCTTCTTCGTAGACATACACATACGTTAAAGGTCTCATATTGAAGGTGCTTTCCACTTCAATCACTAGAGTCAGAAGCTCGTCATACGATAACCGTGCATTTGCCAGCGTCTTTCGAAGACATCTTTTCACTCCTTTCACCATCCTTTCGTAGAAGCCGCCCCACCACGGTGCTTTCTCCAAATTGAACCTCCATGTAATTCTCTTCTCAGTTAGAAAGGCTTGAACATCTGGATGCTCGTACAGCGTCCTCAGTTCCTTTGCGGCTGATTTGAAGGTCTTTGCGTTATCACATATGATCAATTGCGGAACACCTCTCCTGGCTATGAACTTTCTGAAACATCTGAGAAAGGTTCCCGTCTTCAGGTCTTCAGTCATGTCCAAATGAATGGCTCTAGTCACTGCACAGGAAAGTAATGCTATGTACACCTTCTTCATTTCCGTTCCATTAGTTTTCACGTACAGTGGGCCTGCAAAGTCTATGCGCTTCTTGAATTCTAAAGCTCGGTACCTCCGCAGTCTTTGGAGCTGGATAAGCAGTTCCTTCGTATCGTTTACACACAACACATTTCCTGATACTCTACTTTACTGCTTGTCTTCCCTGGTTCACCCAAAACCGTGTTCTCATTTCTGTTAGTGTCTCTCTTACTCCACCATGATGAATTCTCTTGTGACATTGTTCACTAACGAGATTGGTCAGATGATGACCTCTAGGAAGGAATGCTGGGTGCTTTTCTTTGTACTCCATGACTGTTTCAGGAATTCTACCGCGGCGTCGAATCACACCATCTTCATCTGAGTATAGTCTAAGATTTCTTCCAATTTGCTTAAAGTTCTTCTGATCTGTAAGACTGGACTGCGCTTCTTTCACCCACAAATTCTCTGCTTCTTCTACTTCTGTGTCCGTCAGGTTGCCAAACGCAAGATTCTTCACTTTCTTTACTTTCAACTTGAGGTTTCTTGCAAATCTGTACACATAGGCTGTCACTCTGAACAACTTTGTGCAGCTGCTGTAAGCGTTCACGTCGATGATGCTTGCTATGCTGCATTCTTCTTCTCTGCTGCCAGTAGTGTGTTCACACGGCGTGATGCCTTGATTTCCACTTTACTTTCTGGGGTAGGCTCAACATTCATTGAAGGCCATTCATCAGGCATTCTGCTCAACCATTCAGGTCCTTGCCACCACAATCTGCTATTCTTGATTGTCGTTGCTGTCACACCCCGCGATCCAAGATCTGCTGGATTTTCTCCTCCGGGACAATGGTTCCATTGCTCTCTTGTGGTCAGTCTCAAAATCTCGTCCACTCTGTTCTGTACAAACTGGCTCCACTCCTTCTCTCCCTTGATCCAATATAAGGCGGTAATACTGTCTAACCACAAGTTTGCACTGATTTATCGCTATTCCTGACTGCAGGGCCTTTTCCACTGCATCGTTCAACTGCGCTGTAATTCTTCCAGCCATTAGCGCTAGAGGTGCTGTCACTTGCTTAGCAAGTGGTGCTACTCTTGTTTTTGAGGCCACCAGACGTACATATCGCCCGCTGTGAGTCACACACACTAGGTACACCATGGCGCAATAGGCTCGATCACTGGCGTCTCCGAAGCCATGTAACTCATACGATACGACCTTCTCGCTTATTCCACTGTAGATGCAACGTGGCACATGCACAGAACGGACTTCCTTCAACGAAACCACCCACTTCCTCCATCTGAAAGGCTTCTGGTAAGCGTTCATCCCACTCGAGTTTACTCTGACAAACCTCTTGAAACAAGCCCTTCATTCCAATTGTCAACGGACTCAGCATGCCAAGAGGATCGAAGAACTTTGCAATAATCTTGAGCAGATATCTCTTCGTTAATTCTAAGTTCGCGGTCAGTTCAATAACCGCATCAAACGTATAGATAATTGTGTCTTCCACACGATTCCAAACTTCTCCCAGGACCTTCTGCTCCTTGTCTCCTAACTCATCTAGACTTCTGACAGTGGTCTTGGCATACGTATCGTCATCTTTCTTGACGTTCTCTTGTGGCCTAGCTGCTTCCTCTCCAACACGGTCATCACGAATCATCTTCATTAGCTCTGCACTATTTGGAGCTCCACTTCCTCAGTCTGAAACTTGCTTCTTCCAGTCGATTCTTAATCTTACGATACAACTTAAACCACTCTTTAACGCTATCTCCTCCCGAGTTGAAGTCGTCCACATAAAATTCTTCTAACACCTTGACGAACTCTAGGTCTTCTTGGATGTAGGTCTGAAGATGACGTCTCAGAATTGCGCTCAACAAGAACGGCGAGGAGCTCACACCGAACACCACTCTGCAGAATCTGTATACGACAATCATTGGTTCTTCTTTCTGAAGGTCGTCAACCCATAAAAACCGCAAGCAATCTCTGTCCCTTTCATCAACTTCAATGTTTAAGAATGCCTTTTCAATGTCTGCTATCAGTGCGATTTTATTGCATCTAAAACGCAGTAGAGTGTCAAACAACAACTGTGTAAGGGATGGTCCCACATGCAAGCAGTCATTTAAGGAAGGTCCCTTCCCGTCGGTTCTCGATGACGCGTCATAGACTACTCTCAACTTTGTCGTTTTAGCATCTCTTCTAACAACAGCATGATGCGGCAAGTAGTGAGTTCGTCCAATCTCAGGAAATTCTAGGTCACTCACAGCTTCAATCACTCCATCTCTTAACTGCTCTTGAATAACTAAATCGTACTCTTTCAACAGAGGTGGGCCTTTCTTCAACTTTCTCATTTGACTGTTCAATCTCTGTAGACTGTTGTCGTAATTCAACGGTAGCACTTTGTGATGCTCTTTCCATGGCAAGCCATGGAAAGAGCATGTTTTTGGTTTTTATGTGTATCTGCCATCTTGAAACTTGATATTCTTCAGGAAATTTTCATGAACACTGTCTCTCTCTCTGATCCCTATCGAGTCAAGGTCCCACAACCTTTGGAATTCCACTGACAAAGTTTCATTCACTGTCCCCTGCACTTCTTGTTCCTGAATTTCCAGAACGTGCGTGACCAGATTCGTTCCAGCTGTAGACTTCTTCTGAGGGATCTTTAATGGTCCTGACAACACCCATCCTAGAGAGGTCGAGATAGCAACAGGCTCATCCTTCTCCTCCCTTACTACTTCACCCCTGATGAACTCTCACAAGTAATCGCCACCAATGAGCATATGAACTTCCAAATTCTCCTGCCTAGGGCAGACGTCAGAAAACCAAAGTTTGTTCAAATAAGGATGTACCCTTTTCGCCTCTTCTACATGCTGATTCTGCAGGGCCTTGCAGATGACTGGCACCTTAAATGCCTCTTCTTGAGCAGTTCCTTCCTCGAATAGATGTCCTACATGGACCGCAACAAGTTCTCGCTCAGTTACCATTGCTTTGGCTTGGCCAAAGGTTCCGGTTTCCATCATCTCACTTCCTATGCTGTTTAACTGCAACATGTTAGCTACTTTCTCAGTGACGTAGGATCTCTGGCTTCCGAAGTCGCAAATTACTTGTACACCTCTCTCTAGTCGTCATCTCAGCAATCAATTTCTTAAGTAAATCATCAAGGTTCCACTTACCATCTTCAACCCCGCGAGAGATTTCCAGTTTGACGTCATCAGGTAATTTCGACAAGAGAACCGGTACTAGCAGTGTTCCATATGAATCTGCCTGAATCCCCATACAACTTTCGAAGTTTCCCGGTTTCTTTTCCGTTGTGCACTGGAGTTAACTTCAACAACATTTCCATGTGGGCGCTGATAATTTTCTGCTCGTCGCCAAAGCGCTTCTTTAATATTTCAATCGCGGCCCCATACTTCCCTTGTGCTAACGACAAACCTGCAATGGCGGTACTCGCTTCTCCTCCCAACAAACCTTTTAAATACGTTAACTTATCTATTTCGGAAAGCTGACTATTCGCGTGTACTGCATTCCTGAAGGCGTCCCAAAAACTCTGCCAATCAGCTACAGATCCATAGAACTTTTTCAGTTCGAGTTTCGGCAGCCTCGCTCGTACAGTTTGGTTGCACGTGGTCTGTTGTGTTCCAGGCGCTTGATTTGCTGTTGGCGGCGGATTAGAAATTTGCTCGCTAGCGCTTCTACTCGTAGGCTTATGATAATCTTCAATCTTTTGGATGCCCTTTCTGATGTCTCTTCGAAATTTATTCCAGTCAGCGATTTCGTGTTCAATATCCTTGTCCTTCTCAAGCAACCCGAGGATTTCTTCGGTCAGAGTTCCCAATATCTTCATCGTTTCGGCCAAATTCTCCTTAATGTCTTGTAACAGTGTTATTTTGTTTTCCGACTCTTCAGCAATGGCAGTTTCAATCATTTGAAATGCCTTGGTCGCATATCCTCGATGTGCATTGCGAATGTTTCGCTTTTTTGCCAAATCTCCCATCTTGAAACTCGTAAAACTCAGCGCGCTTCTTCAATCAGTAAACACGTCAGCACAAAGGTCAACACACAAATTCTGTCACGCATCGATTTCTTTCTCCACATCCGCGGCTCGATGGACCAACTGTTGAGGACTGTATTTTAACGCAACATTTCATTTACTTTCCTTTCTTGTCGATCTGTTAAACCACAGGCAGCCCAAGCTAAGGTTGAGAGCTGCACAAAAATTAGACTGTTTCTTCCACGCTCTGCATAATAAGGACATCGGCACGCTACGCGTAATAATGACATCGGCAACATTTAAGAGTTTGTATGGAAATGATACATAACGTCTCAAATTGCCTCAAATCGGAAAGAAGTCGAAATAAAAATGATTTGCCTCATTTCATTGTTGTATTGGTCATTATTTGAGGGCTTGCTGGGCTGGTTTGAAGCTTTGTGGGCGAGAGGTTTTTATTTTTCATGTTTGTTGAATCTATAGAATTAATTAAAGGCAGGAAACAGTTTCACACTGCACCTCACTTGAGGCTCGATAAATTCCATCACAATAAACGAATCACCTTACAACTTCAAAGGTGTATTCTTGGGTCTTGCGCATACCTCTGTCCTTTCTCATGGGTTCCAGATCCTATTTTAAGCCGTCGAAAATCCCTCTTAAATACGAAACTCGTATGCGTTTTCATTTGAAGTGCACACATGAATCATTGCGAGCCGCGTTTCGACGACAAAATGTCCCTCAGCCGGGTAGAGGCCGAGTGAGACTGTCCACAAGCAGAAGGCGACACTGCGGAGTCCAGAGAGGTCGGTTTGACGGAAATAGAGAAATATTAGAACGGCCGTGAAATTCACTCGCCTCACTTGGCTTGGAAAATCATAATTTTTTTTAGGGACGAACGAAGAACTATCTTTTGCTGCACTCTAATCAATCCATTCGATGATTTTATGCCGAGTATTTGGCGCAAGTGATCCTGCTCACTGCCCGCAAATCAACCTCATTTTTTAATTCCGATATATAGGGTTGTCTTGCTCTAAAAAAAATATATTGCTGTGACCGTGGAAAATACCCACCACAATTTCCATTCCTTTGAAAACCGGTGCAGTTTTTTTCTAGGTGGAAACTGCTCCGCGTCTCTGCTTCTAAATTTCGACAACATTTTTTTGCCCTCAACAGTTAAATGTGACGGAACAAATCACCATGCTAATATATTGCGGCACGAAGACATTAAAGCGTGCTCGTGGCGTCAATTGAGGCGACTAAATTTCACGGGCGTGCTGATAGTTTTCTATTTCCGTCAAACCGACTCCGCAGTGTCGCCTTCTGCTTGTGGACAATCTCACTCAGCCTCTACCCGGCTGAGGGACATTTTGTCGTCGAAACGCGGCTCGCAATGATTCATGTGTGCACTTCAAATGAAAACGCATACCAGGAAAGGCGAGTTTCGTATTTAGGAGGGGCTTTTGACAGCTTAAAATAGGATCTGGAACCCATGAGAAAGAACAGAGGTATGCGCAAGACCCAAGAATACACCTTTGAAGTTGTAAGGCGATTCGTTTATTGTGATGGAATTTATTGAACCTCAAGTGAGGTGCAGTGTGAAACTGTTTCCTGCCTTTAATTAATTCTTAACGTTCAGTAAACTTGAAAAATGCAAACCTCAATTGCTCGCCCAAAAAGCTTCAAACCAGCCCAGGAAGCCTTCAAATAATGACCAATACAACAATGAAATAAGGCAAATCATTTCTATTTCGACTGCTTTCTGATTTGTGGCAATTTGAGACGTTTTGTATCATTTCCATACAAACTCTTAAATGTTGCCAATGTCATTATTATGCATAGCGTGCCGATGTCATTATTATGCATAGCGTGGAAAAACAGTCTAATTTATGCGCAGCTCTCAACCTTAGCTTGGGCTGCCTGTGGTTAAACGCTACAATATCCTTTCGAACGCTCCACAAAATATCTCACATCATCGCGTCTCATGGCATCGAAAAACTTAGGCTATCGAATTTAACATGTGCAACACAAGACCATATAAGGAAATACACGTGCTCAGTTCCTGATAACGCAACCGTTCTTCAATGTTCCTGGCTTAATTCGACTTAATGTTCATTTTAATGTTCGTTTCAAGTCACGACAGACTCACGTTTTTTGGAGTAAAACGACTTAACAGCAATTTCTTCTTTTAATTCATTTCAGCTAGTCGTTACTCCACTTATCATGTTTACATTTATCGCATTTGACATTATTGAGCCTTGCAGCTAGCAGGCCTGTGTTTGTATAAGAACCTAGTTGTATGGCCTCGCTCACCAGTAGTACACTCAGTCCCCAGTAGCTCAGTGGTTAGAGCATCCAACCGGCACTTGAAAGGTCATGGTTTCGACTTCCGTTGGGAGGATTCAGATTTTTTACTGAGTAAAACGACTTGAGAACATTTCTTCTTTTAATTCATTCCAGCCAGTCGTCACTCCACTTTCATAAATCGTGATAAATCATATGCCAAATTAGGTAAAAGATCAAATTAATGTTTTAAATAATGACTTAGATCTTGTATGTTCAAATGGAACAACATCAGGATTAGATTTTCCATTTCAAATTTCAACTTCAAGCAGTATCGCTCTAACGTGTTAACTATTGTATGGTTGTGTTATTTATTGTTGTATTGTGCAATTGTTGTGTTTTGTCACTCACTTGACCTGGTCTAAGCATATTGACGAAGTTTCTAAAAAGATCCCATCAGCAATAATCGCACTCAGGCCAATGAGGCCTTTTATTTCCAAAGAGACGGCTATAAGAATTTATCGATCCCTTATTGAACCACACTTTGACTACTGTTGTCCAGTGTGGGACGGCCTAAATAATTAACGTGACAAATCAAAGAAACTTACAAAACCGTGCGGCGAGGGTGATAACGAAATCAAGCTTTGATTCCAGTGCTAGTGCACTCGTCTCTTTGGGCTGGGATAACCTCGCTACTAGACGAACCAACTTGAACCAACTTGCCCCTAACTATTTACAAACCATATTTATTCTTCGTAACACAGATTACGTGCTTAGAAATAAAAATATAAATCAACTACTCTCCCAAAACCTCGTGTGTAGTTTTGGTTAAGGCGGGGTTCTCCTGTGGAATAATCTTCCATCCAAAGTCGTAAATTCTATCGGGACATTTAAAGCCAAGATTGACTTCTTACTGTCCATGTCAGACTCCCACACGGCAAACATGTAAACAGTTTTGTAAATACGTTTTTCCTTGTAAGACCTACTGATGTTTTCTATCGGGTGTTTAAATAAAGATTTAAACCTAAACCTGTGTCACCAGAAACCTAGATAACGTAGCCTAGAGTGCCATGAGTCGTCCGGTTGCTCAGTGCAGGTTGGGTTCAATTACTTTGGGGACCCATACTCATGGTGTGCTGAATATTACAACTTTCTTAGTTTATGACTGAGTTTAAAATTTTCCGTCTTTCTTTTTTCTTTTGTTGTTGTTGTGCAGACCTTACATAATTGACTTAGACTCTGCAAATGGAACATACCTCAACAACCAAAGAATAGAGCCCAGAAGATTCTATGAGTTAAAGGAAAAGGTCAGTATCTTTTTTACTAGTAATAATTCAATATGGCATAAACAAGTGAAATGTGAAAGATCTTGAACTGGAAACTGCGTATCAAGTGTCGGATGTGATTTTGCAGCGAATGATGAGCATCTTCAGGTGGGCATACTCTTCATCACATCAGTGGACGAGTGGAGGCTGGACAGTTGCTTCACTTCAAGTCCATACGAGACCTCCTTGTTTTAATTAAATTGTGCAACGGTGAATGGAGAAAACGTCACTCTCCACAAGGCCTGCATTTGTTTGCTTTCCCCTTTCCTTGACGTGTGTAAACGTCCTCAACCATGGTGATATGTATCATGAAAGTTATTGCTGGCTTTTGATCAGATGATATGTAGAGTGTCATTCAATGGTATTAGTTGAGCCTAAAGCTATTTTTAAATTTCCAATTACATTCAGAAGGGCTCCTGTTACAGTGCATGCTTTCGAGATTTTCAATACATTTTTTCAACATTTCACTCTCAGAGCCACACTATGTCTTTATCCAGTATAGCGTTGATATTATTGTAAGACAAACTCAGAACACGTTTCAAACCACTCAAGGAGACCTTTTGTCAGTCTGATTGGCTCATTCCATGTCCACAGCGTGGGCAGATGTTTTTATTGGGTTGACACCAAGTGGCTAGCCTCTCGGAAATCCCCACAGTTCGGCATTGATCCCTCATCAAGGCCCCTCAAAACCCCCGTCATCAACACCACGTAGACAACGCTAGAACAGTGGAAAAGAATAAAGGGAAGTCGAAACTCAACTGCTACATAAACATCCTAGTTTTTAGCTTGAGCCATGCTAGATCATCACGAAAAAGTTGCAAATGAGCCTTGCAAATGCGTTGGTCCACTGACCTCACTAAGAGGTTGTCTATGGATCAAGACGTGTGAGTAGTGCGGTAACGTAACCTGTAAATGTAAAACTTTAGTATAGTGAATTAAAGTTATTATGTATGTATGTGGCGTGAACAAACAAAAAACAAATCCCTCGATGATAAAGATGCTAAACGTCGTTGCTATTAACTTAGTTAAATTGTCTTTCAACTGCATCAATGTTGAATGGTTATTGTATTTTTTAATGATAACTGTTAAGATACGTTAATTTCTTTGCAGGATGTTTTAAAATTTGGATTTTCAACAAGGGAATATGTCATTCTAACAGAGAAGTCTCAAGACACGGAAGAAGATGAACTGAGTAACCAAGAACAATAAATTATAACTAACGAATAAACACATTTGTTTATTGTATCTTTTATTTATCATTCACTTTTCTACATGATTTGTCAAACTGCCAAAGCTGTCTACTCAGTAGTAAACACCTGAGAGATATTTAACCTCCTTTTGGGGTTCTCTGTGTTCTTAACTGGTTTAATACAGTAACGCTCTCTGTAGTCGCAAATCTTTCCATTTAGTTTTTATTTTATACAAAAGTAAACTTCCTTTACTGGAAATAAGTTAATTAAAAGTTAAATGAAGACGCTACGTAGGATGCAACCTGCCTGAGCTGCTGCCACACCTTCTCTGGAGCAGACGGTGGTGCAACGTTTTTGTCGCTGGTTTGTTCCCAGTTACTACTTTATTACATGAATTTTTTTGGCAACATTTTCATTTCGCGAATTGCGCGTTTTTAAAAAAAAAATCACGAACGTTAGTGGAGCGAAATTTTGCTGACGTGAAAATTGTCTCTTATTATGCTATTATTTTTAGAAACACCACCTGCAGGCACCGAAATACAAACAAAAATGGCTGTCGAAATAATAAACTATTTAATCAAAAGCATCGTCTTATCACTACTTTCTATTGGTTCCTGCGACACTTCCTTCGTACAGTCCTCAAACTCTCCATTCATTGGCTCGTTGTAATTTATAACCCAACAAGCGATAAACAATTTTACCTGGAATCGCAAAATTCCATCACCAAATCGCAAACTTTAAGTGACTTGTTATAGCAGTTTTGAGAAAATTCGCAAAAATTACGTGTAGACTCTAAAAATGCAAAAAATTATCGTGTCGCGAAAAATTCTGGTCATCACCACCCTATGAGCTTAGGGGCAAAAAAGTAGGCCTCTGCACAAAACCATCCGATTCTTTGATCTTTTGCTGTCTACAGTTCGGGATAAATAAATAGATGATTGGTTAAGTCGCACCCGACTCAGGAGGCCCACACGGTCGGAACTTATTCCCGGTTTCTGTAGCATGAAGTAACCTTCGATGTTCTCGTTTGTGTCACTTTTCAACCACCACATACAGTTGTTTCCTTCAAAAATTCCTGCCAGTGATTTAACTTTATCGGATCCGTAATATAATTAAAGTTACGTTCTACCTCCTTTCGTGTAACACTGCAAAACTCAAGCGAGCAGTTGGTTCTCTTGCGGGCAATTTTCTACCTTAAGGCTAATTTACACGCTGCGACCTGTCAGCCCGATTTGTCGGCCACGATAAATCGGGAGGCGAATCAGTGCAAGCACTGCACATGCATTTTGAAAGTCAAAACCTTGTTTATAAAACGTTTTGGAAAGCAAAATGGTAGGTGATAACTAGTTAGTTTGTTTTCAGCTAAAATACCACAGATATAATTTGTTTTGCGCCAACTGATTTGCAGGTTGCGTTTTCGTTCTTAAAATCGGACGCGACACGCGAAAATCTGTGAAGCAGTCACAGATTTTTCTGAATCGACCGACTTGTCGGATTGGAGTCGCGCGCGCATCGGATCGCCATTCACACCCGCCGGTTCGCTCCCCGATTTGTCGTGGCCGACAAATCGGCCCGACAAATCGCAACGTGTAAATTAGCCTTTACTCAAAACAACGACTGAAAAGTTCTTTTATGGAAAAAAGACGAAAAGCTTCCTCTTCCGTTAGGCACAGTTACATGTAAGGTGATAAGAAATCAAAAATTCTATACATTTTATTGTCGTTGTTCCTCACTAACTAACTTGAAAGCCATCATAGAGTTCCAGCGAAAATCCTGGCATAGTTGTAACTGTGCAGTAATTGTATGTGAAACTGTAGATTTCTGTTCCGAAAATATTTTGTTTTATGGTACACAAAAGCAAACAAGATTGTTAAATATAAGGCAAACTGTTTTTTAAGAACAATTTGCACGCGGTTTTGCTTTTGACCGCTAATTTCGACAAACGGTTAGCTCTGTCATGTTGCGGAAACATTTTTCGGTATCACTAGTCTTCGTTACATTAAAAAGTTCAATGGCCTTTGTTTAACGGGGAAAAGGTTAAATTCTGTGGAACAAGAAAAGAAAGATGTCTTTCCGTTAAGTGCAGAAACGCTGAAGAGGAATGAATGTTCACTTAACTCCCGCTGTTCCCGTTTGTGTCACTTTTCAACCGTGATATACAGTTATTTCCTAGCAAAATTCCCGCCAATGACTTTCGGATGTGCACTCAAAGCCGTTTATGCCCAATGGTCTAAAAACGAACTCAATCGTTGCCCACATTAGTGAATAAGAGTTCAAAGGCAACAATACGATCGGAGATTTTTACCTGCTTTCGTGTAACACTGCAGAATTCCATCGAACGGTTCGTTCTGTTGCGGCCAATTTTGTTACCATTTCTGAATATCGCTGCATTCGACTGGTGTAACCCTTGCTGTAAAAACGAAAAACATGACTTTCTATGGAAAAACAGACGAAAAGGTAGCCATTCCGTTAGCCACAGTCAAGGTAATAAGAAATAGAACATTTTGTTGTCATTGCTCCTCACTTGTAGCTAACTTGAGAGCTATCATAGAGTTACTTTCCGCGAAATTACTGGCATAATTGTAACTGTACAGTAATTGTAAGTGAAACCCTCTATTTTTGTTCAGAAAATAGTGCTATTAAAGTCATTTGAATAGTAGTATATTATGCATGCTGGTCAGAAGTCCAAGCAAATGGGTTTGTTATCCCCATGGCTGTTTTCTATTGGTTTGGCGATACTATGTTAGCCGCTCCCTGGCGTCGATAGCACATTTTGAGGTCTTTCGACGGTAAAACACCACGACGACAGTTCAAATGTCGCGACCCGCCCTCCCTCTCTGTGTTCGGTGCAGCAGCCCACCAGCGAAGCGGGGGACTTTCCCTTCGAACGTGTTTTTTTCATTCGTACGTTATGGTTTCTGTATCATTGTACACGGTTGCCTATACACTTCCTCCAAGACGCCCGAAGGGAATATCTCTCGCTCCGCCATGCAGCGACACTCTGTGTCGTTCCTGACTACGCCGAAGTGTTGCTCCCCATCTCTTAACCCAATAACAATGACCACAGGAAGAATATTGTACTATATTCTTTCTGCGGTCATTGTTATTGGGTTAAGAGATGTATGGGGAGCAACACTCCGGCTTCATCACCCTCTTACTACGTTCTGCTGACTGAGTGAACATCTGAAAATGGCCAAAAACCCAACTATCTCTCCAAACCTTGCAAAAAACCCTCCCCCACTCCCAAAAAACATTACCGCTTCTTGAGGAGACAACGATACTCCTAGTGAGAGGGAGGCTCTGCCAACTTCCATACCTCACGCATCACTACCATCTACAATGATACACTATGGCACCCCACCAGGTCAAATCAATTAGCAGTAAAAATGAAATTAATTAAAATGAGTAAACCTTTAGCTTTCTTTACTTGACAGCGAAGATATTGTCGCCTATCCCAAATAACGAGGGGAGTGTTAGCGTGCAGTAAGAATTTGTTTTACAGATATGGCATTGAGACGAAACTGTCAAAATATACATTATATTAGCCTCGTTTGAAAAGCCGCCAAAAGAGTCTTAAGAATTTAAATAGAGCAGCAGATGTAGAATAAATCACCTCAGATTCAGTCTTCTTCAATCTTTGTCTTACAAAAATCCATTTTGCCACTCTCGCTCTAAAGCACAAGCGTCACAAAAATCTGACTACTAAAAGAAGAGTTCGTAACAGAACTGAGAAAAGATCTTGTAAAACATAAACCTATTGTCACAGTTAAGAAAGAAGCCACTTCTCCTGGGCCCCATCAGGTGCTGTAGTGAACGATTCCAAATTCCATTATTTTGTTCAATATTTGCCTAAAACCATTCCAGCCTAAAAGAATCATCCTTCAGTCTAAATCGATCGATTCATCTCCTGCCTCGTAATCATTTGCCACTGCTATTCACAGTAATTGCCCCCGCACGGTTTTGGCTCAGAGGCCAAAGAGAGACCCAGAGAGTTTTGGCCCAAAACCCGAGGAGGCAGAATTGAAGTCCACGGGTTATCATGGGAAATTGTTGTATACCAGATAAAATCTCGACTTGAACAAAGACAAGGCGCGCACGGTATTCTCGGGAAACTGCGAACTGCGGACGTCAAATAGATTTTACAAGACCTGGGTAAACGCTACAGTACGGTAAATGTTGTTTTTAAATGCTGATTTGCCTTTCAAAAATGATGATGCAGCTGAGATTGCTATGATTTTTGCAATTTTCTTCGCAAAGCGGCTCCAATTTTGATCAACCGGTCGCCATAAAGTCATGTGAAGTTCCGCGAAAGTTAGATGCGTGTGTCCATGCACATAAGAAAATCTAGAGTTTCTCGCTACTAAAAGCAAATGTCTAACTCTTTCCCGTCAAGAGTTGTATTTTCCCGACGTTGAAGTCGGGAACCATTGAGCCACTTGTGACGTCATCATTTTTGACGTCACCAGATAGTTTTGATAAGCAGCTAACACAGCAAGGACAGATCCATCCATACGTGTGTCCATTTTGAATATCGACCACTAGACCAGAAAAACGTGTCCAATTTTGGGTGCAAAGTTGGTGGTAAAATAGGCCGTCACCTAGTTGATCAATGTTCCATTTCCAGGTTTTTAGAAGGGCTGAGGCCAAAACGTTTCCAGTGGATAGAAAGGGGATAAAGGGTAGAAGATAAAGAGAAAAGAAAGGGAGAGAAAAAGGAAAGAAAGCAAAAGACGCGAGAAAAAAATTGGAAATGAATCAGCCAAAAAAAAAAGTCCAAATTTTGGCTTATGAGCGTGGGTGAAAGCAAAATATTGTACAATTTACAACAGAAGCTGGATCAAAATTTAGCTAAATTGTAAAAAACCGCTTTTGTAGCAAAGTTTAGTGGCATTTGGCAAAATAGCACTTAAAAAAACCGCTTCAGCGGTAAAAAATGCGTTTTTCTAAGGAAAAAACGCTGACGGGAAAGGGTTAAGGACGGTGCCTCCTTTTGTTACTGCGCATACGTTCTACGCATCTCGGGATATTCGGGTTTCTTAACGAATTTGCCCACCAATACAACAATATTTTTGGCGCGGTTTAAGAATAGTGGAAAAAGCAGGTCTTAGCAAGGGCTATCAGACTCCAGAAAGAAAATTTGGAGTAACCACGTATTTTTCAGAGATAATTGAGCTTAAAAAGAAATTGCTATACATTCTTTGTATTTTAGCGCTTTTTTACAATTATGGTTGCTTAGTTATCCTGAAAAATGCATGGCTACCCATATTTTTCTTTTTGGATTCCAATAACTCTTGCTAATATCTAGTTTATCCCCATAGTCATAACCTCTGCAAAAATACATCTGTATTAGGAGGCACCGTCGTTAATTAAGCGAGTTGAAATTTGATATACTGTACGACAACGTGTGGGAAATTTCAGCAATTTTCGTTTTCATGGTTGTTTTCTGCCTAATACTTGATACGTAACCATAGTTTTCTATATCAGAATAATTTGATTTAACTTGAGTAGACAAAATTTATTTTATGCGAAACACACGTGTCAATGGGTTAAGTAATTGTTGCTTTTCTGTACGTTTTAAAAATACAGTTTCAGCTAGCTGTACATGTTCTTTATTATATTATTTGTATTTGTATTTCTTAAACTGAAGGAAAGTGAACGAACGATGGATACACTAAATACAAAGCGTGAAACACAAATAGTCAAGTCCAGTGTAGTTGACATTCCCTGGGCAAACTCCCTTCAACAAACTTTAATTGTTGCCTTGTTGCGTCTTTATAGCGGAGCCTGCGGGCAAAGCCCGCCAGCGGAGCTCCATCGCTAAGCGAATTTGGTAACCTGTCGATCCGAGAAATTTTGGTTGTGACGTATAGTCACGTGACCGTCCGTAC
This sequence comes from Siderastrea siderea, assembly GCA_964030785.1. NCBI lineage: Eukaryota > Metazoa > Cnidaria > Anthozoa > Scleractinia > Rhizangiidae > Siderastrea > Siderastrea siderea. Next base: position 33,492,164 of record OZ034977.1, on the reverse strand, counting down.
GTACGTCCGTCCGTCCGTCCGTCCGTCCACACAGACTCTGTGGGAGGGGGAGGGGAGTCCCAAGACAACCCGACGGGGGGGGGGGGGGTAGAGAACGCCATCTTTTCTTGGCGGGAAACCGCGCGGTGCTTTTGGGTAGCCGGAGGTAACCGGCGTTTTTCTTGGCGGGAAATCGCATGACCATCGTCGCTTTTGAAAAAGAGGTTTCTTTAAAGGCTTAAAGTGCCACTGGGACCAGAATTTTGGTATTCCATATTTTTGCATTTTCGAAAATAGTCTGTGGTTGTTAGTCACCATGCCAAATTTCAACTCATTGCGACGGCTGGAAGTCGCTTTTTTCGGACGGTTTTTGTCGAGATTTTACGGCCGCCATTACTGGCCCTTGTTCCGGAAGCTGGCTTGTGAATGAGCGGAAGTGACGTTAGAGGCTCACCTCAAACCTAATACCTTCATACGTTTACTTGCCGCGAGAAATTTAACTGTCGTCGAGGGAAGATTTCCTGCCAACTGTTTGCTGTACAACCTTGAAATTTTCGTTGCTGCAGCAGTTATAAAGGATATTACTTGTGTTGTACAATGCTACAACAATAAATCCAACCACCGAGCTGGTGTTTCGCTTCATCAAAGCCTTGAGAGCGGACCCGCAATGGAAAAATGGATAATTTTTGTAATCACGCACAGTGCAAATTTCAACCCGAGACGTATTTTTGTCGGCTGTTCTGATCACTTCACGGACGAGTGTTTCCAGGGGACTGTTCATGTCGAAGGATCCCAGAGGTCGATTATTCCATTGTCAATTCCAAGTATTTGGAAAAAAAGATCCGGAAAAAACGAGACGAAAGGTACGTAATCTTAACGCAGTTGAAGTGATAGTTTGTTTCTTTTTCAACGCATCCACCATTGAGCAAAGCTTATTTTCTTTTAACGTATTTTAAAGTTTATTTTTCTTGTGGAAAACCCTTTTAGTTCTGCCGTCTGCTAGCGCGAAGACCTTCGGTGTAAGTCCTCATAAAATGCATCCTGGGTGAATGCAGGACCGCCGCGATTAAGCCAATAGATTGTATTGCTTAGCTTTTTTTTTAATTCCGTGCGTGTTAATTTCAAAGCAGTAATCGCTTAGAAGCATGGTCATTTATTTTATAGCATACCATCCTGAATGTGGAGAAACTTTTCTCCTTACTCCCTGTCGGTGAAGAGTCGATTGACATCATTGTTCAAAATATATAAAGGCTTCAACAGCTTGGACCGTCTTGCGTGGAAATTTAAGTTGGTTGGGAAAAAATATCACACACCACTATTTGTCTAAGGGGTTTACAATGTTATTTCTTTTAACTGTCGTAGCAATCTTAGTAAATGAACTACCAAGAAAAATGATTAGATATCAAGTTATTATTTTTACGCAATGAATAAAGCAAGTGAAAGCTTCGTTTCTTCGGCGGTCCGCATGTTGATGTTGAGCAGCAGAAAATTTTCCTTATGGCTTTGATTTGCACGACAAATATTTAGATTCCGGTTACACAAGGCCTCCAGTTCTTAAAAAAAGGTCTTGGTTTATTTCACTTTTTTCGGCTCAAGTTAAGAATTCTACAAAAACTGTTCAAAATATTTAGAAACCCAAGCACTTGTGTTTCTATGCAAGCGACCACTGTACCATGATTGACACCATAGGTTTCATCAGCTGACTGCCAGATGACTACAGCATTACAGCTCTTCAAGAATTTTTCTCATACTATGCTAAGAATGGCCAAAAATCTCAATGCTTCACAATATAAATATAAACAACGACAGACAAAATATAGCTTCTTTTATTTCTCCAACGAAGCGTACAACAAAATCAATCGACGATGCTTGAGAATTCGCGGGCATCAAATTCTAGAGTTTTTATAGGTGTTTTGTGTAAATTTCCAAAGCTTAAAACATCAGTTTTTCGAATAGCTGGACAGCGATTTATCCGTTGGATGAGAGTCATCCGCTCTTTGAGCAACTTGTGCCTGAACTGTAATCACTGTAAGCATTATTTTGCTGTTATTTTGAACTCCCGCCAGCATGGCGAGAAAAACAACTTTGAACAGTTTGTTTACAAGCTTGTTATAAGCTGAAATCTCCTGACATCAGTTCTTACACCGTACGGTAAGAAAAATTCTTCGTTTGCCGAATGAAATGAATCCTCTGATGCTTCGGAAGCTAAAGACTGTTCCGAATCGTAGAAATACTCTTCGGAGGTCTCGCAGTCGACGGTAGGCATCTTGAGTCAAAACACAAGGAAACGCGACTGAGGTGAGCCTCTGACGTCACAAGCTATTAAATTGCGCAATCACCCAGGAACACGTTTTCAGTAATGGCGGACACATTTTACGCAACTTTGGAGCTAAAAAATATTAGGATGGACGGTTTCTTGTTCAGTTTTCTGGGTAAATATAGATACAACGCGATATTCTGCGACAGAATTTGGCCGAAATAAACCTACGAATTTTCGTCTCAGTGGCACAAGACAATTGTACGAGAGTACTGAAGTACTTGACAAAAAAAACTCTAATATCTATAAATGGAAAGAAAAAGTTCAAAAGAATTTTGGTAGAAGGCGAAAAGTTCAAGTTACAAAAGCTGCCTTCAAACGACTTCATCGCTTTGTTTTCTTCACGGCGGAGAGCTTGCCCTGTTCTGAAACATAACCGAGTAAGTGAACTTTTTAAAGGGTCTAAGGTACATGATTTTGAGTATTACGGTCAAAGAAATTACGTTTTGAAATGGGAATTTAATTTATGTCATTACGTAGAAATGTGTCATTTACTTTTGACTTTAAAAAATTATTAGAAAACGCGCTCAGATTTGTACTCTTAAATATTTTGCCATGCTCAGCCGATTTCACTCGCGTGGACCGATCCACGATTTTGGAAGTGTAATGCGAATTGCATTTAAGTATAAACTTACGGGTTTTCGAATAAACTTTTTTCAAAAATGATTTCTCTGTCCATTATTTTGTGTTTGTTTTTTCATGACAGTAGGTCTAAGCACAGTCGCAAGACAACTAACTGCACAAGCATCACTTCAGTGAGATTACGACAAATAATTGCTTTCAATTTTGACTTTCGGGTACATCTCTTTGTGCAATTGTCGATTTTCTTGTCCTACAAGTTTTCAATAGTGAACCTTTTAAGCGAAGCAGATTAAAGCTATTTTATCCCAAAAGCTTCCGAAAACACTTTTGTGCGTTCCTCAAAGCGGGTAACTTTATATAGGCTTACTTCGCATCCGCAAAACTTAATTTAAAGCGTGTTTGGTGTTTATTTGTTTTGACTCTTGATGGTCTCTACTGAGTTTTAGAACGAAATATAACAGTTATTTTAAAAAACTATCAGCGGAGCAGTTGTCGGTTTAAACCTATTATATCCAAAAAGCTTCCAAAAACAATTCTGTGTGTTTCTAAAATCGCTCAAATTTCAGACAATTTGCAGCCGCAAAACTTATGCCCTAGAGTTAAGCACGTTTGGTGTTTGTCTGTTTTCAATCTCGATGGTCTCAAGTTAGAGAACGAAATATAAGGGTTACTAAAGTAACTCTAAACGAAGCAGTTTTGAGTTTAAAGCTATTTAATCCGGTAAGTAATGAGTGTTTTTCAAAGCGCTGGAATTTTGTCTCGGCTGTTATAAAAGCCTACGCGACATTTCTTCGATAAGTTTTTTACAAGTGCTTCGAAGCTCCCAAAATCGTTTCTTTCTTTCCAGTAAAATGCCAGTGAAATGCCTGTATAAATTTTTTACAGACTAATAGGGGCAGTTCATGTTATTTGTTAACATCCGAACGCGATGGAGATAACCCATTTAAATTTTGTTGTCGTAACTCAGCGCCGTTTGAGGCTCATTCAAGCGAACAGTCAATAATCCAAGGAGATTTGACAAGCCTTGACAGTTAATGACAGGATATGGAAACATTGCAACACCAATTTATTCCTTGGCGGCTCCGCTTTTAGGCTTGGCTAAATCTATATATTAAACATTTGAAAAAACCGTTTCAGTTGTGCAAGTCTTGACAGCAATATATTTTCTTATTGTTTGTGCTTATTTTACCTTGCCATTATCACTAAAATTATAGAAAAGCGGGTGCAGCTGTAGTGACAACTATTACTAGTTTGAATAACATTTGATTCAACTCTTTCACTGTAATTCTTTAGGAATGGACAATACCGAGAATTAATAGAACAAGCAAAGTTTTGATTATTGTCACCTTGCAAAGGTAGATCAATAGGTCCCCTGAGGACCTAGCATTATAACCTTTAAAATTACCTAAGTCTTTGAGTGAATATCGTTTCTTCAGGCAGTCTTGATCATATCTGAAATACACCTAAAAGCTAATCAGTTCTCGTTCGGCCATTAAATGCCATTTAATGTTTTAGAACTAAAGAACATAACCTCAGTCTTAGTACTATTGATCTTGAGACCTCAAATATTCCTAAAAAGATCCAGCAGCTTAGGTTATATTTTAGTTGCGTCTGTGCCGGCTGAAACTGCAATTGTGTCATCCCCGCATCGTAGTCAATAGTGTTGGACCTTTCTTTCCATAAACAACTTAACTCCCCTTTATATCTACGTTCTGCCGAATGGCAAAAAAACAACTTTTCTACAACTGACAAAAAACCAACTTTTCTACAACTACTATAAAGGAATAGGGAGAAAAGGAGGTGGATCACGCTGTCTTAACACCTCGTTAGAGCTTAAAAATTTGAAGTCACGTATTGTTCACCATTTTTTAATTGGTTCATGCTTTAAGCGTGTGTACATATGGATGCACGCGGGAACTTTGGAGAGCACGAGAGAAGCGTAAGAGCACAAGCAGCCTAAGTTCGTGATACTAGAGCGCGAGGAATTTATAATTTAATGATTAATGCAATCGATGCGGTTCGGACGTCAAGCGGTGTAGTTTTACAATGGCGACGGTTGAGAATTTCAAATTATAAGACGTTGTATGGAGTTTAAAGTGGCGTGGATTTTGAACGTTCCAATTCACTTACAAAATAAACTCACAAAATAAACTCACTCTGGGCGTATCCTTTTGTGTCTTTGATGCATTTCCATCGTTTTCTGGGCGTTTTGAATTTTTGTTCTTTCCTTCATAAGACGTCTTTTGAAGGCAAGAAGAATACAGATACCCAGCAACGAACGGGTTTCAAAAAAGTACTCTAAAAACATTTCGTACAACAAAACAGCAAAGGAAAAATTCATCAAGTTCAAATTCATTAATGTTCACGTGATCACGTGTTTTCAACGTGATCCGCCCACGTGTTAAAAATGTCACAGTGCCAACAAAATAATTCCGCGTGACACTTGCGTCACACTACAAACAAAGATAATCCGTGACACACTCCCCCCTTTACCAGTTAAGTCACTGGTCAACTAGTCTCCGAATATAGTTCCCATTGACAGCAGCCGCTTGTCTGGGCCTCCTGGCTTTATCCTGTTATTGCTCATCATTGGTCACGACCTCCAGAGGAAACAGCTTTTGCACTGGTCTCTTGACAGTCATAGGTCTTCCGCTCTTAGTAATAACCTTGATTACTGCCGCTCTCACGCAATTGTCTGCTCCAGGAATCAACTGCTCCACTCTTCCAAGTCTCGGACGAATTCGGGGAAGGTTGTCTTCAAACACAGTAACTACATCTCCGACTGATACGGCCATCCTGCTTTCAGGTCTGGAGCGCTGACGATGAAGGTTCCTTAATTCTGTCACATACTCTCGACTCCATCGTTTCCAGAAGTGCTCTAGTAGCGACCCCAAGTACCTCCTTCTTCTTGGGAGATCTTCAGATGATACTGCTTGGTTAATGGCATCCTGACTGCTTGCTCTAACATCAGGTAAGGACAGGATTCTTCTTCCATCCATCAAGTGGCTTGGCGACAAAGGCTCTTCAGGGTCATCCGAGGACACATATGTCAAAGGCCTAGAGTTCAGTGTTCCTTCCACTTCAACCAGAACAGTATGAAGCTCGTCATAGTCATAGTTAAGGTCTTTTGCAAACACCTATTCACATTCTGGATCATTCTTTCGAAAAAGCCACCCCACCAGGGTGCTCTGTCCACATTAAATAGCCACGTAAATCGCCGCATTCTGTTACACCAGCATAAACACACCGCGGGACTAGTACTCACTGCACCTCTTGCAGGTCCTGGAGCCACCTCACCCACTCTCTCCGGGCTGCCTCTGGGAGTGGTGCATCCCAGTCAAACTTCTCCCGGCAAAGACTTTGAAACAAAACCTTCATCTGTACCAGAACAGGACTAAGTACTCCAAGGGGATCAAAGAAGCTTGAAGTGATTTTCAACAAATTTCTCCTGGTTGGCTCCAAACCCTCTGCGAGCTCCAGCAGTGCTTCAAATTTAAAAATGAACTCATCGGAAACACAGTCCCAATTAAGTCCCAGCACCTTATGTTCATTCTTCATGTCGAGTTTCTCCAAGTGTCCCGTGGTGGTTTTTGCATAAGACTTCCATTACAGGGCAATTCTCGTCAATTCTGGTCTGATCTTCACAAATCAATTCAAGCAGCTGGGGTGGATTAGAGATCCACTTTCTCAGGTTAAATCCACCTTCTGATAGACACTTCTTTGATTTCTGGTAAAGCGACAGATATTTCTCAAGATTTTTCTTTCCCGATACTAGGTCATCCACATAGAATGAGTTCAACAAGTTCTCGACAAACTCTGGATCTGCCTGGTACTGAGTGATGTGGTGCTTCAATGTAGCATTTACAAGGAAAGCGCTGGCATTGACACCGAACACAAAACGGCAAAACCTGTACAGCACCAATCCTGGATCATCTGGTTCTAAACTGTCAACCCAAAGGAATCGAAGGACGTCGCGATCTTGATCACTGACTCTGATGTTGAGAAAGGCTTTCTCAATGTTCGCTACAAGTGCAATCCTTTTCTCCCTGAACCACAGGAGTATCTTGAAAATCGTAGGGGTTAAGGTGGCCCTGAATAAAGACAGTCATTTAGACTTGGGCTATCAATAGTGGCCCTTGACGAGGCGTCAAACAACACGCAACTTGGTTGTCAGGGCCTCCCTACGCACCACCCCATGCTGAGGCAAATAATGCACCTTTCCAACATCTGGACATTTCGTACGGTCCACTCTCTCAATTATCCCACTCTGCAACTGATCCTGAATAATGAAATCGTATTCTCTTAAGATGTCTGGTTCTCTCCTATGGCGTTTCAATTGTGAGTTCAATTTTGCTACACTGTTCTCAAAGTTATCGGGAAGCAACTTGTGGTGCTCCTTCCACGGCAAGTGCACTGGTTACTTGCCGTCTTCAAAACTTAAATTCTTCTTGAAAGCTTCATGGACTGTATCTCAATCTCGGATGCCAACAGAATCCAAGTCCCATAGTCGCTGCAGATCCGTCCGCAGGGTATCTTCGGTTTCTCTCGAATCTATTCTCAATACATGAGTCGAAGAAAACTGTGTGCTTTTCAACCGGGAAGGTTTTCAACCGGGCCGGACAACACCCATCCCACTTTCGTTCAGACAGCGACGGGACCACCTTGACCTGACTCCTCCCCCCGTATTGTCTTGCCATCGAAGAAATTCCAGATGTAGTCTGAACCAATCAACAAATCAATCTGCATTGCACAACCATCAGAGCAAGTGTCAGCGAAATCAATGTCCCGCAAGCGTGGATAGGTCTCCTTTACCCAGTGAAGGTCTTGGCCGTGCAAGTCACTACAAATTCGAGGAACTGAGAAAGCATTCAAAGTCATTTCAAAGCCTGTCTCTGACTTAGGTAAGGCTAGTTGAATGAGGTTAACTGCTTGTAACTGCTGGTCCTGGTTACCAAATATTGCAATCCTTAGGGTCTCTGTCTTGATAGTCTCCAGTTTCAATGAGTCCACAACTCCCTGGGAAACGTACGACCTCTGAGCCCCAGTGTCAAAAATAGCACGAACCTTTAAACTGTGTGTGCAGTTGGAAGAAACACATGCATTCCTGAGCTGACATGCATTGCAGGTGTGGACATTTCAGGTAAATTACATGCACCCTCCATTGCTGAGTTGTAACTGACACGTGATTTCCCACCATCACAAACAGCCAAGTGATGACGGCCCTGGCATCCAAAACACTGAATTTTTGACTCACAATTGCGAGCCATGTGTCCTCCGCGGCGCAAACAAATGAAACATCTCCCTTGTTTCTTCAGAATATCCTTCCTTTGTTCAACATTTGTCACAACACGGCAATCAGACGCTCGGTGGGTTCCCTTGCAAAACAAACAGTTAAACGCCCCTCGGTTTCTGCTCAATAATGCACTCCCAGTTGGGTACGGTTTCTTAACAGGCGGCCTTTCAGTAGATGGGCGAATATTACAGCGCTCACGGGCTTCCTCTTCGGATTTTACGGCCTGAAGTACAGAGTTGAGCTTCCAGTCATCCTTGTGTTCCCGACTTACTGTCAATCGTAACTCATCCGGTAATTTTCCATAAAAATCGGTATCAGTAAGGCACCATATTGATCCGATTCGATTCCAAGGGCCTGCAGTCGTCCCCTCACTTGGATTTCCACCTTATTAAGCACCGCTCGCATACCCTTGATAACTGACAATTTTTTTAACATTTTGTTGTAACAGTTCACATTTACACAGGTTCACATGACTAAAAAATAAATAAATAAATAAATAAATAGATATAAGGGGAGAACAAATTTAAGGCGAAGTAGACGGAGACCAGAATAAAAAAAGGGAGGAACCCGGCTAAAAAATAAACTTAAGCAAAAATTGATTTTGGATTTACGAACGGAGGAGATTAAAGTATTGTAAGAAGCCACTTCTTATAGTGCCTGGAGAATTTTGCACCATCTCTGCTGAAATTTGTTCTTTGAACCTGTCCCCATAGAAACTTGTTTTTCAATTTCAAAATTAAATTTCAGCCGTTGCGCGTATTCTCCGATACACGGAGGGATATTATCAAATTTACAACAATAGATATAATATCTTGCAAGGAGCAAACAGTAGTTTAGTAATACATCATCTTCCTCTCCTCCGAAGCCTAAACATTCATACATATCTAAAACGTGTGAGGCTGGTATAAGATGGATTGAAACGAAAAATTCTTTCACACTTTGCCAAAAGGTTTTTGTTACTGAGCATTCCCAGTAAAGATGAATTAGTGTTTCCTACTCTGTTTGCACAAATAACAAAGAGCCTTATCCGTTATTCGAATTTGAAAAGAAAGGAATTCGTTGCTATACTTCTATGGAGCAATTTGAACTGGAAATTCCTTAGTTCAGTACTTACTGTGCTACCCTTGGAAGTAAATAAATAAAAGTCCATTTCAAGTCCTCCACAGCTTGAAGTTTACAGTCCCATACCCATTTTTCATGACTCTTTTTAGGGCGAGTAGATTTTTTATTTATTAGAATTTCATAAGCTTATTTGGTTGGCTTAGTTGCTGCAATCAGTTTTTGTACTGAAATCCCTTGATCGTTTTCACTTTGTGATTTCATCATGACGGACCTTATGGCCGAGGCCACTCCATAAAATTCAAGGAAGGAAGCAGGAAAACAATACTTCTCTTTAAAGTTTCTATAAGTTATGACCTCATACTCATCATTCATGAGGTCTTTGAAATTTTTTACTTCAGCTTTTGCCCAGTTCTTGTAGAAGACAGCCTTACCAGCAATTCTTACTAATGAGTTGTTCCATATCAGACTAAAGTCACGTTGGGAGTCAAAAGAATCTCTGTAGTTAGAGTCTGCCCAAATCTCTATAAGTTCTTGAAGGAAATTATCTTTGACATTGAGTTTCGTAGCACCTTTTTTTACTGAAGTTCCCAAGAAAAACTAATTTGCCTCCCAATTTAGAAAGATGGAAATCACAAAAACACTTCCATGTAGATTTGCACTCATCAGAAATATATTTTAATATCCACGCAATCTTCAAGGATTTATTAAATTCCATTATGTCTAACATTTTTTGACCACCATCGCAATAATCAGCTATCATTTCAGTCCGTTTAATTTTGTCCTCTTTTTCATCCCATAAGAATTTGAAAGGCAGGTCATTTGTTGCTCTTAACGGTTTAGAACATGTACATAGTGACGACATAACGTATACATGATGAGATGCAACTAAAGCTTTTATAACTGTAATTTTTCCAGAAAGCGTTGATCTCTTATTTTGCCAATTGTTAAGGATATCCTCAACTTTCCGAACCTTTTTTTCATAATTCATTTTCATTCCTAAATTTTGATCTGTACAAAACCAAACACCTAAAGCCTTAAATTTGCCCATGTCAAGTTTTTTTCTGGGCACATAATTTGATTTGAACCTGTCTTGGATCCTATCCAAAGAGCTTCAGTTTTTTCGCAGTTAACTCGCAGGCCAGACAATTGACCGAAGCTGTCTAGCAATGCAAAGGACCTCTCAAGCGACACTTGTGAGCCATCTAGAATCAAACTGACTAATCTTACATTCGACATTTCCTACAGAGATTCCTTTAATTTCGTTATCCCTACGTATAGCTGCAGAGAGCACCTCGACACAAAGAACGAAAATGTAAGGTGAGAGCGGACAGCCCTGCCTTACACCCCTACCCAACTCGAAGAAACCCCCTGACCGGCCATTGTTTATTATACAACTTTGGATATCGGCATAAAATAGACTGATCCAATTAATAAAAGATAAACCAAAACCAAAATGCTCTAGGGTTTTTCGAACAAAGGACCGTTCGATAATATCGAAAGCTTTTTCAAAATCGACGAAGAGGAGTAATCCAGGAATACCTTTTGAGTGTGTGTATGAAATAACATTGTTGATTAAGCAAACGTTTTCTGCAATAGAACGGCCTTTCAAGAAGCCAGTCTGATCGTACTCTATTAGATCCAACAACACAGACTTGAGACGAGAAGCGATTGCCTTAGACGCAATTTTGTAGTCGCAGTTTAGTAGGGTTATAGGTCTCCAGTTCTTTAATTCGTTTAATGCTTTGTCTTTCTTGGGAATCAATGATATGATACCTCTCCTCTGTTATTGCTAACTTACCCTTCTGATAGCTTCTATTAAGGGAACTAATAAGAAAAGGAGATATATCCTTCCAGAGCACTTTATAAAATTCAGCGGGAAGACCATCTGTACCAGGTGATTTACCGAGTTCCATCGACTTCACTGCTTTTAGGCATTCTTTTTCAGTTAATAGGCCCTCGCATTTTTCCTTATCAATTTGATTGAGTTTAGGATGTTCCTCATCAAAGAAAAGTTCTTCCAAATTTTCTGTTCTCTTTGTACTTTTGGATGTGTAAAGTTCATTATTAAAGGAGTTGTATTCTCTCAAAATATCAGAGTCACTAGTAATATTTACTCCGTCCTTTGTCTTGATCTGCATAATTGTTTTTTTTTTTTTGCAGTGTCGATTTTCTAAGTTTAGGAAATATTTATTTTCTTCGCCTTCATTGTACCATCTAGCTTTGGATCTAATTATGGCTCCTTTTGTTTTGTATTCGATAATGTTCTCTAATTCCATTTTCTTTAACCTTATCTGTTCAGCAAGAGCTTCTTTGTCATTGTTCGACAAGCTCTCAAATTCCCTTTCAAGTGTAGCTACTTCGCGTTCGACGTCGGCTTCTTTATATTTCGTTTTCTTTGTTTTGGCTTTTGAATACTTGATTGAGGTATCTCTTATTTGAAGCTTAATCATTTCCCAAAGCAACACCTTGTTAACTGTTTTGTCATTTCCGTACTGATGCACTGTTTTAGCAATAGTAGATTTGATATCGTTTACGTAATCGATCTCACCTAAAAGTGACGAGTTTGATTTCCAAAAGCCTGGTCCTATGGGGTGGTGTGGAATTTGATTACAATATTGCACAAGGAGTGGTCTGTTTTGTAACTGGGGAGAATATCACACTTTAAAACTCTTCCGGCGAGGCTTACACTTACAAGAAAGAAGCCTTAACGACAGTGTATTTCGGGTTTATTTTGCCTCCATGTATATCTTCTCTCTTCCGGGTCTAAGTCCAGCCAAATATCCGTCAGATCAAGATTATTCTGAAAATTTTGAACCACTTTCAAAGAATTTTGATGCGTAGTTGGTTTGCCGCCCTTTTTATCTTTCAACACATCCAAAACAAGGTTAAACTCTTGCCCAAAAATAATTTCCTCACACTTAAAAGATGTCATTTGTTCACTCACATTTTGGAAGAAAGTGGGATCGTCTTTGCTAGCGGCATAGATATTACAAATCGTTAAGGTCAGCTCACCGACTACCAAATCGATAATAATGTACCTTCCTTCCTTATCACATAGCTGTTTCAAGACTTTGAAAGAGAAGTTGTTTTGAAAAGAATAGCGACACCTGCTTTATTAGTTGCTAAGCCGCTGAAAAGGGTTGTATAGCCCCATTCAGCGGCCCAAGTCTCGAAGGACCTCTCTGTACAATGGACCTCTTGCAGCATGTAAATAGAATAGTTTTTCTTTCTAAGCCACTGGAAAGTTTCTCTTGGTTTTTTGTTATTGCCCAAGCCTCGAACATGTCGAACGTTAAGTGATGAAATAGTTATATTAGCCATAGAAAGCTAGAATTAAATTACCGTAAGAAGATTAATAGGTTCCATAGATAAAAGGTTCTCCCACTGGATATCCTGCTCACCGAAAAAAGAATACAGCATTGGGGTAAAAAGATAAAGAAAATAAACATGCACAGTTACTTTAATTACACTAACGTAAAACTAATACTTGGTATGGGAAAAGTCTCCAGCCAGAGCAGACCTTGTCGTGAAGAGATGTCAAACTTCATGTTAAAGGGTTACCCATAAGAACAGTGTGCCTGTCTTTATTTATGAGCTGGATTTTGGTATCTTTTGCCGTTAATGTAGCACTTATGTCCAGGATTGAACTCTTCAACGAATTTTACGATTTTTCGCTTCAGTTCCAAGTTTTACGATTTTTTGTAATGTTACGATTTTTCGTTTCAAAGTAGCGAGATCCCCTAACAAATTTTACGTTTCTTGCGATTTTTCGCTTCAGACAAACAACATTTACAAATCTAACGTTTCTAACGATTTTTTTGCTTAAGACATGGAGGATTGAAAAATTTAGCGCTTTTAGCGATTTTTCGTTAGCCTCAACGATTTTCTGCGCTGTGTTGCGATCTTTCGCAGTCTTTTGTCTTGCTAATTGCTTCATGACAACAAAGGCTAGTTGGCTAGCAGATCTTACAAAATTTGCGAAATTTCGAAGCCTCACGATTTTTCGCGCTGTGTTGCGACTTTTCGCGGTCTTTTGTCTTGCCAAGAGAGGATGAAGGGGTGGTCTTGCTAATTGCTTCATGACAACAGAGGATAATTGGCTAGCAGATTTTACAAAATTTGCGAAATTTCGAAGCCTCAATAATTTTTCGCGCTGTGTTGCGATTTTTCGCAGTCTTTTGTCTTGCTAATTGCCTCATGACAACAGAGGCTCGTCGGCTAGCAGTTTTTACAAAATTCGCGAAAACGATTGTTTATGCTCAACGATTGTTTATGCTCTTTTATGATTTTTCACAGTCTTAAGTCTTTAGTCTCGTGAACCTATGACTATCCCTCGTTGTGAATGTTCCTAGCGCGAGATGTAACATGAATCTGTGAATATCCCTCGTTCTTAAAGCGCCTAGTGCGAGAGATATACAGTAAAAGGCATAGCGAACCAGATATCACAGAAATTTATGAATATTCCTCGTTCTTTAAGCTCCCAGCGCGAAGTATAACATGGCTCTATGAATATCCCTCGTTCTAAAAGCACCTAGCGCGAGATTAAACCGTGAAGCTATAATATCCGTCGTTCTAAAAGGATCAAGCGCGAGATATAAAAGGCATAGCGAACGAGGTATCACAGAAACTTATGAATATTCCTTGCTCTTCAAGCTCCAGCATCTAGCACGAGATAAAACCGTGAAGCTATAATATCTCTCGTTCTAGAAGCATCAAGCGCGAGATATAAAAGGCATAGCGAACGAGATATCACGGAAATTGATGAATTTTCCTTGTTTTTCAAGCTCCTAGCGCGAAATACAACATGGCTCTATGAATATCCTTCGTTCTAAGCACCTAGCGCAAGATATAACATGGAGCTGTGAACATCCCTCGTTCTAAAAGCATCTAACGCGAGATAAAACCGTGAAGCTATAATGTCCCTCGTTCTAAAAGCATCTAGTGCGAGATATTACAGACATTTAAGACTATTCCTCGTTCTTTAAGCTCCTGGCATGAGATTTAACGTGAGTCTCTGAATATCCCTCATTATAAAAGCACCTAGCGCCAGAAATCCCTTGCATGTTCTCTGAGGGTGGATGTGGGGGGAATGGGGGACAAATGGGGCGATTTTTTGCCCCAGTCTCTCTCAAGCGTCACAAAGGCCTGGCAGATTTAGCAAGTAGAAGTGTTCGCCATGTTCGGTACATTTATTTACACTTCAATCAGTAGCAAAAGTTTAGCCATTTCAAGTGTAACAAAAGCCATCTAAAGGAACAAGAAAAACCTTCATTCCCTTGTGATAGTTTTTGGCGATCATAAACAAGAAAACAAGTGAAAAGAAACGTTTCATCAATGTTATATGTTGGCTTAAATTAGATTCCTCATCGACAAGCTGGGAGCTGCGAAATTCTGTACTACCCATGCCTTTTCATCGATCAGTCTGGAAATGTGAAAGACATCTCTACCAGTACTTCCAAATTTCAAGGATGATTTTCTCTACTGACTGTCCTCTAGTTCAGACATGTCAATTTACCTCAGTAGTTTACACTCAAGATATACATCTACAACAATTTCTGAGCATCAAATGATTATAAAAACAATATGGAGGACTGATAACAATTTATTGGCTGTACTGGCTACAATACACAGAACGAAGGAAGTCACGGAAGCATGTGTTCGCTTTATTTTGTTTCCTATCTGTTGTTGTGTTTGGCCCCTCACAAGCTGCATTTTCAAAGAAAAACAAACCAAAAAAATCTGAATATTAAAGTATATCTGGACAGTTGTGATTTCTTGAATGATTATGTCATGATATGAGACAGCAAATTTAAACCAACCCAGAGGCTTTTGCAGTTTGTGGTAGGTGAAATGATAGATGAAACAAGCTGTTACAAAGTGACAATGCAGAAATAGATGTTTTTCACCATTGATGATGTTTTTTGGTAAATATTGTTACCCTTGTTTCTTAAGCAGTGTTCCTTAATGTATGTCTGATATCTCATAATTTATTTATTAAAATTTGCCAATTTACCAGTTTTCCTAATATTCATAATATCTGTAATTTTCGCAATTCTTATTGGGCCACTCTGACATCATGAGGGCTTTCGTAAGGCTTTCTTGGTACCTTTGGGAATTTTTGCAGTTTTCTTTATTCTCATTAGCTCCCTCAGAGGTCTTTGCGAATTTTCGCAATTATCGTAATTCTCGTAATTTTCGTAAAATTCGCAGTTCTCGTTGGGTCCCTCTGACATCACGTGAGCCATTCTTGGTACCTTTGCGGATATTTGCAGTTTTTGTAATTCTCGTTGGGTCCCTCTGAGGTCTTTCTGGTAATTCTCGTAATTTTCGTAAAATTCGCAGTTCTTGTTGGGACCCTCTGACATGTTTTAGCCTTTCTTGGTTGTTTGCGAATTTTTGCAGTTTTCACAATTCTCGTAATTTACGTAAAACTCGCAGTTTTGTAAGCCATTCTTGGCACCTTTGCGAATTTTCGCAGTTTTCGTATACTCGTTGGATCGCAGTTTTCTTAATTCTCGTAATTTTTGTAAAATTCGCAGTTCTCTTTGGGTCCTTCTGACATATTGTGAGCCATTCTTGGTACCTTTGCGAATATTTGGAGTTTTCGTAATTCTCGTAATTCTCGTTGGGTCCCTCTGAGATCTTGTGAATTTTCGCAGGTTTCGTAGTTCTCTTAATTTTCGTAAAATTCGCAGTTCTCCTTGGGTCCCTCTGACATCTTGTAAGGCTTTCTTGGTACCCTTGCGAATTTTCGCAGTTTTCGTAATTTTCGTAGCAGAGTTCAATCCTGGACATATCTCTAATGTACAGTTTGTCGTAGACCAGCATAGCATCGTGTCCGTCTTCCTTTGCTTGTTTCAAACCTTTCACTAGTTCTTTACATATTTGCACTATCTCTCGAGGAAAGTCTTGCGAGATTCCAAAGTCCGATCCGGCAAGAAAACGGGCCTTTGATAATATGAGCTCTTTATCCTTGTGAAAGGTAAACATTGCTATAATCGGGCGCGGCTTGTCACCATTTGCATTTCGCTTGCCAAGGCGGTGCGCACGTTCAACCGAAATTCCATCGATATCTTCTTCTTCCATCTTTAGATTCTCCTCTAGAAAGGGTAAAGCAATGATTCGCTCTTAGCACAGGATTCATTTGTTTCTTCAGGGATGCTATAGAAAATTAAATTGTTTCTCCGGCTGTGACTTTCTAATTTGACTGCGTGTTCCTTCTCAGAGCTCACACTTCTGGTCAAATCGTTTACATCTTTCTTTAATTCTGAAATCATCTTTTCTTGAGCGTCGACGCGTTCGGTAAAGGTTTTAATGGACCCGTGAGTAAACTCAAGGCTTTCTTTCAGACTCCCATTTCATTTTCTTTCTCCAGCTGTTTTTGTTTCTCTTTCAACTCGTCAATTTCTTTTACCTGGGCTAGAAACAGGTCAAGGCCATACTACGGCAACTGCTGCAGCATTCTTTGTCTTCGGTCTGTGAGCCTGACTCTCTCCTCCTCTTTCGGCTCGTATCTTCGCTCGTATTCTTCTTCCCCTTTTGCTCTTCCATGGTGCTTTGGCGTTTGGAGGCGTTTCATCAGAACATTTTTGGTGGAAAAGTCTCAGATATCAAAAGACACGTCCGTTCGCTCCAAAGGCCAGTCCCCAGATCTTGATGTCTGACAATGCCGTCACCGGTTTCAACTTCAAAGGAGCTTCCATGTGAGAACTGATGATGAGCTGTTTGTTCCAAATCTCTCCTTCAGGATATCAACAGCATTCGCGTAATTAGGATCTGTCAATGGCAGTCCAGTTATAGCCGATAAGGCTGCACCCTCAAGCAAGCTCTTCAAGTAGTTGAATTTGTCGACTTTGTCGACATTCTTGAGCGCTTTATTTGCGTGCACGGCTGAACTGAACGAGTTCCAAAAGGATTGCCATTTTTTCGGATCGCCAGTAAACTTCTTGATTTGCAATTTCGGTAACCTCGCGTTAACACGTTGAGTTGAAACACCTGGATTACTCTGGAGCGGATCGTTTATAGATTCGTTTTCGCTGGTTTGGCATCGTTGTAATTTTACCAGAGCGTCGTGGATTTGGACGCGAAATTCCTCCGATTCTTCTACTTCAGTTACGATGTTCGGCTCCTCTACTGCCGCCAGAATTGACTCATCCAGTGATTTTAAGGTCGCTAAGTTTTTCGTTAAGCTTCGTAGCTGCAAGCACTTTCTTGGCATGTTCTCTGTGTGCTTCGCGAATTTTCTTATTTTTGGTCAATTTTCGCGGCATGTCGATCACATCCGGCTCTTGAATTTTATCTCTCTCCTTTAATGTTCCACTCGAATAATACAGATATCCAGCAACGAACGGGTTTCAAAACCGTACTCTAAAAACATTTCGTACAAAAAAACAGCAAAGAAAAATCATCAAGTTCAAATTCATTAATGTTCACGTGATCACGTGTTTCCAACGTGATCCGTCCACGTTTTAAAAAAGTCACAGTGCCAACAAAATAATTCCGCGTGACACATGCGTCACACTACAAACAAAAATAATCCGTGACAGGCTCTAAGACGTGGTATAAGATTGATGTTTTCTGAAAAAAATTGTTGTATTCATCGTCCAAAGCGGACTGATGCTGTACGATCTCAGCATTGTAGCTGCGAGTCTGAGTTGAAACGTACACGAGGTGGTTCTCGGTTCAGAGGCCGCGGACGGAATGCGGTTTTAACAACAATGAATCAAACAGCTGGGAAAAGCGATCATTCAACTTATTTTGCATTACATTTTATTTTGCTTGAACATTTGGAGCTGCTTGAACACAGAGCTACATCGACTGCAGGTGAATCGATGTTATTTTGAGTAGTATATAGCCGAAAAAACTTCGTCCTTTCTGGTTGTTAGGAAACTCGACGAAACACAGCTTTCCTCACTCACTCACTCACTCACTCACTCACTCACTCATCCTCTTCATGCCGAGTGGCACATAAGGCCTCAAAATTAATCTGACGACCTGAGTTGATTTTGAGGTATCAAAAATCGTTCGCACATCCCAGATGCGAATCCAAAGATGTGTTTTGGCGTCCAACAGACTCGCTTTCCTAGGTTTCCAGTTGGTTTTCACCCGGGCCATTCATACTAGCACCGCAGTGCCTCAAGCCTCCAGGAGGACAATGGCTTGTTTTTCCTAGTGAGGTTTCTGTGACATGGTGTTTTTTACAAGACGGATTGTTAGCCCTGCGCTTAACCCCCACCCTGGAGGGCCAGGGCGCTGTTTAGTCCGGCCCCTCTCCCGTAGACCAATTCAGCATGGTTGAACCTACCAGGAGCATAAGCTCCAGCTGACATAGCTCTAGTGGTCGTAAGGGCACGCAAGCCTCCCCGCCACAACAAGGCACAGCACCAGGGGAAGCAGGTGCTGTGCAGGTGCTGTGCTTTCCTCAACACAACGTTTAATGGTCATTAGACATCGATATACAACTTAGACGTCCAAGAGAGATTACAACACTTTGATTTACGAGCTACAAGGGACGCGAACAAGGGCACGTGACTTACAAAGCTAACTTACTAGGGTAGGCTAGGGTTAATCATAGTCACAAGTCCAG
Source organism: Siderastrea siderea (assembly GCA_964030785.1). Classification (NCBI taxonomy): domain Eukaryota; kingdom Metazoa; phylum Cnidaria; class Anthozoa; order Scleractinia; family Rhizangiidae; genus Siderastrea; species Siderastrea siderea. The sequence continues at coordinate 33,473,345 of OZ034977.1, read as the reverse complement.
TCTCTCACTGTTCTTAACTACTCTTCCAGATCGGGTGCGACGGGCTGTAACATCCTCTCCACCTTGTCCTCCGTCGGGGAGGACAGCACCGAGTTTAGGTTCAGGAACAGGAACACTCTGAGCGGGAACAACATTCGACTGCAACTTCTCCCCACCATATACAGGAACTTCTTTTTCATGACTGGCTTGTGGGGCGGCTGATTCTATTACTGGCGAGCGTTCTGTAATAAATCTCCACTTAATCCCTTTAGCTGATAACCTGACTTGATTAGATCTTGATCCAGTGTCCCACCGCGACTGGCTCTGTGACTTTGGCTGGTCAGACAACTTTTAATTTCTCTACTTGCGGCTTTGAAGGTCTTTGCGTTGTCTGACCACACTGTATGACAAAGACCTCTGCGATCTGTCATGCGACTAAAGGTTGCAGAAGTTCATCTGTCGTTAGGGCATTTGTAAGCTGCAAGTGAACCATACGCGACGATGCACATGTGAACACACACGTATGCTTTCTTGACGCGTGAGCCCTCCTTTACCTATAAGGGTCCAGTAAAGTCAGTACCAATGTGTAGTGATCCAATCTTCTGCGTGCAAGGTCTGACTTGCACGCAGAAGATTGGATCACTACCCGAGGAAAGAGTGTCAACCTCCTTACCAATGAAGCAAGGCACACATCTTCTGATAACACGTTTGACCTCACGTCTTCCTTGGGTAAGCCAAATCTTCTGTCGTAAGACTGATAGCACAGTTTCTGGACCGGCATGCAGCATCTGTACGTGTACATCTCGTATCAACTTTGCAACTGCTAGATGTCCATGTGGCAAGATTATTTGGTGCTTGTTCTCTTCAGGAAGGTCAGCGAACTGTCATCTGCCACCTACTCTAATCACTTTATCTTCTTTGTCGTAATAAGGGTATAACTTTAAGAGGTAGTTACTGCTGGGTAGTATTCTTCCGGCTTTCAACTGCTCGTAGTCTTCTTTATAGACCTCTTCTTGAATCCACATACAACACTTCAACTCTGCCTGTTTTATCTCCTCAGCTGACAATTCGGACTCTTCAGACTTCAGTCTCGTCTTGAACAACTTAACGGCTCTCAGTACGTAAGTGGTTACTCTGATCAACTTCACCCCCCTTCCATACCGTGACATATCAAGCAATGGCTCTACTACAACTGCGGTACAACCATGGGTAACTCTTCTCTCCTCTTCGCAGGTTTCAGGGATGGTATCTTCATTTCGTGGCTGAGTAGGTTGAGACTCACCAGGATGCAACAGCCATGGGGGTCCATTCCACCACAGCGTCCTTGAAATCATATCACCACAGGTCAATCCGCGTGTCAACAAATCTGCAGGATTCCCCTTGCTAGGACAATACTTCCAGTATTCAGGGTCCCATGTTGACTGTATTTCTGCTACTCGGTTTGCTACAAATGGCTTTCAACAAGAACTCTATCCTCGGATCCAGTGAAGTGCTACCATGCTATCTGTCCAACAAACGACGCTGTCCCTCTTGATTGGCAAAGTCTCTGCAACATATTTCAGCAATCTGGCATCACTACTGCTGCTAGATGTTTTAGTCTAGAAGTGACACTGGCTTAATAGGTGCAACTCTTGATCGTGACATTACTTGCTGTGATGACACCTGACCTTGCTTATCGGTTATTCGAATATACACTTTTGGGAAGCATCTCCGAAACCGTGTAGTTCGATCCTATGGTCAGGGGTGACACCATTTCCAAAGCAACAGGGAATAGTCACGTCTTTTAACTGCAACAAATCTGATTTCCATGATGACCACTTCTCTTTGGTGTCACTGTCCAACGGGTCATTCCACTGTAGTGCCTTCCGCAACCGCTCTTGAAAAAGGATTTTGGCTCTTACAGTGAGGGGCGATATCAGTCCCACTGGGTAACAAATTTTCGATGCTAGGCTCAGTACGCTTCTCTTCGTCATTGGGTCATGACATGAGTTGATGCTGTTTGGTGCCAGGAATCTGAAGCAGTCAGAGGTCAAGTCTCACGACACACAAAGTGCCTTGAGCGGCTCGCTTGAATCAAAATTTACTAGTGGCGATGAGGCTCTCTCAGCTGGTCTATGCTATCCATTACAAGTTCTGAGTTGCTTGCCCACTTTGTCAAGTTAAACGCTGCTGTAAGTATGATCTCTGACATCTCTTGTTGAAGTTTCAAGGCAGAGCCGTCTGTCTCAGCTCCTGTTAAGCAGTCGTCCGCATACATGTTTTGTAAGATTTCCCTTGCAGCATCAGGGAATGTCTCGCATACTTCTTGGCGTTATTGTGCATGGTTGGACTAGAGTTCACTCCAAATGTCAATCTTTGCATTCCGTAGACTTTGAGTGGTTCATTGATCTGCAAATCGCTCCATAGGTACTGGTGTACATCTTGATCCTTTGATGCAAGCTTCACTTGAAGAAACATCTTCTCAACATCTGCCATCAGGCCGATTCTGTGGGTACGAAAACGGATGAGAACAGATGCCAGGTTAGGTTGTAATGCAGGACCGGGAAGTACGCAATCATTGAGAGGAACTGGATCCGCCCTCGTCTCGTCCGAAACATCAAATACAATTCTTCACTTTGTTGTCCTTTTGTCTGGGCGAGACACTGCATGGTGTGGAAAGTAACGGACAATGCCGTCTTCATTTCCCTGTTCAGGTACTTCTTTTGCAAAGCCTTTCTCTACATATTTGTTGATTGCAGCACTGTAAGCTTCAGCTTTAACAGGATCTCGTTTCAGCCTCCTTTCGATGCTTTCGAGTCGTGTCACCGCTTGTGCATAGGTGTTCTCCAGTCTTGGTTGATTTTTCCCCCAGGGCAGTTGAACTTCATAGTTTTGTCCATCAAATTTCAGTCCTTTGTTGAACTCAGTGACTGCATATTCTTTCTCTTGAGACAGTTGGGTTTTCAGCTTCAGCTTCAGGAATGTCAATTGGTTCTAGTTCCCAGAACAGTCTTAAATTCAGAGTGACTTCATTGTTCTCTATCACTGTTAACATAGATGTGGAGTACTTTGAATAGCAATCAACGGGTCCTGTAAGAATCCAGCCAAGGTGAGATTCTATGGCAATCAGTAAATCAGCAGTTGGTCCTCTCTTGTGTATCCCAGTTATAAATGCGTAATAGTAATCTGCACCAATAAGAACGTCTACTTGAACTGAATTACGAGGATAGGAGTCTGCGAGAGTTAAACCTTGTAGGTGAGGGTTGTTCTGAAGATTTAAACTGACAGGACCAAGAGGGTGGCAGATCTTGAGTAAGGTAAGGGCTTCCATTTCTACAGCTTCTGTTGGTTCTCCCTTAATCGGTAAGAGAGCGAATTGCACGCTTTGCAATCTCTTGGTTTCACTAGTTTCTCCCCCTAGTGTTGTGACACTCAATAACTCTGCGGGACCTTGCAGGCCAATAGAATCTGCAATGTTCTTACGTATGTACGAGCGTTGACTTCCAGAATCTAAAAGAACACGAACTCATTTCCTGACCATTCACAGACAACCTAGCTACCGCTGTCTGAAGAAGTGTCTCCTTCACAGGCGAGGTAGGTTGGGTTGAAGCCAATCCACTAAGTGTGCTATTGGTCAAGTGCTGGGGTGAAGTACTGGGTACATGCTGAAGTGTAGAGGTGATTGGATACTGGGGTGCGGTCGCTAGGGGCTGGTCATGCAATAACTTGTGATGATGTTGACCACAATTTGCAACTGAACACTTGGGTTGGCGACACATTTTGCAGAAATGCTTATAGTTGCTAGGCTTTAAACAGTTGTAACACAGCTTGCTTTCTTGGACTAGTTTCCATCTTTCATGCACTGACTTCTCATTCAACAGTAAGCAGTTTGGTGATACATGATCTGCTTTACAAAAACTACAACTTGGATTTGACGGTGGTCGTGCCTCACTGAACAAAGCAGAAGCAGTTGATACTCGCTTGCGGTCACTTGTATGGGTGTACGCTGACTTCCTGCTTTCATTTCTACCCCTACAGGAACTACGATTGTTTGGGTTACTGTTTGTGTGAAGGCCTCTCTCTCCTGCCTCTTTGGACACAACTTGTCGATTAAGAACCTTCAATAACAAATCAAGATCAATTTCATCCTCCGGGGTGTCTGCAAGCTCTAACTCCCACTTTTCCAGTAACTGAGGGGGTAACTTTGTCTCGAACATTGGCAAAAGGATACATCCGTGGCTCACTTGGTTTTCCCCGAGAGCTTCTAAAGCTTCTGTTCTTTAGTGTACATAGAGATCTCGGAGTGAAGACGCACTAAAACTACACTTGGCATCCATCTTAATGATGAGATAATCACACGCTTTCTTCCAGGAGGACCAGGCCTGTAATGTCAACCTACAGTCTCAAGGACAAAACCCTCGAGGTAGTCCGTACTGAACGCGACCTAGGAGTGTGGGTGTCCTACGACCTGACTTGGGGCAAGCAAGTGCCCGAGCAAGCAGCTTGTGCGAACAGGCTTTTGGGCTTTATCAAGGGGAATACCCATCACATTTAAAAAACTGGGGTGAGAATACCGGTCTACCTAAGTCTTGTCCGTCCTCACCTTGGGTACGCTGCTCAAATACGGGCCCCACAAGCTGTCCAGTTAATCTCAAGAATCGAAAGAATTCAGCACCGTGCCACAAAGTACATCCTACAGTTGCCGTTCTCCTGTACAACTACCTATAAATCAAGATTAAAAGCTCTGTTCCTACTTCCTGTCACCTACTGGCGTGAATACTTGGACCTGGATCCTTCTTTAAAATGATGCACTGTCTTGTACATGTAAATCCGTCGGTACTCCCTAAAATCCGCTCTGGTAGATCTACCAGCTCATCAAACAATAACGCTGTAAACTCTTGGAACGTAAATGCAGAAACACTACCTTTCAGAAATCCTTCCTTCTCAGATCTACTACAGTATGGAACACTTTAGCCGACGAACGGAACTTGAATATGGACAAACAAGGGGGTTAGTTTCTAAAGAACTGTGGTGCTGCGTCGGTGGGGACGGCAACCTTTTCCTAGGTTTCATCGAAATCAATTTTTCAACCAATTAAATGGCACCAAACCTGAACTTTACGGCCGCTACATCGGCGATTACATTGGTGCTACTCCATCTAGCAGAGAAGAACTTGATTATTTTATAACTTCTGTTAACTCCTTTCACCCGGCGCTGAAATATACCTGGGAAATTTCCGAAACTTCAATTGCTTTTCTTGACATCAAAGTTTCAATCAATGGCAACGGCCTATCCACCACTGTGCACTACAAACCTACAGATTCCCAGAGTTATTTGCTGCATCCATCCTCTCATCCTTCCCACGTCAAAAGCTCCATCCCGTTCTCTCAATTTCTTAGACTTCGACGTTTATGTAGTGATGACTCCGATTTTTCCAACAAATCAGAGGAAATGTGCCATTTCCTTAAGAAGCGTGGCTATCCTGACTCTGTTGTCAACACGGCTCAACACCGTGCTCAACAGATTGATCGACAATCAACACTGCAAACGTCACAGAAGGAAAAGAACGAGAGAATTCCATTTACACTCACTTACCATCCACATAACCTCGCAGCCAAAACTATCATTTTAAAGAACTTTACGTTACTCCAAAATGACAACGAAACAGGAAGAATCTTTTCACAGCCTCCACTGATTTCATTCAAGGGCGACAAAAACATAGGGAACTTTCTAGTTAGAAATGCACTTAAATCTGATGCTCAACCGAGTCCTTTTAAAGGCGCGCGCAAACGATGCAACACTTGTCCTTTCATTCACAGTGCGGACAAAATAACAGGACCCAGGCGATCGATTAAAATCACCGATCGCTTTACATGGACCTCCGCAAATGTTATCTATTTATGCAAAAAGATATACATTGGCGAAACAGGGAGGAGACTAGGCGACCGTTTCCGCGAACACCTACGAGACGTTGAAAGAAATGACAAGGAGGCATCCAAACCAGTCGCCCGACATTTCAATCTCCCTAATCACTCTAGCCAACACATGACGGAAAGCCGTAAAAATCTAGAACAAAAATTCATTTTTCAAATCGGCACACTTAATCCCAACGGTATCAAGGAACGCTTTTCATTCAACTAATTTATTCTTGTTTTTCACGTTGCCATGTTCCCACCAATAGCGTAGCTCCACCACTCCCCATATAAGCGAAGTGCAACCCACAATTCCTTGATTCGCTCTCACGAAGGGCTTACGCTCGAAACGTCGGCTTTTAATCTCTTTACGGTGGCCAATCTACCTTATCAACTCAGTCGATAAATCTAAAATTTTGAATATGGAGAACCTTTTGTTTTTAAATCTGTAATGTTAAAATACTATTTTGCTGCTTTAGATAATTACGACTGTAATAACCCCCCTACTTTTAAGACCATATGTCTTAAATGTAACCGGTCTCGTAGCCTTGTTCGTCCTGTAACATGTTGTCGTTATGTGTCTCTTCATTTTAGTTTATTTTAATGTTTTTTCATTTAAATCGGGCCCACAGGAATTGTCTACCCGTTGCTGTGGTTACCCTGCCGTATTTTTTCACGTTCACTGTTTTGCTTTGTTTATTGTGTTAGTTTTATAAGTAATTTATTTAACTTCCTTTTCTTGTTCTTCTCTTTGTTTTCAAACCTGTGCTTGAGGCATTCAACCACAGGTTGATAGTTTGCTCCTGTCACCTCAAACACTTCTATGTATAGTTTGCAAGGCATATCCGGTCAACACTGAACGTAGATAGGTGAACGTTTGGACGTTTGGCAAGTCATCATTGTTGTGCACTGCAGCTTCAAACTGATCCCAGAAGTCTTGGAATTTCAACACATCACCATTAATCTTAGGCAGCTCAATCCTGGACAGTTTAAGGTTTGACGATTGGCGACTTTCATTAATGTACTTTCTTGGGAGCTTTGATCTTCTACTTTGCTTTCCTTACTTAGGCATTCATGGGCGGAATCAACAGCTTTATCTATGACATCCAAAAGACCCTTCCAACTACGAAGCTCTTCCTCAATATTCTCTTCTGGGATTAAAGCGACTATCTGATTGCTCAACTGAAGATAGCTCTCTCGATACTACGTTAATCTTTCGATTCTGATCTGTACTTTAATCTTGTTGTTGGCGTTTTGACTTAGTTCTGCAATGTCACGGACTTTCTTCTTTCCAGTCGTCGTTAAGCCTTCCACGAAGTTGTTCGACTGTAAGGGAAGATAAGTCCTCTTGCTTGAGCATTTCGCTGCCATGATTACTCGAAGACTTGTCGGCCATCTTGACACCCAGGTGGTAATTTGTTGACCGTACGAAGACTCAACTCAGTCAATCCACGGCATAATAGGAAACTCGACGAAACACAGCTTTCCTCAACACAACGTTTAATGGCCATTAGACATCGATATACAACTTAGCCGTCCGAGCGACATTACAACACTTTGATTTACGAGCTACAAGGGACGCGAACAAGGGCACGTGACTTGCAAAGCTAACTTACTAGGGTAGGGTAGGGTAGGGTAGGGTTAATCATAGTCACAAGTCCAGTCTCTCACGACGGGCTGTAACACTGGTTGTCAGTGCTTGTTTAGCTTGATTTTGGTCAACTAATATATAGATTTAGGCAAGCCTAAAAGTGGAGCTCCACACCTCTCTTTCATATTTATTGGCCCGTAAAATGCAGTAAATTTTGGTTGTGCAGTTATTCACCAAAAGGTGAAAAACTGCACGACTTTCACCGACAGCTCTTCTTGTAGTATTGATGCGAGAGCTAGCTTATTAAGTTCAGGAAGAGTAATTGTCAAACTACAATTGCTCTAAGTCCCGTATGCGATTCGACAGACTTTTCAACGCAAATACACATTTCTCACTGATTCCAATACATTCCTTTGGCTGTTTAGTTCTGTCAACTATGAAACATTTCACGAAACTAATTTTGCTAAAATAAATAATTTTGTTCCGGTATCAAACAGTCTACCGACAAAAACTACCCAAAAAATGGTTTTGGAAACAATCAAGCACACGTTTTTCGCCCGCGAAGTATTATTCGAGCGCTTTCAAGAACACACCCTGAACTAGTTTTGGGAAGCTTTCCGGGTCTCATTTTAGACAAAACAGACTTAATCTGAGAAATGCTTCGCTTATAAATACTCAAATAAATATTTTATTTCAATCTGTTACTAAAGACACACTGAAATGACTTAGAGGTTAAAAACGAAACGAACGCGAAAACATGCCACACTGAACAGTGATTCTATAAAAAGTTTAGTCGCTAAATTGGGACAGAAATGTCATTCACTTCAAATGAAGAAGCTAAAATATATAACAATATAAATAAGATAAAATATTCCACAACTGAAAAAAAAACATATAGAACTTTATTTACCCTAAGACTATAAACTAAAAACATATAGAGCTTTATTTACACTAAGACTATAAACTTGATAATAATACTGACGACAGAGCGACTCTTCAGTTGTTGAATACTAAATTACGAATTGGTCAAAACAACCCAGGGTGGGGTAAACAGAGGCGACGGAGCAGGGGGGTCAGGGGGGCTGTAGCTCCCCAAAACGAAAATTTGGGGAGCTCAGACCCCCACGTTTTGGTGCCGAACATATCGCTAGCGCATAAAACTGGTTTGGCAGAATATTCAGTCTCGTGATCTTTTCACAAATCGTTCTATCAGGATCGCGCTTGGCGAAATAATATGTTGTAGGACTTTTTTTTAAGAACTCCGGCAGCATTTTATGCTGTTGTTAAAGACTACGTTGTACTTCAGCAGACAATGGAAGAGATAAGCGACACCACGCACGACAATACAATACGATACAATATACAATACTTTATTTAACAACGCATCATTTAGGAGCGAAAGCGCTCGTTAAAACATGTGCATGAACACAAAAAGTAACGACGAGTATGGACAAAGGGCAAACGGAGTGCTAGCAAGCCTCGATAAATTTGACTCTGTGTTTGGTCTTAAACTTGGCTGTCTTCTGTTTGGAGCTACAGAGCAGCTTTCTAGGACACTGCAGGGGAAAGATATGACTCTGCAAGAAGCTATTACCGCTGCAAATCTAGCCAAGAATCACTATACACGACTGCGCACAGAGGCAGAGTTCAACACATTTTACGAGTCATGTGTCTCTTTTTCAGAATAGGTCTGGCGAACCAGTGCTGCCACGATACAGGAAAATCCCTGGCAGGCTTGATGACGGAGCTCCTCCTTATCGGTTTAAATGTCCTAAGGATTGCTATAGAGTACAATCCTATGAAGCCTGGGACGAAGTAAAAACGCAATTGGAAAGCCGATTCAACCAAGCTAAGTTAAGGCCAGTCTGTAACTTGGAGAAACTTCTTGTGGGCGCAGCAAACAGCGACGACTTCAGCGAGCATTTGGAAGAGCAGCAAAGGTCTTGCTTTGGAACTGACATAGACTGTGGCAGGCTTGGGCACCAGTTTATGCTCGTACATGATGCAGTGAGAACTGCGCTGCCCGCAGTACGTCAGGTTACAAATAACATATAGATTTAGCCAAGCCTAAAGGCGGAGCTCCACATATCTCTTTCATGCTTATTGGCCCGTAAAATACAGTAAATTTTAGTTGTGCAGTTATTCCCCAAGAGGTGAAAAACAGCAAGGGAAAACATGCTGACCGCTGAGGAAACTGTGAGTTGGCTTATTTTTCTTCAAAGAGAAGACTTCAGCACGACTTTCACCGACAGCTCTTCTTGGAGCATTCTTTAGAAAGCTAACCAAAAAACCCACTTAAGTTGCTCCCGGTAGCGACTCGACAGACTTTTCCATGCAAATGCACATTTCTCACTGATTCCAATGCATCCCTCTGGCTGCTTAGTTCTGTTAACCATGAAACATTTCTCGAAATCTATCTTGCTAAAATAAATAGTATTTTCCCGGCATCAAAGCGTTTACTGGAAAAAATTCCCCAAACAATGTTTTCGGAAACTTTCAAGCACACGTATAACTATCAAGAGAAAATGGCACAAGTTTTTCAACCACGAAGTATTAATCGTGCGCTTTCACACACCCTGAACTAATGAACTAATTTTAGGAAGCTTTTCGAGTCTCATTTTAGACAAAATAGACTTAAACCGAGAAATGCTTTGCTTATAGTTACTTAAATAAAGATTTCATTTCGATCTGTAACTAAAGACACACTAAAAGGGCTTAGCGGTTGAAAACAAAACGAAAACGAAAACATGCCACACTGAATTCGCTCACTGAAACGGCGATTCTAAGTTTAGTCGCTAAATTGGGACAGAAGTGTCATTCACTTCAAATGAAGAAACCAAAAAATATAACAATAAAGGAAGATAATATATTTTACAGCTGAACAAAAAACATAAGGAGCTTTACACTAAGACTATAAACTTAAAAATGACGACAGAACGACTCTTCAGGTGTTGAATAAGTCAAAACAACCCAATACGCGTCGCCGAAGAAAACAACCTACATTGAAAAAAACAACACAGACTCAGTCTAGAATAGTCACGATTTCCACTTTTCGAATAAAATACACTAGAATTGCTCCAAGAAAAATATTGAAAATTACGCACAAAAGTTCAAAAGGAAATATCAGGTTGCTCACTAATGAAAATTCCTTTAATGAAAAAGCACAGAAAAAGGGGACAAGAAACCTTAAAAAACATTAAATGTCATTCACATACGAAGCACTTGTTTGCCTAGGAAAGCAAACTGCATTCAATTTCCCCCTCGACTGAAGTTACTCGCAAGCCGGCAAACGGGAACTACAAGGTAATTTCACAGCTATTTTAAACAAGCTATTTTAAACATTTCAAGAAAATTACCGTAACTTACTAAACATGTAAAGTCACTCAATTAAACAATTTTTTCAATGTAAATCCACAGTCAAATCTGTAATTTACTTTACCACTGAACTGAAAGAAGGACTTGAAAATCTAAACGAAAGTCGCCGGGGTTTTTCCAGTTTTCCTTAATGAAAACACGTATTACTAACGCGTCTTACCTTGCATTTTCGATAACATGGACTCTAAAGTTGAATATCCCTTTCCTTTATCTTTTAAACGGCAAAGTAATTTACATTTCTGGCCCCTTTTTGACGAGAAACTTTGAATTTCTGTTTTGAATGGAAGGAGCCCAACACAAATGGTGCGCAATTTTCAACCAATCACTGGCTTGCTTTTGAGACGTCAATACGTAGTTATATTTACTTCTCAAAAACAATCGAAAGAAACTGTGGATCGTGATTAATTAATCACCGAAAATGTGACACATTATTAAACGGTTCGCTTTAATTTTACTGTTTATTTTGTGTTATGTCTTGATATTTTGGTGTCAAAAGTTTTTCCGTGTAAAACCTACCTTTTGTGAACATTTGTTGAGAGAAAGACGATGAAAGAAATCGTAAACACAACGCCAACGACTGATTAAGTTTGAGTTTCTTCAGTTTTTCAACAACGTTCCTTGCTCGTTCTAAGAAATCAAACACTGCAACAATTTCGCTGTTGTAATTTCTCCCTAGTTTAACTCTACTGTAAAGTGATTTTTCTTGGTCTCGCCGAGTTGCTCGCAAGAGAAGACATTTTTGGTCGCTACAGGCATAAAAAACCAAGTGCATCCATAACTCAACTGCATGCTTCGTTTTCGTTGGTCTTGCCCTTGCTTGGTTGCTGCTTTCTTGCGAAAACTTCAATGCCAAGAAAAAAATTTGGAAGTCCTTCGCTAGTTTCTTCCACTGACTGTCGTAAAGCTCATCAACAGGAACTCGCGGCTAAATTCGACGGGAACTTTGCAGCAAAATGCATCTGCACCCGTCATGAATCCGTGTTACATTCCACCATTTCGTCTTTTCATTTCTAAAATTTAGACTTAAAACTGAATTCCACAGTAATTTGTATTTGTTGGTTTCTCTGTTCAGTAAGAGTTTCGTCATTAGGTTCTGCTCTTTAAAAGTCATTTTCCTTCTTTAATAGTTTCGTATAAGCGTGTTCTTTTTCTCTTTTCCGTTTTTCGCTTTCTCTGTTTCCATTTTCTTTTTTATCTCTGCCTTTGTGGTTTTCTATTTTTCCTTCATCGTTTTTCCGTTTTCCCTTTATAGTTTTTTCTGTTTTCTTTTATCGATTTTTCCATTTTTTCGTTTATCGTTTTTCTTTTTTTCCTTTTTTTCGCTTTTCCTTTTATTAAATCGTTTTTATCACTTAGTGTCACCGGAAAATAAGACGGGCCCTGTAGACAAGACATCCGTTGGCGTTCTGAATGTTTATTCGCCATTGCAGCGAACTGCCATGGATTTTATTGGACTGGAATAGTGCATAAAGAAATTGCTTCCCTGTTGCAAACTCAATTTAACAACGTAAGAAGGGGGCTAAATAGAGGAATGTTGGGCAATATTGCCAGAAGGGAGCCATACACCGGCCCAGTGCGGTTGAGTTTGATAACATAGTTCGTCGATGTTTGAGGAGGTTGGTTAAACTCAGTAACTTCGGCAAAGATAATGTTCTTGCATCGTTTGGGTTCACTGTTTGACTTCTGGAAAGTAAGCGTTACTCGCGAGGGGAAATGCTGGTTTACCAGAACCTCCTGCAGGGACGCCAGAAGGAGGGAAAGTGTTCGGTCAGCTACAATGAGCGTCAAAAGTGTTGAGACATTCCCCTTTTTTTGGCATACCTAGCTTTAAAATCCCCCTTACCCACTAGAATATACCCCCCATACCCCCAAACAATGTTGAATTTGCTAGGTGGGAACCAGCGTTTATCCTGGTACAACATTGGATAGGGGGAGGGGGGATTTGTGTTTGAAAATCTTTTCCAAACAGCAAAAAGTGAAACTGACTACACTGCCATTACATTTTAGAAAATGTCTCAACTACTTTTGTCGCTCATTGTAGGTCCAGGGAGAGCAGAAATCTCTTTCCAAGAGGAAGAGCGTTTACATCTTCTTTCTTCTCCAAGGTTTCCTGTGAATGGGCTCCACACTGCATTCAGAAGTGACGGGATCTGGTGTAAATCGTCTCCGATTAAATAAACAGTTTCCGGCTGAGGACTTAAGACTTTTGAAAGCACGGATAGTGTGTGTTTTTCAGTCTTACCTTTCAACTCTGTTCACCATTTCTGACTTGCACCGTATGAATTTCCACGTTGACTTTGTGCCGGGTTTAAAGCCAGGTGACTTGCATCCGAATGGCAGAAGAATGGTAGGAAAGGCGGGAGTAGTAAGTCGGGCTCATATGGGGAATTAGCTGGCTTCTGATTGGTTGTTGGGGTTGCTAGGGTGGTTGCTAAGGAAGTAAAAAACCGCAGACCATAGGGAGGGCGACCTCAACCGGAAGTCACATGACCGGAAGTGACGTCACCGGAAGTCACGTGATTTAGGATGGGAAATGGCTGACCAGTGGGGAAAAAGGATGGTGGGCTCAGGGAACCGGAAGTCATGTGATTTGGGATTGGAAACCGCTGACCAGTGGGGAAAAGGGATTGCGGGCTCAGAGAACCGGAAGTCACGTGATTTGAACGAGAAAACCACTGACCAGTCGGAAAAATGGATTGCGGGCTCAGGGTGGGGAAAAACCGCTGACCAACGCGGGCTCAGAGTCCAAAGTCCAATTCAGGCACGGGGGGAAGGTCCTTACTGGAAAGAAAGAAAGACGCCATGTTGGAAAACAAGGGATTTTTTTTATTCATTGTTTCCTTGGTGCTTACTTGACCTAGAGACATCCGACTCGGAGTAAGAAGACGACAAGCAAGCAAGAATGTCAAGTAAACGGTAAAGCCCTTGAGTGTTCCTTTCAATGAGTTCCATTTGCATTTTGATGAGTGTTCCATTGTGGATGTCATTAATTAAATCCTGGAGCACGTGGGACCTAGCCCGGTTAGCTCCAGAACAGGCTAACTACTTAGATTAGTTTTTGAAAGAGATGAGGAATAAAAAAGGCTTACCGCTTGCTTGTTTGCTTGCTTGCTTGACTGCTTGCTGGCTTGGGAGTGAAAAACGGGGAGTGGAGGCGGCTTTTTATAGAGATCCACGCAAAGCATCATGGTACACCTAGGGGAGGGATGATCAAGCAGAGCATGCTGGGCCAACTAGGGGAGGGATGATGTTTAGGGGAGGAGGATCCAACAGAGCACAGGGTGTCCGTAGGAGGGGTGGGAAGGGGTGGGGGGACCCCCTCCCCCCTCCTTAGATGGTCCATGATGCATTGCGGGGATCAGGGTATATAAGTCAAGCGAGGCCCCAGGACGTCACTCCTAGCTTTGAGTTGGCGCTGTCTTGACTTATGTCAGTTGCTGAGGAAAAAATGTCCGAAACGAGAAGGCCCTTGGGCTCGCTAGCCGCCTATGTTAATGTGGCAGGAGAAGGCAGTTTAAGGAGGAGAGTGCCACGGGAGCTAACACATGTGGACAGGCAGACCATACGTATGTATGAGAGACGGGAAGAAACGTGGCGCCCCCTCAATCGTCGGCGCGTGGCGGCCTTCATACGTTTGTTTTTGTTGTACATGGTGTATGGGGAGAATGGTGGAGGACGCCCTCATCCCGCCACGGCCCGGTCTCTAAAGAAAGCGTTGGTCCGTCGGGTGATACCCTTCATTTACCGTCGCCTGGTCTGGACGATGGACGAGGCCTATTGGCCCGTCACCCTGGAGGATTTTAGAGAACTGGACCACTATTTGGCAGACCATTTGCCGCGAATCCAGAAAGAGGACGCTTGGGACACGGTGGCCTATTTTTTCAAGGAGGTGGTCCGCTGAAGGGAAGAGTACAAACGGTTAGAGGACCTGGAAAAGGAAGCAATGGAGAGTATACGACGCTGTTTAGAACAATGAACATTTGAACACTTTGAACATTTTATTCATGTTGAGTTTTTATTGTGAGTCAAGGCTACTGTGAGTCAAGAGACATTATTTATGACCATGGTGCAAACTCAGTGTTGTCAGTTTTTTATTGAATTTTTTAATTAAAAAGAGTTGATGTTTTTTACAAATGGTTGTCCGTGTCCATCTCTTGCCACGCGGGTTGGGTGTTCCTAGTTTCCAAAATAAAAGAATTGAAAAAGAAAGCTATGTACAATTGGAAAAATAAAAACTAAAAATTGGAAAAGCTATGTACAGATTGAAAAATAAAAACTAAAAAAAAATTGAAAAGAAAGCTATGTACAATTACAAATGAAAGTCTTCGAGCTCCAGGCGTAATTGATCAATGTTCTCGGGTAGACAGAACGTGCGATTGAATAAGGCTTGAATTTCTTCTCGGGTTGAACTGTCCAAATCACGGGATCCCACGATAGCGCTGCTTTGATGAAGGGTGGGCTTTTTGGGACCCCAAGGGACAAATTGACTGCCAGTGACCAGGGTGGCGGCATTCTCGTTGACTTGGTAGTAATGGTCCGAGCGGTACCACGATTGACTGGGGATGTTAAAGAGGTAGACGGGTTTGCCTTGATCCATGGCCAATTGCACGGTCCAACCTGTGCCTCCTTTCACGCGTTTTTTATCCTGTTCCAAAATGCCAAACGCATAGAGGGTATGTGCTTTTTTGGCAATTTGATAATTGCGTTGCAGCAATTGCAGGGTGTAAAAATGACTGGGCATTCGTTTCCCTAGTTTCTCAGCCGCCTGGTGAAGATGTGGGTTGGCCAGCATCAAGACTTCCACGGTGGAAGGGGTGATGAAGGTGGCTCGAGGATGGTTAGGGGGGACCAGGACTTCCACTTGCATCCCAAACTGTTTGGCCATTTGTTCGACGAGTTCATCGGTGCCTTTGGCTCCCCCGGTGTACACCACATGTCCATGGCCAATTTGCAGTTCCAAGGCCTCGACATCGTGTTCTCCGATCATGTCGATGTCGGGGGCATGCTTTGAATGAAGACTCAGGGACAAAGGGAGCTCCTTAAATAGGGACAACTGACCAATGGGAACACGAGAGGACTAACTATGGATAGGAAAAAGCTGACCAATGGGAACACGAGAGCTCCTTATAGGGTCATGACAAGCTGACCAATGAGAGCCAAGGGTCATGGGCATAAAAAGGTATGGGCGGTTGAGGGTGAAAACAACCTTGAGCGCGATGTCCGTCGATGTGTCTCCAGGGCGTTATCCCGGTCGGAAGAGAAAATCGCTCCAAAGCGTACACCCTGCGGGGAAGAAAAAGAAGGAGAAAGAGAATGTGGTGACGCCCGAGGACTGTGATCCTGTCGTACGCGAGGTGGTGGAAGACACCAGAGCAGCGGTGGAAGACATGATGAAAGAATTGAATGACATGGAAGAGCAATCTACACCACCTCAATTCACATTGACGACCGTGTATGACAATGCGGAGGACAATGAAAGAAAGTCATTTCCCCCTTCGGTGGACTATATGGTATGCCCTTGCCATGACGTGCGTTTGGAGGCACGAGAATCTCAAAAAGGATGGAAGTATGTGAAATGTCCCATTCAACCATGTTTGCTGTTTTGTGGACAAGATCAAGCCCTTGAGTATATGAAAGCGGTGTATAGTCAACCTCATCCAGAAGTGATGGACATGTGGTGTTGTTTGCAATGCTTTTGCCGTGAACCCGCCACGCCTCAACAGAGTCATTCCACCCAGAACCCCGATCGATTGTATGTGACCTGTTCCAAGAAAAAGTGCCACTTCTTCCGGTGGGCCGATCAACCGTTGGGTCCCAAGTACTGGAGTTGGTTTCATGACCATCCCCCCAAAAAATCCGATGCACTCGCTGAACCGCCTTTACCCAGCCGTGATGCTCAAGGATATCCCAAACGTGGAGTGGACATCCCTGGCCCGCCACCTCCTGTGAGAAGGAAAGAGGACCTGGATCGGCCCCTGACAGACTATTAGAAACAATTGTTGCGAGAAATTCAAGATCTCAAGAACCGTCAAGAAATGATGGTGGCACCGGCTCCACCGCCCCCTAAGTATAGTGACAGTGTCGAGAACTGGCAGAAAGGTCTAGAGACGATCACCTGTGGACGTCTAGGTCTCTTTTAAGAAAACTGTATAAAGGAGAACGAATAAACTTTTTTATTAGTGTGACCATGGAGTCTGCGTGGATGTGTTATGCGTGGGAGGGTCTCTTGTCTCTGGTGCAATGGCAATGTCATCAAACCCTTTGCCAAGTCTTATATGATCACCAACCCGGTGAACCCATCCCCATTCCCCCTTGTCCCGAGGACACGCATCCTCTCCAGATCTTTGAAGAAACCCCCGTGAACCGCAACCTGTATCGATGGGTGGTGTTTGTCTTATGGTTAAAAGCCCACCCGAACGCGTGGCGATGGTATCGAATCATTCAAAAGGCGCATCCCGACACTGTACCCACCATACCGACCTTATGGGATGAGTGCCAGAAAGTATGGCCCCTGGAAAGAAAAACGATGTCTCACAACAATGGTTGAGTCGTTACCACGATCCTCGAGCCCCCGGAAGTTTAGGAGGCGCGCAACGGTTTGCCAACACCCACCGTCTCCCCTTGAAAAAAGCACAACGGGTCTTGGGACGGGATTTGGCGTATACCTTGCATAAACCGCGACGTCGTCGTTTTCCCACGGTGCCCGTGATCGTGGGAGGTTTAGATGATCAATGGGTTGCGGATTTGGTGGAAGTGCAACCGTTGGCGAAGTATAATCGGGGCATACGGTATTTACTGACGGTGTTGGATGTGTTGTCCAAGTACGCCTGGGTGCAACCGTTGAAAGCCAAAACCGGGGTCGCGTTGGTCCATGCCTTTGACAAGATTTTGAAACAACGACGTCAACCCAATCGATTGCAAACGGATCGAGGGAAGGAATTTTACAACCAGACATTTCAACGATGGCTCGACGAGCAAGGCATTCAACATTTTTCGACTGAAGGGGATGCCAAAGCCAGTGTGGTGGAACGATTTAACCGCACCTTGAAAGAACGTTTGTATCGTTATTTTACCGCCGCCAACACCTTACGGTTTGACGATGTGTTACCCGAGTTGGTGCAAGGCTATAATGCCACACGTCATCGAAGTATTGGCATGGCCCCTCAAGACGTGACGTGGGACAACGAAGAAGCTGTGTGGAAACGATTGTACGGCAAACGGTTGAAAGGAAAGAAAAAACCCCAATTCAAAGTAGGAGATCGGGTACGTCTCAACAAGATTCATCGTACCTTTGAAAAAGGCTATCTACCCGGTTGGACCGAAGAAGTGTTTGTGGTGCATCGTGTGGTACCGGGACCCGTGCCCACTTATAAGATTCGCGAATGGGATGACACACCCGTTCAAGGCACGTTTTATGAGGAGGATTTACAAAAAGTCCATGTGTCCGACGTGTTTCGGATCGAAAAGGTACTTAAGCGACAAAAAGATCGTTGGTTGCTCAAGTGGAAAGGGTGGCCGGACAAGTACAATAGTTGGATTGCTAGCCAAGACGTGACGTCTCTCCGACCGCCCAAGAGGAAAAAGACCCAAGAGACCCCACCCAAGAGACCCAAAAGACGACGACGCGACTAGACAGGCATGACGTTCGTCCCCAACTCCTCATTTTACGTGACGTTGATGAGTCATGCTAGTACCAAGGAGTTTCCTGGGAACAAGAGCCATCATTTTAGAAACCGATTGTCCAAACCCATCCGATTTGTCGGACGAGGATGGATGGTGGGCATGGTGAGTTTGTCCTTACCCAGCATTCCAGTGATAGGGGAACAAGGGGTTGGTGATTCCCATCCTCTGTTGTACGTACGATGGCACGAACGCGTGCATGACAAAGACGATCAAGGAAATGATGTGTGGTGGCATCAACGGCGCGAACTCTTTGTCTACGGTCGAGATATGAGAGACCTCTTGTCCTCGCCGACGGGATCGCACTTTTTTCATCAACTGGTGTATCGTTACGAGCAAGCCCGTGCTAAACAAACCCAACCCCTAAGCAAATGGGCGGAGAATAATGGCGTCAAGTTGTACCCGACCTTTGAATGGACCTCAGAAGGGGATTTGTTGTTGAATACCGTCAATGTGGATTACAAAGTTCAAGTGGCACGCGTGTTATGGGGCAAAACCTTGGCCCTGAAAATGGGTGGATCGAACAAGTGTCCCTGGGCGTGTATCGATTGGGTCCCAATCTCTTGCAAGAATTTCATTCGGACACGATACCCACGCCGACGGATGTCCTCGATGCCAACAACAAGCCTGCCTTTTGGAAAGTGGATGGGGATTATATGGAATTGAGTATGACGTGTAATTGGCGGTTTGTGAATTTGAACGAGACCTTTCGTCCCTCGACCGAATTTCCCTCGACGCGTCCTTTGCACGTGTATTGCAATGTAGGGACCAGCAGCATGGTGGGTGGTCGCATCGCGGATCACTTACGAGAAATCAAGTACCATCCCAAAGACACCACGCACTTTGAACCTCGACACATTCAATATGTCCCGGTACGCAATGAAGTGGTGGAAATCGTGGAAACGCAGATGGCCGAAACCAATGGGGATCTGGTGCAATTTGGCGAAGGGCGTACCCTCCTAACCCTCCACTTTAAAAGGGAAGTGATGGTGTGAAGAAAAAAGAAGACAAAATGTCATTCTACGTGGCGTTACCGAGTCATGCCAACCGACATGAATTTCCCAACAACCAAGCCAATTCGCTCAAGATTCGTTTACCTCAACCGTTACAGCTCACGTGGGGTGTATGGCAAGTCGGCTTGAGTGCCATTTCGTTACCGGACACGGGGGTCAGCATTTTTAATCTGCTGCCAGCGGATCAGTTCGTGTTTGGCACCTCTTGTTATCGATTGACCTCCTCCGCGGGACGTAAGGTCTTTAGCTTCAATATGAAAATGGACGATTTGAAAGAGGATCCTTCCATTGTGGATGGCGTGACCTTTATGAAAGTCTTCTTGCATTGGGTGACACAACGTATGAACTATGCTTACATGAACTACCTTGGCGCACCGAATACGGAGAGTGGAAAAAAGACGTGTACGGCCTTTGAGTGGGACGGCGAAGATTTGGTGATGAACAATCGCAATGTCGCACGGTACAAGTACGTGCTTCCATACAAAGACAACACGACGATGTTCGTCCCTCACTTTAGCATTCATCATCTCATGGCCGAAAAAATGGGATGGTTTGAAAAAACCGACCGAGGACAATAGCTGTTGGGGCCCAACTTGAACATGGAATTCCGTGATGAACAGGTTCCCGACAATAAAAACATTGAATTAAGAAATAGCAAAAACGAACCGGAGTATTATCAAGTGACCACGGATGGTGGTGGGACCACATGGATTTGGTTGAGTTTCAGCGTGAATTGGCGTTTCACCAACTTGAATGTCGCGTTTCGTGCCGTGGTGGGAGACCCTACCCGAACGCTCCATGTGTACTCGGACGTCGCAGGCAGCAGTGTGGTGGGCAATCGCGTGACCGATTTGTTGCGTGAAATCCAGTACAAGCGGGAAGGACGAGGCACCATGTGCTTTGAACCGTTGCACATTCATTACCTACCCCTTCGTAACGAGGTGGTGGAAATCATTCGCATTCAAGTGGCCGAAACGATTGGTACCGGAGGAGACTTGGTCAAGTTTGGTGAAGGCCATACCATTGTCACGTTGCACTTCAAAAAGGCATAAAAAAGAGAGACGAGAAGGGACCCCAAGTCAATCATGCCTCCGAAACGACGACGACGGCGACGACCACAGCGTCCACAAGCGGGGGAAGGGATCAACACGGTGTTTGCTGGGATTCCTAAAGCCGCTTGGTCCATCACCAAAGGGGAAGAAAAGTTAGCCAAAAAGAATTACCTAAGATCGACGGAGAAACGCATGGAAGAAATGCGAAGTGGGAAACGCAAACGGTGGGCGGGGGAATCGTTTACGTGCAACCTCATGTGAGTATAAAAAGAAAACAAGGGTCGTGAAAAACAAAACAAACATGCCGAAGACAAGAGTGCATCGAAGGAGACGAAGAAGGCAACGAGGGGGTTTATTCCCACTCGCCGCCCTCATTCCAGCCTTGATCGCTGGAGGAAAAGCCGTGGCGTTGGGCGCAGCGGGTGGTGCGGCGAGTTACGGTGCCAAAAAAGGGTTGGAAGCAGCCTTTCGAAAAAGAAGACGATGACGGTATAAGAAGAGACGAGTCCTGTGACAAAAACAAAACGTGATCCTTGGTAACGCGTGAAGACGACGACGGCACGATGCGTGGGGGAAGTTTGACACGATTTCGGACAGACGAGTGGTATGATCAACATGGCAAAGGGTTGGTGACGGATCTCCTGCGTGGGGGTTTCCAAGGCCTTAAAAGCACGCGAAATCCTTTAAAACTGCCTAGTAATATAAAGAGAGGATTGGAAACGGGCTTCACACGAGGTGTCAAACGCAAAGCCGAAGACGTCATTAGAAAAGTAATCACCAAACAAGCCAAGAAAGCCTTGAGCAATAAGAACGTGAAAGAAGCCGTGCGGGTGGCCAGTGCTTTGTTTCCCAAACAAACCAAACGCGCTCGCGATATTTTTGGAGTGTAAACATGGAACCCGTGCATTCACGACCTCGACGGATTCGTAGTGATCGGGGTTTGTCTCAACGGGGAGGACTGTTTCCTTTTTGGAAACTCATGCGACGACAACGTGATGGATGGTTGAGTCCCGAGGTGATGAGAGTACCGGGTTTGATTTGAGACAACGCTTAGCACGACGACGACGACACTATAAAAACCCCTCACGACGACGGGGTACCACCACTCGACGACGACGACGACGCGACGTGAGTACGCAAACCGCACCGGCTCACGCGCGTTCCGAAGGGACCGTGAACCCCGCGTTACGGATTTTCAAGGTGCCTTCCACCGACATTAGCATCAATGCGTATCGCATGGTCACCATTCAACCCACCACCACGGGTATCAATCCCATGGAATTCATTGTGCCAGGGTTGGACGATTTTGTGGATTTGGGACGCAGTTACTTTACCATGGAATTGAGTTTGAAAAAGGATGATAACGGGAACTTGGACGCCGCGGAGAAATTGTGGCCCGTCAATAATATGGCCCATTCCATCATCAAACAAATTGACTTGCAGTTGAATGGCACGTTGATCAGTCCTCAATCCGACACCTATCATTACAAAGCTTACCTAGAAACCTTGCTGAATTATGACCGAGAAGATGGCAAGACCGTGTTAGGACCCCAAGGATGGTTCAATCAAGTGGATTTCCCACCCCAATGGACCGCCAACAATAGTGACACCCAAGCGAATGCTGGTGCCGGACATATAGACTACCAGAGGCTCCCTGCCAATCACAAAGGGGCCTTGGGCGCCATGAAAACCGAACTCGCCAAGTATGTTGGAGGTGTCACTCACAGTTTGGTGTTTACCCCACACTTGGAAGTGTTTCACACTGGCAAACTGTTGGTGCCTGGCATAGAAATCAAGATGAAATTTCATTTCAATGGCCCGAACCTGTTTTTCAATGGAGTGGGTGAAGCTGGCCGCTTGATAGAAGGGGATGTGAAACTACGGTTTCATCTACGTCAACTGCTTTTGAATGACGCCATCAACAGGAATTTGTCTGAAAGAAGACACGATGAAGGACAAGTGGCTGCTTACCCCACCGTCCGCAGTGAAATCCGGACCTTCAGCATGCAAGGCAACCTGACCCGCTTTGACATCCCTAACCTGTTTCAAAACAGAATACCTGACTGATTGATTGTGGGGTTGTTGGACAGCCGAGCCTTCAATGGAGATGTGACCCGAAATCCCTTCTGCTTCCAGAAATTTGGTCTGACCTCCATTAAACAGATTGTAAAAGGAGAAGAATACCGTTATGAAACCCTGCACTTAGTGCGCAACAATGGCAGCCGAGACAATCTAGGCTACTTCCGTTTTCTTCAAGCCAGTGGCGCTTGGTGTAAAAAGAAAGGCAATATGGTAGAACTAGGAGATTGCGGCCAAGGGAAAAATTGTACCTTGTACATGTTTGACAATGTAGCCAATGGATGTGCTGACAGTCGAACCCTCAACCCCAAGCAAACTGGAGATTTACAACTCGTCTTGGAATTTGGAGCCGCACCCACTACCAATATAACCGTACTCGTGTATGGTGAATTTGAGAACTTGTTGGAGATTGACAAGAACGGAGCCGTGTTGTATGACATTTACCAGCATTAAATAATGGAACACGTGGCCTTGAATAATGTGCAATTGGATTATTTAGCCCGAGACAACCCGCAATTGAAACGTTCCTTTTACGGGACGGTGGCCTGTGATCGTTTACCCAAGAGTCCTGTCAAGGCCACTTTGCAAGGGTACATTGTGAACACCGACCCGCACGATCAACCTGGACAACATTGGTTAGCGGTGTGGACCAATGGAAACGTGTGTGAAGTGTTGGACAGTTATGCCTTGCCCATGGACACGTACGTGCAAGCCACCCCGTTACGAGATTGGATCGTGAAACATTGGAAGTATGTGGTGACCAATGGCAAGTCCCTACAAGCCATCTCAAGCAAGAGTTGTGGCGATTACGCCTTGTTGTACTTGAAAGCCAAAGCCCGTGGACGGACCTTGCAAGAGTTTTTAAATGAGTTTTCTGATCATGATTATGTAAGCAATGACCATCAAGCAGGTCAACGCCTGCAACAATTAATTGTAGGTCAAGAAGCGAGATGGTACCAAGTCTGTTGTCACCCGTATCATCAATGTAATTGTTAAATAAAACATGTTGGAAAAAAAACAGTTGTTTTTATTGTGTCCTATCCAAAAAACGGAGTCGTAGCTCAGTCGGTAGAGCCTTGGACCCCCGAAAAAACAGGTGTTGGGGGTCGTGCGTGGGTTCGAGTCCCACCGACTCCATAAAAAGGTGCCTTTTTTTCATGGGTATTAGTCCTCATCATGCAAACGGGTCCACCGTTTCGTTTTCATACCCCATCCAGTATTTTGGTAGTGTGGCCCTCGGGATGTGGCAAAACCGTGTTTACGGAAAAACTCTTGTTAGAGAACTCGGACTTGTTTGAAACCCCACCGACCCAAGTGCATTATTGTTATGGTGCATGGCAAGATCGATTTCGAGGCATGCAAGATCGTGGGGTGGTGTTTCACGAAGGCATTCCCGATCATGACTCGTTGGTGCAATGGTTTCCTCCAGGGCATAAAGGGCTGTTGGTGTTGGATGATTTAATGGACGAAGGGAGTCACGATAAACGCGTGTTGGATTTATTCACCAAACATTCGCATCATCAAGGTGTGACAGTGTTGAACTTGTGCCAAGACATGTTTCCCGTGGGTCGATATGCCAAAAGTATATCCCGCAATGCCCATTACATTGTGGCGTTCAAGAACCCCCGAGATCAATTAGGGGTGCGCAACGTGTTGCTTCAATCGTTTCCTACCACCTGGAAAGACACGTTGAAGACGTTTCATCAGGCCACCACACGACCTTATGGCTATTTCTTCTTGGATTTACACCCGGCGTCGTCCGATCAACAACGTTTGTTGAGTCACCTATTAAAAGACGAAGGATGGACTCGCACCTATCAAAAACGTCTATAAAAGGGGACGACACCCCCTTGAACAGGAAAAAGAGCGAGCATGGCCGATGACCGTCAACCTCCGCAAGCGTACGATACCGTGTCCCCCGCGGGCGTCGGGGCGACCACGACCAATCAAGTGTCCCCAGGGACCATCCAAGAAATTTTGGATACGGGGGACCGAGACTTGATTGAGCAAGCCATGGAACAAATGCCTGATGAGGACTTCACCAATTATTTGGAATCGCTCCCTGACCTCCCAGCCCTAGTATGGCCTGTACAGACCTCTTCCCCCGCAGGGGTAGGAAGTCAAGCATCACATTCACCCTCATTCCATAGCCCACAGACCAGCTATGAGTCTTCCGGTGCTCGAACCCCTGCGAGCCATGTGAGCGTACCCTTGGCGGCGGGTGCTTGAACAGCAGCGGGTGCCGGGGGTGATGGTGATGATGGTGGGGGACGTCGTGGTCCAAGGATTAGCGTGAGAGGTGGACGTGGTGGTGGACGTGGTGGTGCTGGTGGTGCTGGTGGTGCTGGTGGTGGTGGTGGTGCTGGCGGTGCTGGTGGTGGTGGCGGCGGTGGCGGTGGTGGTGGTGGTGGTCGTCGTGGACGACGACCGAGACGAACACGAGGACGACGACGACGAACCCCCACTTCGCCTTTGACACCTGGTTCCAATCCAGCCACCCCTCGAGGATCTTGGACTTCTGGGAGCCAACCTCGTACCTTGCGTCAGGCGGATTTACAACGACGTTTACGTATGATGTTACACGATCAAGAACAATTGGCACAAGGACGTGAAATTGCCAAGTCACCATGACCAATAGCATTGTGACCAGTTATAAACAGGGAGGAGCACCGAGCGTGCAAACCTCTTCGTCCCGGATTTCGACGTGATGACTCCAAAAACCGTCGTGTCGTTATTGAATGGATCGAAACATCATGGCATTCAATTGCCACCGGAAATGTTACAACGCATGGATTCGTTGTATGCCTTTTACCACCAACAATGGTGGGGTTATCGCAAAATGTTGAATCATTTCAAGTGTGTCAATGCCTTGTTCAATGGATTGGCGTTACTCCTGATGGCCGCAGGCATGATTCCTGGACCCCTTTTGGAAAACAGTACGTTGGTGGCGTGTTTGGCGGCGGTGGGTACGGTGGTCAAAGGATGGAACGATTTTAAACAATACCGATTTAAAGTGACCATGAGTCGGTTTGCGTTTACCACGTATGCCAAAGCCTTGAAGGAATTGAAAACCCATGTGCGTGGTGTTCCCTTGGAGGATCTGGAAAGGTTTTTAATCAAGATGCAAACCTTGGATGATACCATTGTGGATTTCATCCCTCCGTTACCCAAACGATGTGTGCAAGATTACCACCGTCACTTTGTGTACCAACCCGTGGAAGCGCCATGCTATGTGGACGGATGTCCTCGTCCCTTGAGATCCAAAGACTATTGGACAGATAAAAAGCCGCTCCCTCCCAGCCCCACGCTCTTAGAACCATGGCCGTCAAAAGAAGAAGAAAACGACGTCAAGGAGGGGGTGCTATAAAACGCATGATCCCAATAGTCAACCAACGTTATCGTCGTCACCGATAAGATGCAACGTCTTCGACGTCAATTACCGTTTTTACGGTCCATGTTACAAGAAGCCAATCGTTTCAAACGTCAAGATTTGTTACAACATGCCAATGCCGATCAAATCAGTGCCGTGAGTGAATTGGTCTTGAACTTGTTAAAAAACAAGATTCCTGTGACCCCACCCATCCTGGCGAAACTTCGACCCTATAAAAAGGTGCTACGCGACTTGGGACGTCGTCGACATTCCGTGAAAAAACGTCGTGCGTGGTTGGTCCAACAAAAAGGACGAGGGTTGTTTCAAGGGCTTCACCACGTGTTATGTCAATGTGTTCGTTAACGCTTCCCACGTGGATGCGTCTGTTACAAGACGCCAATCGAGAAACAGACAAGTGGAAAGACGAATGTTCTTATTGGAAGCATAAATATCGCCTGTTGTATCGAGAGTACATGCATATCTTAAAGTCCCGTCTTTGTGAGAGCTGTCGTGAATTGGAAGACGGGGAACTTTGCCCCGATTGTAGTCAACCATGGACGAGGTCTACATGATTCCCCACAAGGACTTGGAGCAACTCATTCAATATTACAAAGGAGAACTCACCGAAAATGCCTTGTTGAACAAAGCTGCCACATTAGCCGCCAAAAAACATGTCTTGTTAGCCAACCCCCAATTGCCCCCAGCCCTGGTCAATGCTCAAACCAAACCGTTGAGTCAAGAATTAACCAAGTTAACCAAACGCATCCGTCAGTTTCTCGGAGGCGTGGGGGTTGGGGCGCCGGGTGGACCCCCAGGCGAAGAAGAGGAAGAGGCCGGGGATTTGGTGACGGGACCCGTGGAACAATGGTTGAAGCGCATGATAAAAGGCAGCCCGTCCACCCCCAAACCCTCCATTACACCAGCGACCCCGAAAGGCAAAACCACCAGTAAGATTCCCATTGTCAAGAAAGGGAGCCCCTCCAAGAGTCGAGGAGACGATATAAGTCGTCGTTTAGAAGCCATTCGAGAACGTCGCAAGACCTTGGAAAAAAAGTTAGCCGAGAGTTCCTGGGGCAAAGGCAAAGGCAAAGGCAAAGCACTCGCCCGAGAAGTGGAACGATTGAAACCCTTACCCGGTTGGGAAGATTGGGCTCGTGGCAAAAAGTTACGACGTCGATTGGATTACGACAGTGACTAAAGATGACCACCAAGAGAAAACGGACCTCCCAGAGGAGAAGGGGTGTCAAACGGAAACGCACCCAACGAGGAGGGGCAGTGGATGTGCAAAAATGGATCGCTAAAACGGGGAAGGAATTTCATTGGCCTGGGTATCAGTACATGGGCCCTGGCACGCATTTGGCCAAACGTCTGAAACGTGGGGATCCCGGGATCAATCGCTTGGACCAGATTGCTAAACAACACGACATTGATTACAGCCGTGCCAAGAATTTGCAAGACAAATGGAAAGCCGATACTAAGATGATCCAAGCCATTGATCGATTACCCGGCAAGAAAACCAAGACGGAACGCGTGGTCAAAAAAATCATGCAAGCCAAGAAACGTTTGAAATTGTAATTGTTTTAATGACACACCATGTAACATGTTGTTTTTTCGAGACAATAAAAAATGAAAAATGTCCAGAGTCTTTTTTTAAGTCACCAAATCATACATCAAATCGACGCCCTCGTCGGGCGACATGTCCTCCAACAAATCAACGATGCCTTCAGGGGGCACCAATTCCTCCAAATCAAAGGAAGAATCCTCGACATCCTCCAGCAAGTTGGTCCACTCGTCAAACGATATGTCCTGCAAAAAGGAAAGGTCGTCAAACGAGTCACATTCAGGGGGTTCCATGACTTGCATGGCCCCCGAATCCAAATCAAGCAGAGTATGAGAGTCATTCTCAAGGAGTTGAAGAAACGACTCCACGGGAGATTCACAAACGTTCGTATCCACAGACAATGATTCGAGCGAGTCACAAAATGCAGAGGAGTTCTCAGAGACTGATTCACAAACGTTCGTATCCACAGACAATAATTCGAGCGAGTCACAAAATGCTTTGACATACGTTGTCAAAGGCGTGCGCCCCGAAGGCGATTTCAAATAATCCGTGAGTGAAATGGTCAGTTTCAAAGGTCCTAACGCGTTCAATTTCTCTCGCGTTCTCTTTTTTTCGTTGTCTCTTCGTTTCTTGTTCGCCAGATATCGTTTTTGGGCCTCCACCACGCGGGCTCGATGTCTTTCCCGGTAGCGTTTATGGGACTCCGCCACGCGGTCTCGATGTCTTTCCCGGTAGCGCTTTTTGGTCTCCTCCACGCGGTCTCGATGCCTTTCCCGGTAGCGCTTTTGGGCCTCCGCCATGAGGTCTCGATGTCTTTCCCGGTAGCGCTTTTTGGTCTCCGCCACGCGGGCTCGATGCCTTTCCCGGTAGCGCTTTTGGGCCTCCGCTATGAGGTCTCGATGCCTTTCTCGGTACCATTTTTTGTAGGCGGCCACTTTCTCTGGGTGTCAGGCCCGGTACCGTCTGCATTTGGCCATGTTGCGTGCCGGTGATCTTTTTTTTTGACTTTTTTTTTCTCCCCAGCTTCGTGCGTTCGTACTCGTCGTCATAGTCTTCGTCGTCGTCGTCGGCGTCACCGTCGTCGTCGTGGGGGTCATAGTCTTTGTCGTTGTCGTCAACGTCATCGTCGCTTTGTCGGTAACTGACTGGGCTCCGCGACGGTTGCTGCAGCGGCGGGACTCTGGAGGCATCGGGGGATGGCGGCGGTGCTGGCGGGGGTGTTAGAGGGCGCTTGAACTGATAGCGCCAGTAGCCGCAGCAGTAGTCAAGGCCCTCGATAAACCAGTCTGTCGTCAACTGTGGATAACACCCTGGTGACCACTTTTCTTCCACTAACGTCTCTCGTTGGATCTTGGCGGCCCGTTTCTGCTCCTGCCTCAGCTTCAACTGCTCACCAAACTTCGTTACCCCTTCGTCCAACACACACTCCTCCTTCACCTTCTTCAAAATTTCATCAACTTCCAGATCTAGCTCAAACTCTTCAAACTGTTCTAACAGGTTCTCTGGACAAGAGGCCATGTTGAGATGCCCCAGCCCGAGTTTCGATCTGTTTTATAGTATCTCATTTCGTTCCCTGCGTGGCATGATGGGACTAACTAGGGAGGAAGGAGGGGGGTCCCCCCACCCCTTCCCACCCCTCCCAGGGGTACCACTGGGTCTCCCCATCACTATCATTCCCCCCTTTTGTGGCACACCGTGCCCTGTTTGGTCATTGGTTCATCACCAATTCCCACGTGACCTTTTTTTCTCTATAAAAAACGGGCACTGACCTCCAGCTAGTTCATCTGATCATGACCTCTCGCCAAGACGAAGAAGAGGAGGCGGGACCCAGCGACCTCGCCCACCATGAGGTTTTAGCCATGCTAGGTCTTGAGACCTCAAACTCTGAGAAAGAAAGAGACAAACCTGTTATGTCCTGAAGAGATGGGAGACAGCGAGGAAGATGACTTGTGCAATGACCTCCTCGATCATTTGCAACGCCAACATGCCTTTCAAACCCACCTCCTCCAACAAACTGGTTGTGGTGGTGGTGGTGCGGAGGGCGCCTTCGAGTTTGAGTTGGACACTTATGTCGATCGTTTGAGTAGTCGTATGGGTGTTCGTGAACGTCATTTCAAAACCCAGTTACGACAAAGAGGCAACTTTATTGCCGACGAAAACATTGTCCGTGCCCTACAAGACGGCTTACGTCGAGCGGTGAATCAAGTGTTAACCACGACTCCCAACCTGCATGATGAAGATCGACTCTATTTTACCATTGGTTCCAACCGTCTACACAATAATTTCCAGGGCTGGGGTTTACGCGCAGGAGAATGGTGAGAAGGAGGTGCTCGTTTGGATGCCCTCTTCGATCGGTTGGCCCAAGCACTCAACAGCAATGAACAATTGGAAATGGACGATTCGTTTCAATTGTCCATCACCCAAGTCCAACATGCACCTCAGGGAACCGGTTGACCCCGCCGTGGCAAACCCGGCCACCCCACCATGAAACTCTTAACGAGCAACAAACGGAGCGTCATCGGAATTCAAAACAAAGACGAACTTTGTTGTGCTCGGGCCCTCGTGGTCGCCACAGCCAGGGTAGACCAACACCCTAAATGGGAATCGATTCGAAAAGGAGGCAAACTGCAAAGAACCCTGGCTCTGGAACTCCAGCATGAAGCCAACGTGCCCTTGGGCCCTGGCAGCTACGATGCCTTGACCAAGTTCAGTGCCACCCCGTCCCTTGCCAATTACCAGATCATCCCGGTGGATGCTCACCGCTCCTTCCATATCACCACCTTTGGAGACACCCAAGACAAACAATTGATTTGCTCCACGACCATGGCCATTATGATGTCATTACCCGTTTACCAGGTTTTTTCGGGTCCGGTTACGTGTGTGCCCACTGTTGGAAACCCTATAACACCGAGGGAGAGCATGGATGCAACAAGAAACGTCTTTGCGGGGCCTGTCGCCAAAACGAGTGCCCCGATTTCCAGGCAGCTTACCCCCGAGGTCTGAAAGCCACACGACGTTGTCAACAATGTCATCGGGACTTTTTCGGAGAGACTTGTTTCCAAACACATCTGGCTGTTGACCATGCCGGCAAACAAGCCACCAACCCCCAGTCCACCGTGTGCTTTTGTCGACGTCGCTGTCCTGACTGTTTCAAACAAGAAGTCGGCCCCCAAGCCCTTGAAAGGCATCAGTGCTGGTACATGGACCGTCCTTCTTGCCATGAGTACGTGGACGCCCAGACCCATCTTTGTTTCCTTCAAAGAGCCCCAAAGCCTCAAGAAGAGAAAAAGAAGAGGAAGAAGAAACGTCAAGGAGGTGCTCGTGCCAAACGAGGGGCCGCCGCGAGGCTTCAAACCCCCAATGCACCGGAGGACGAGGAGCAAGACGGTGTGGACGACAGCATACCACTCTTGCACGTGTTTTTTGACATTGAAGCCATGCAATCCCACGAACAACACATCGCCAATCTCGTTGTGGCCGAAACCGAAGACGACGACGACCCCGTGCGTTTCCCAGGCGAACATTGTCTCCCCGATTTTCTGGAATGGTTGGATACACTCACGTTGAACGATACACGTCAAGTCAATGTGCTCGCTCATAATTTCCAAGGGTACGATGGGTACTTTGTGGTTCATCAATACCATAGTGACAACCGTATCGTCGAGCAGCTCCGGAACGGGTGTAAACTCTTGGAAGTCCAACACGATCGCATCCGTTTCATCGATTCTCTCAGCTTCTTCCAGATGCCTTTGTCGGCCTTTCCCAAAACCTTTGGATTGACGGAACTCCGCAGAGGCTACATCCCACACAAGTTCAACCTTCCAGAACACCAAACGTACGTGGGAATCATCCCGGCCCTCGATTACTACATGCCTGAAACCATGTCTCCCGAAGGCAAGCAAGCATTGGAAAAGTGGCATCAAGAGCAACGCGATAAGGAGGTGGTCTTTGACTTTCAGAAAGAATTGCTCGCCTACTGTGAATCAGATGTGCGTCTCTTGAAAGAAGGATGTCTGACTTTCAAACGGTTGTTTCAAGCTCAAGCGGGCTTCAACCCTTTTGACCACATCACGATTGCTTCTGCCTGTAACCGGGATCTACGCATGAACCGAATGATCCCCAACAGTATTGCCAGTGAACCCATCCGAGGATGGCGGAACAAACTGAACCAATCCGACGTTGCTATCGAATGGTTAACCTGGTGCGATCATCAACAGCGACAGCAGGCCTTGGAGAACCTGACTCCCGATGACTTGGAACAACATGTTCTGATGGCCAACGCCTATCCGGACCATCCCCATCCCAGTCATCGCCAATACGTACAACATGTACGCAATGCCGGTGAGGTTCGCATCCAAACCGTAGGGTTCGTGGACGGCTTCTGTCGGGACACCAACACCGTGTACGAATTTCAGGGTTGCTTCACCCATGGATGTCCCCACCATTATCCCAACCGCCACGAAAAACATGTGCGCCACTTTGATTGAACCATGCAAGATGTGTACGAGACCACGCAACAAAAAATCAATGCCCTTAAAATCCTCGGGTACACTGTAGTCGAAATGTGGGAATGCGAATGGGCCCGCCTCAAGGAAACCTCGCCCGACATCCGCACGTTCGTGGAGGCTCTGGACTTCAACGACCCCCTCAACCCTCGTGACGCCTTCTGCGGGGGTCGTACCAATGCTGTCAAACTGTTCCATCATCTGACCCCCAGTCAAAGGATCCATTACATTGATGTCACCTCCTTGTACCCTTGGGTCAACAAAACCTGTGTGTACCCCAACGGACATCCTGAATTCATCTCACAACCGGGTCACACCGACATCCAACAGTACTTTGGTCTCATCCAATGCAAAGTCCCGCCTCCACGTGACCTCTACCATCCCGTACGGCCTTACCGCCATGAGGGTAAACTGCTCTTTCCCCTCTGTGCTACTTGTGTTGAAGAACAAATGCCAAAACCCCTTCTGGAGAGATCATGTCAGTGCAATCACACCGACGAGCAACGCGTCCTGACCGCGACATGCTGCAGCCCAGAATTGTCTAAAGCGGTGGAGTTGGGGTACCAAGTCCAATACATCTACGAGGTCTGGCATTTTCACGAGACCTGTGAAGGACTGTTCCGAGACTACGTCAACACCTGGTTGAAAATCATGCAAGAAGCCAGTGGGTGGCCATCGTGGGTCGGGGACGACGAAACCAAACGTCAAGAGTACATCGAAGAATATGAAAAACAAGAAGGCATCCGCTTGGAGTACAACAAGATCGAGAAGAATCGTGGTCTCCGCACCCTCGCCAAAATGATGTTAAATTCCATGTGGGGCAAGTTTGGACAACGTCTCAACAAGATCCAACTCCAAGAATTTGATGATCCCCACGCCTTGCATCAATTCTTGGACACGGACAAATTAGACGTGCGTCACGTATCCGTTGTCAATGACCAATCAGTGAAAGTGCTGTATGAACATCAAGAGGAGGACATCCCCGTGTCACCCAACCTCAACATCTTTGTGGCCTGTTTCACAACCTGTTGGGCTCGGCTCCGTCTCTACGCGGCATTGCATCAATTGGGAGAACGCGTCGTCTACTACGACACCGACTCCGTGGTTTATTTGACAGACGAGGGTCAATCCAACAAAGTCTTGGGCGATTACCTTGGTGAATTCACGAGCGAATTGTACGCCGACGACTACATTGAAGAATTCGTGTCGGGCGGCCCCAAGAATTATGGTTATAAAACGAAGAATGGCCACGTGGAATGTAAAGTCAGAGGATTCCGTCTGAATAATGAGGGCAAAACCCAATTAAATTACAACGTGATGCGTCAGAACGTCTTGGACGAGATCCAAAAACCCCTCAACAAACCGCGTCAGACCCAAGTCGTCAATTTCTACCAGATCGTTCGAAACGCCAAAAAGTACGAACTCGAAACCCAACCTGGGTACAAGTATTACCAATTGGTGTACGACAAGAGAGTGGTGGATCCTGTTATCTTCAAGAGCTACCCCTACGGTTACCTATGACGCGCTGGTCATCAAAAAGGAACCCTCACTACAACTTCTTCTTGTCTTTACACGGTGAGATCTCTCAAAAGGAACACTCATCAATTGGTTTCTTCCTCACGATGGAGTTGGGTGTCATCCGAATCTAACCATTCATAACCTTTAGTTTGTAGACTGGGAATGTGATAGTCTTTTGGGTCCATCAAAAAGGAAAACTCATCCAAAAGGAACACCATCAAAAAGGAACACTCATTAAAAGCATTGTCACTCTGTTGAAGGACCTTGGATCCATGCCCCCACGTGGTCGCCTGTTTGTGTAACACTCACTTTGGAATAAATTATTTTTTGTTTCCAACATGGCGTCTTCTTTTTTAGTTAAGGACCTCCCACCGTGCCTGAATTGGACTTTGGACTCTGAGCCCACACTCCCCAGCGGTTTCCCATCCAAAATCACGTGACTTCCGGTTCCCTGAGCCCGCGATCCCTTTTTCCCACTGGTCAGCGGTTTACCATCCCCAATCACGTGACTTCCGGTTCCCTGAGCCCGCGCTCCCTTTTCCCCACTGGTCAGCGGTTTCCCATTCCAAATCACGTGACTTCCGATGACGTCACTTCCGGTCATGTGACTTCTGGTTGAGCCCGCCCTCCCTATGGTCTGCGGTTTTTTACTTCCTTAGCAACCACCCTAGCAACCCCAACAACCAATCAGAAGCCAGCTAATTAACAATTATCCTGCAAAATCGCGCGGAATATCACCTGATACTTAGCCGACGAGGTCGTAGGCCGAGTTGGCTAAATTAGGGGATATTCCGCAAGATTGAGCAGGATAATTGTTTTATTATTCAACAAATTCTCATCGGATACAATATTAAGAATGAGAAAAACTATGGTTCTATGATGAAAACGCTAAAAGCTAGCAACACATAATAAAAATCAAAACAGAACTTCAAGAAATCGAAGTTTACTACCTGGGGGGCGTTCACTTAAAAAGACTTATTTACAAACTCATGTTTGGAAATGATGTGGCAAAGTAAAAAAAATATTGCTACCTTACCGAGAATAAGTCCTCTTCCTGTGAATTAAAATCTTTTCAACCTTACCACTTTCCGTGAGCAAGTGTTCTGCTTCGTTCGCAATAGCATTTTCTTGGTTGAATTCTCAGTATGAAAATTCCAAGTCAACCTCTGGATATCTTTGTGAGCTGAAGCAAATACTTGTTGACTTTTTGAGAGCATTTAACCGTGGAAAGTTTCTTCCAGGGAGTTAAAATTTCCGGAGAACACTGCTAAAACTGCCTCGCTTTTCAAAATGGCCACCAAACAAGCAATGAAAGAAAACCTGCAGTGCACTTCCAAATATGGTCATTTACGTATATCGCAGGATATCTGTCATGTAGGATGACAGATATTGAGGGCTTCCTTACCATATATGGGCGTAGTGACAATTTGTTGAATAATAATTCCCCATATGAGCCCGACTTACTACTGGCGGGAAAATGCCGCAAAGGTTGCTGGGGCTGCCACTTAGTAAAATACAAACATGAAAAAAGCGAAAAAGAAAAAACAATAAAGGGAAAAAGGAAAACAGGAAAAGGGGGAGAAAGTAATAAGGGTAAACGAAAAAAGGACAAAAGAAAGATGATAAACGAAAAACAAAGAACAAAAAAGGCAAAAACGAACAAAACAGGAAAAACAATAAACGAAAACAAAAAACAAGGAAACAGAGAAAACGAACAAGTGGCTTAACCGGAGTACGCTATTACGAAATTATTGGTAAAGTAAAAATTCGATAACGAAAGGAGGAGTCACGAAACATTTATCGAAGAGGGAAACCAAAAAAAAAAAACCGACAAATTGCGGTGAAATTCAGTTTTAAGTCTATATTTTAGAAATGAAAAAACGAAATGGCGGAATGTAACACAGATTCCCTGCGGGGACTGTTTTCGCATATGCTTCTCCACACTATTCTTCGTCTTCAAATTTCAGACATTTGTATTATTTATACTTTTCTCACCACGCAGGTTCGCACCAACAAGCCCTTGCGTGTAAAGAATTCCTTTTGTTTAATCTTCGTAGGCGGTTTCTTATTCTTCCTGAGCCGCATTACAAAAGCAAGTTGCGCAAGGATTGTTTTCTAATCGCCTTCGTTCCGAACACAGCAAAAATGTTGTTAGCGTCCCAAAGAAACTAAATCAACTAAATGAATGATACAATCGGTACCATACTTAATTAAAAATTGCAATTCAAAATAAATTTGAAACAGCCATAATATGAGCTCTCCACTCCATTCCCTTTGCCATTAAATTTTCTGATCCGTTGAAATGTCCCGTTGAATGAGATTGAACGAGATATTAGCAGGAATCGGCAACACTGTTGCTGTTCCTTTACGAAGGCTGTGCAACAGTTAATTGGTAGACTCAAAGATAAGTTGTCAAAGTCAAAATACAGAAGCGGGAGAAAAAGGAGAAGCGAAAATGGAGCATTCGAAATAACAGCTAAAGAAAGCAAACCAACCTCAGAGGGAGTTTATACTTTAACCAAGTCAAATCCGAGTCCGAGTCAAAATGCCGAGTCACCTATCAAAAGCGGTGAAATGGCGGTAAGTGAGGAGAAATACTGTAAAACTCCGAAAATATCACCCCCCATGTACAAGTTCCCCCGAATATAACCCCTCCAAATTTTAAATGAGAGAAGCCCTCCAATAATAAGCTGCCGTGGGTCCGGTAAGGACCCGGCCTCTAGCACAAACGGGATTGTTGGCATTCTATTGTGATGAGGTCACGAACTGGGAGGGGTGGGTTGTTCGTGGGAGGGAGTTTGTTGTGTGTGTGGATGGTGCTCGAGGGCAAACCAAACAGAAAGCGTGATAGGGTTAGCATTCCAATGTAATGACGTCACGAGCATGGAATGTGGGTTGTTTTGGGGGCGTGAAAACCTTTTTGGGGGAAGAGCCAAGGGGCGGCGGGCGCCCGAAAGGGCAGCGCACGGGACGACCTATCGAGGTGACCAGCTTAGTTGGCGATGGGATCGAGAGGTGGCGGGTTCAAATATAGCCGGGGTGTTAATTTTGTTTTCTTTTCTCAAGATATTTTTTCTCAAGGCCAGTAGACCGGGGAAAAAATTGGATATGGGTCGTACTCTTATTTCATAGAACTTTCGTTGACACGCGGACGAGTGTTGAACGCCGAAAAAAGATGGTGAGCCTAGAAGATAGATGCCCAAAATTTTTTATTTTTCCACTTTGACACACGGTTTTTTAGGCTGTCCTGGGGTCGTGTGGAGTTGTGTTAAAGTGCCACTGGGACCAGAATTTTGGTATTCCATATTTTTACATTTTTGAACATAGTTTGTGGTTCTTAGTTACCATGCCAAATTTCAACTTATTACGACGACTAGAAGTCGCTTTTTTCGGACGGTTTTTGCCGAGATTTTGCGGCCGCCATTACTGGCCCTTGTTCCGGAAGCTGGCTTGCGAAGGAGCAGAAGTGACGTCAGAGGCTCACCTCAAACCTAGTGCCTTCACATGGTTACTTGCCACGGGAAAGTAAATTGTCCTCGAGGAAAGATTTCTTGCCAAGTGTTTGTTGCTCGACTTTGAAATCTTCCTTGCTGCGGCAGTAATGACAGGTAGCACTTGTGTTGTACAATGCTAAAACAATAACTGAATCCAACCACCGAGCTGGTATTTTGCTTCATTGAAGCGCTGCGAACGGACCCGCAATGGAAAAAAGGACAATGTTCGCACTCACACACAGTGCGAATTTCAACCCGAGAGGCATTTTGATCATTTCACGGACGAGTTTTTCCAGAGGGCTGTTCAGGTCGCAAGATCCCAGAGGTCGATCATTCCATTGCCCATTCCAACTATATGGAAAAAAGAACCGGAAAAAAACATTATCTGCGCGAACAAGACGAAAGGTAATTTACCTAATCTTATAACGCAGTTGAAGTGATAGTTTGTTTCTTTTTCAACGCATCCACCATTGTGCAAAACTTATTTTCTTTTAACGTATTTTGAAATTTATTATCGTCGAGGAAAACCCTTTCAGTTTTGCCGTATGCTAGCGTGAAGATCCTCGGCGAATGCAATCCTGACCGCCTTGATTAAGCTGATATAGTTTGTACTGCTTATCTTTTCCTTTTTTTAATTCCGCGTGTGTTAATTTCAGAGCAGTAATCGCTTAGAAGCATGAACATTTATTTTATAACATACCATCCTGAATGTGGAGTAACTTTTCTCTCTTTATTCCCTGTCGGTGAACAGTCGATTGACATTATTGTTCGGGCAGTAGCAAAACGTAGGTTAGGTATTATTACAACCTATAAGAATTGAAAATGGAAGACATTCCACCCCTAAAATCCCTGAGCATCTGAGAATTTGTCAATGCTGCAGCTCAAATGAAGTTGAAAACGAAGTACACTTCCTCTTATCTTGCAATAGATATCATCCAATTAGAAAATCTTTAATGGACGATATTATTAGTAAATATTCCGATTTCGATTCTTAAAATTGTATTTCTCTTAAATAGCATTGACGCTTTCACTTGTTAAAAATTAGGTTACTTCATTTACGAAGCTTTTGCATTAAGAAATGGGTCAAAAGACAAAAATTGTAAATTAATCGATTTTGCAACATTTTTTCTTTCTCTTTTCTATGTGCAATGGCATTTGTAATTGGGAATGCAAATAAAATGTTGTTGTTGTTGTTCGAGATAAAGGCTTTAATGGATCGGATCGTCGGTGCGTGGAAATTGAAGTTGGGAAAAAATATGGGTCAAATATCACACGCCACTATTTGCCTAAGGGTTTAACAATGTTATTTCTTTTACCTGTCATAGCAATCTTAGTAAATGAACTACTAAGAAAAAAGATTAAATATCAAGTTATTATTTTTCGCAGCGAATGAGCGAAAGCTTCGTTTCCTCGGCGGTCCGCATGTTGTTGTTGAGCAGTGGAAAATTTTCATTGTGCGCTTTTAATTTTGACTACAAATATTTAGATTCCGGTCACACGAGGCCTTCCAGTTCTTTTTTATAATATATAATGAACATAAACAACGGCAGACAAGGTATTGCTTCTTTTATTTTCTCCCACACCAACATCGATCGACCCAAGGTTGAGAATTCGCCAGCATCAAAGTCTAAAGTTTTCATAGGTGTTTTGTCTAAATTTCCGCAGCTTAAAAGATCAATTCTTCGAATAGCCATGTCTATTTTGCCACAGGTTTACAGTGGATAAGAGTTACACAACCTACCTTGGAATGGACAACTTTATGATCGCTGTATAGCAGCTGAACAGCTGGCTGGTGAGCGCTATCCAAGCTTTGAATAACCGAGATGAAGCGATAAATTTTATCCACCGGACAGTGACTTATCCCTTGAAAAAGAGTTATCCACTTTTTGAGCAACTGGGGCCTGAACTACAATCATTGTCTAAGCATATTTCGCTTATGTTTATAACTCCCGCCGAATAACTCAAATAATATTGTCAACAAACCGTTTGTTTACAAGATTATTAGTTGAAACCTCACATCAGTTCTTACATCATACGGTAAGAAAAATTCTTCATTTGCCGAATGAAACGAATCCTCAGAGGCTTCGGAAGTTAAAGACTGTTCCGAATCGTAGAAATACTCTTCGGAGGTTTCGCAGTCGACGGTAGACATCTTCAGTCAAAACACAAAGAAACGCGACTGAGGTGAGCCTCTGACGTCACAAGCTATTAAATTGCGCAATCACCCAGGAACACGTTTTCAGTAATGGCGGACACATTTTACGCGACTTTGGAGCTAAAAAATATTAGGATGGAAGGTTTGTTGTTCAGTTTTCTGGGGAAATATGAACAAAACGCGATATTCTGCGACAGAATTTGGCGGAAATAAACCTATGAATTTTCGTCCCAGTGGCACTTTAACCCTTTGGCGACAAGCCCACAAAGCCATTCAAAGTAGAATCCTTCGAAGTATATAAATAGGCAAGTTTTGACGGGCTCTTAACCAAGTTTTGCGCTGTCTCTGTGGATGAAGAATTACTGGGGGTGTTTGGATCCTCGAAAATACCGTAGATTTTGATTTGCAAAGACAGCTCACAGGAAGGAATCGGAAGGAAATGTTTACTCAGGTGAGTGTTATGACTCGTGGGTCTTCAGTTTAGCTTGGCGTTCGCCAGCGGGTTAGGAACAGCTGGACGAGGAAAAAAATTGGTTGTTAAGTTTAGTTGCTGTCGAAAAGACTGCAAAGAAGTCTTTGTGTGTTGATGTTTCTGATCTGCAAGTGCAAA
Source organism: Siderastrea siderea (assembly GCA_964030785.1). Classification (NCBI taxonomy): domain Eukaryota; kingdom Metazoa; phylum Cnidaria; class Anthozoa; order Scleractinia; family Rhizangiidae; genus Siderastrea; species Siderastrea siderea. The sequence goes on along the minus strand of OZ034977.1, from coordinate 33,433,472 downwards.
CATTTCTTTATGCATAAGTTGACTGCGGGAGATAATTGGTCGTAATTAATAAATAAAGTCCACGAGAAAGGCGATTGTGTATGTTTTCATCTGGTACGGGTTTAAGTTATAAACTACCAAAAATCATCCACATCTTATAGATGTTCCAGGTTTTATTTACAGCTTTCAGTTTGAGTTTCATGCGGTTTACTTGACCTTATATATATGTTGCTCGGAATTATCGGCTAGTCAGGATTTCCCCCGTACGCGCATTTAATTAAATATTCCATGCATCATTGCCAGAAGAGTCCTGACTCTTTCCCGTTATTGAGCTCTCCAGAATCGGCCGCTATTGAAGTTTTTTTGGTTTCTGTAGTTCATGTCAGTTTAATTTCGTAGTTACCACAGTTGAATGTATTCGTGGTTATGACATTGATCTGACGATTTAACTCGTTATCCTGAACTTCCCATGGCAAATGATGTTTGTTCATTGATGATCACCAGAAGGATTCGTGAAATCCTTCTCATTTAGCTGCAAAATGTTTTGTGTTTTCTTTCGCTTAGCCTCTTAGAACGATCTTAATCGCGAGCTCTCCCTGGCACGAAAAGCTATTTAAATTTGATTTTCATAATTCAATTAGTAGAATGTTTACATAGGTGCAATTTTGGCATGATTTCTGACACGAAAGTATAATTGACAATCTGAAGTTTTTAAGTAAACTCAAACAACTTATATACACGCAAAAACTAGCCCAACCTCTGTTTCTCTTTAATTATGTAAGTATTCTTAATTCTACATTCATTCTATTATTACGAAAAAAAAAACACGATTTCCCAGACTTATTATAGCATATTTCTTTTCAAATGCGAGACTCCTTTTTCTAAACCCGTCAATCGTGGTCTCCCCGTTATTCTTTAATTTTGAGCTGCCTGTTACCCGTTTAATGGTGACGCCCTCTATCATGCAACCACATCCTGCTCCTGATAACCCACTAATATACACTCAACAACAAAGACAGCGGAGGCAAAATAGTAGTAACATCTAAAAAACAACTGCGAACTATCCGAACGGATCCGCTCGTTTTTGTCTAGGTGCGATTCATTCCAGGTACCGTTGTTTTTTATCGCATTTTTTCGCGGCTTTTTGTCCTTGGTTTCTGCTTCAAGATGGCCCCCAGCTTTCTTCTCGGAAAACACACACACGAGTTATTTCGTCTCGCTTGTCTCACAGCTTTACAGACAACACATCATGGACTCTGGAAAAAATAGAGAGAGCAGCAAATAAATGTTCTCTCGGGTAGTGAAGAAATGTTTTTTACAAGAACGTGAAAAGTCGCAAACTGCAAAGATTCGCATCGGTTCTCAAGTTTTTTCTTTTGAGGCGACAAATAGATCAATTTCAAAACAAACCAGTAAACACGCAGTACTAAAACACGATGCTTTTTCATCTGAAGTTTGTCTTAGTTGTTGTAAATACGCCAAGAAAATGAAAGACGCTTAGCCTCATAAAATCGACCACATTTAAAATGATTACTGAGGAGCGGAGGAGACAAACCTGATCTCTGGTGCTGCTTTCTTCGATCAGCTCTAGATCGCCTAAATCATCTATAAACGGAAGGGAAAGTAAAAAGTATTTTGAGAAAATAGCTATCGAAACATGGATCGATTGCAACGTTCTGAAGTTAGCATAATCTAATATGCATATATATTACAGAAAATATCGAGATGCAGGCAGATGAATAAACAACTTGGCTCACCTTCTAATCCCCTACACGCAGCCATGCTTCGGAGAGCAAAGGAGAGAAAGAAACTCGTAGAGCCTTCTGGGAAACTCTCCAAAGAAGATATACCGCTGACCAGTGACTCGGCATTTTGACTCGGGCTCGGATTTGACTCGGGAAATGTATTTGCCGCTGGTATTGAGTTGATGCAGTTCATTAGCAGGTTAGTAGTAAGGGGCGACCCTTCAGGAAATTTTCCCACGGTTATTTGCATACAGGCATCTGCGAGTCAGGTGACATAGGAAAGGATTGTGATTGGTGGAGAAAGGTCAGTGACGTCACACCGGAAGTGACAAACAGGAAGTAACGTCATAAATGAATGCTCAAATAAGGGGAATAAATCACCATAGCAACCAAATCAAATTGAAAACGGATTTTAATGATTGAAAAAAAGCAACACTTAGTTACAAGCGGGAGCGTGTGCCTGGACCCGAGTGGTCAGCAGCTTCTCACAAAAGAGAGTCCAAATAGCTATGTACAGGGTGGCAGTGTGGCGCTTGGGTCCTACTGGTCAGCAGTGTTCCATGAGAAAAGTCCAAAGTCCAAATAGTTATGTATAGGGGCGATTCTTGACTTGCATGATTCTTTTGACTAGATGTTCCGTCATGGTTTTCTTGCCGGGTAAACGATCGATGGCTTCAATCATCTTGGTATCGGCTTTCCGCATGTCTTGTAAATTTTGCGCATGAGTGTAATTAATGTCGTATTGTTTGACAATCTTCTCCAAACGACTGATACCAGGATCTCCACGTTGCAAGATCTTTATCGCTTCATTATTGTTGTGATCTGCCATCGAACAAAATCACGCACTCCACATTTTTTCTCGAGTTGTCGTTTTTTTTTGGTTGTGAAGATTCTTCCTTGCTTGCTTGCTTGTTTGGTTGCTTACTTGCTTGTTTGCTTGCTTGGAGTGAAAAATGAAGTGGGAAGAGTTGAGTTGCTCGGTCATATAGAGAAAAAGGGTCACGTGCCATTGGGTTGAAAACCAATGAAAAATGAGTCACATGAACGCACAAAAAAGGGGTGGGCTACCCATTCCCCTCTTTTGTTTCGTAAACGGGCAAAAAAAAGGGGGGGAGGGTACCCCTTCCCCTATTTTTCAAAGATGAAAAAACAAGACAATATTTGTAAATATTTTTTATTTGTGAAATTAAACAGAAGTTACTTTTTGTACAACAACAACAAACTCTGTATCCGTGTCCTTATCTTGCCACGCTGCATTAGCGTCTTGCAAACGTTCTTTGATTTTTTTTCATGTCACTATAAGAAGCTTTTCTTAAAGCTTTGACTCAAACGTAAAGTAGAATACATCTCTCGACGAAGTTTTTGAAAACGGGAACGTCTCTTTAACATTTCCTCTTCCGAAGAAAGCGGTTCCTTTTGAATACAATGAACTTCCCCATGCATAATGGATAATATACTCGAGTCTCTTCACAAAAGCTAACACGTTTCATGATGGGTTTTTTTACAAATGAAAGTCTTCTAGTTCCACTCTTAATTGTTCAATGTTCTCGGGCAAACAGAAGGTACGGTTGAATAAGGCTTTTATTTCCTGTTGGGTTTTCTCGTCAAGATCTCGAGAACCAACCACAGCACTGCTTTGATGAAGGGTGGGGGGTTTGAGATCCCAGGGTAAAAACTTGCTCCCAGCTACCAAACAGCCAGAATCGTCGCTGACGTAGTAGTGATGTTCAGACCGGTACCAAGTTTGACTGGGAATGTCGAACAGGTAGACTTCTTTGCCTTCATCCAAAGCCAATTGCACGGTCCACCCTGTTCCCCCTTCGCATGGCATCCTTTTCCAATATGCCAAAGGCATAGATGGTATGAGCCTTTTTAGCAATTTGGTGATTGCATTGCAACAATTGAAGCGTGTAAAAATGAGTGGGAACACATTTACACAGTTTTTGAGCAGCCTGGTGAAGATGAGGATTGGCTAGCATCAACACTTCTACCATGGCAGGACAGACGAATTTGGCTCGTGGATGATTAGGGGGTACAATGACTTCCACTTGCATGCCAAAATGTTTGGCCATTTCTTCCGCCAATTGATCGATGCCTTTGGCCCCACCCGTGTAGATCACGTGACCACTTCCGATGGACAGTTGCATCTCTTCTACGTCTTGAGCTCCAATCATGTCGATGTTGGGGGGCATTCGTCGGGGAAAATGTAACCTGTGTCGGGTCCCACGATTTCAAGAATGTCTGCTTTGCTTAACCCTAAAGCCAAGCTAAAGTCAATGCGTTGATGATAACAACACTGTTGGTAGGTAAACCCGGCAGCTAAACCTCGTTTGAAATGCTTGAACAGATAATCGTTGTCAAATTCGAAGTTTTCACGCTTGAGATTCTTGTAGTAGTCCATGGGATGGAATAGAGAAAAGGTAAAATTGAAATGAAAGGTGACCAATGGGAAAAGACTTGACCTTATATATACATCACGTGATGGGAAAATGAACCAATGAAAGTCGAGACGACCTGACCAATCGTGGGTATTTTGATCTTATATGATCATAAATTGATCGAAAATCTGACCAATGACCACCCAAGAAGAACCTGACCTATCAGATACATTTTGACGGTCGTCACATGATTGGGAAATGAACGAATGAGAAAAAGGTTTGAAGTGTGTGAAAAATTCACATTCAACCAGGTGTCCACCACGTGGGAATATGGCGATGTCTCTCCAGCTCGTTATCCAAATCCTGGTCGGAAGAGAAAATCTGGTTCTGCCAAAGGCACTAACCCTGCCGGGAAGAAAAAGAAGGAGAAGAAGGAGAATGAATCCCTCGTGATTCAAAATATGACACCCGTTGAATTGAAGAAAAATGAGGTGACCTGTTTGGGTGAAATGCCTAGTGACAATGATCCTGTGGCAGTAGTAGAAATGATGAAAAAAGAGTGTCACGATTACATCCCCAACCCTAACAACCCACATTGTCGTGGGGACATGGTGGAGGTGATTCAAGAGGGAATGTCTTACCCGCAACCCGGTGAGGAAGAAACCCAGGAAGCGGTGCAAGAGTTGATGAATGAGTTGAGCGTGAAGGACCAAGCCACACAAACTTATCCTCCTCAACCCTAACCTGAGGATGACAATGAGGTGTTTAAAAGAATGGTGAGAATGGCTACCATCTTTCAAAGCCCTGACTTTTTAAGACATCCCCGTGCCCGTTCGGTGGACTACACGGTTTGCCCTTGCCATGAGGTTCGTTTGGAGGAGTGCAAGTCCGAAATGGGATGGGAATACGTGAAATGTCCCAGGTATCCGTGTTTGCTATTTAGTGGTAAAGAGAAAGCCCTTGACTATATGGGGGAGGTGTATCGTCAACCTCATCCAGATGTTTGCGACATGTGGAGCTGTTTGTTGTGCTTTTGCCGTGAACCCGCTACGCTTCAACAGAGCCACTCCTCAGACAACCCCAAACGGTTGTTTCTGACCTGTTCCAAGAAAAAGTGCAACTTCTTTCGGTGGGCCAACAAACCTTTGGGCCAAAAGTACCACAAATGGTTGTTCAATAAGGAAGAAAAGCCACAACACCCACTCCCTACCCGCGATGCTGATGGCTATCCGCTGCGTGGGTATGACATCCTAGATTCACTACCTCCAACACCCAGAGTGAGGCGCCAAGAGGATGTAAAACGAGAACGTCCCCTGACTGACTATGAGAACCATTTGTTGCGAGAAATCCAGCAACTCAAGAAGCGTCAAGAGGTATTGGTGGTTTCAGCACCACCTCCACCCAAGTACAGTGACAGTGTGCAAAACTGGCAGAAAGGCCAAGGGACTGTAGCTTATGATATCCGTACTGGTTTACCCAGTGACGGTTTATTAAAATGCACCTACCCCAAAATTTTTTTCCCCGTCAAATAAATGCTGTTATCATTTGGAGCATTTCGTCACAAAAAGTTTTCGATTTGGTTTAATCCCCGATTTTCTGTGCGCGGTTGAAGTACGGAAAATCGGGTGAAAATAGACACCATTTTGGTTCAGGGTCGAGCAGTGAGGGCATGGGACTAGTCACCTTGTGACGTCAAATCAAGAACTCGCAGTCTCGCGCTATCTCTATCGGAGCTACAATGTATATTTCTCTTGAACTCTCGAAGATGTACAGAAAACTGTCGACGTTCGTATTGTTCCGAGACGTAGTTCCCAAAGAAACGAATCACAAGACGTATCACTACATAATACAGCATTTTTTTACGATGAGCGACCAGAGGCGAAGAGACGAAATGAGTGGATTTTGTAAAGCAATAGCGAACAAAGCAGCAGCTTTCCAAGCACTCGATACTATGCTCGATGCATTTCAAGCAAAGATTTGTTGTCGCAGAAGAAGGTGTCCGATCAAACGATAGCTTTTTGTGTATTTCCAATGATTCAACGGCCGATTAACCACAGAATACCCTGCCACATGAACTATTTTTTGTGGAGCCCTCTACGCGATACGCGGTGCGCAGAAAATTATTGCCTTTGCGAATTATTTAAGTTGGCTACCGGTAATCGCTAAATAATTACATGTAAGCGGTGCCCCAAACAGCCTAGGGTTTAAAATTAAAGACCGTTTTTAAAGAAAGTCCTCCTTTAGCAGAACCGAACGCGCTTTCTCCACAATAACAAACCATTACCATTATTCTTTATTCTAGTCTATGAACGTGCCTCGCTATAAGAAGTTTATCTTGAGTCATTTCAAATCACTCGAGCGAGCATAACAAAACATTACTGTGCAGAGATCCCTTGTTCATATCCTCCGTTGAAGTAGATTGCAAGCAGTCTCTTTCTTCTTTCATTACCATTTTTTGTGCGAAAAAAGGCCGAAAGAAGATCGAAGTGCGAGCGATGAGCGGCGAAGCCTCTAGTCGCGAGTTAAGTAGCGAGGGCCGGTTGATTTACATAATTTGTACATTTCTGCTCGCGCGTAGGATCTAAGGAAACGGTTCGCAGGTTGAAGCGAGAAAACGATTGGTAAGATAATCTCAGTTGAACCGATACTAACAAACTCTCGTGCTTATAGTTCTCGTCAATGTCCTTTAGAAAATAATTGCCTTCCTGATTCACTAGTGTTATAAATAGTTGTTATTGTTAACGCTGGTTACAGAAATGGACAAGACGTAAGTAACATCGCAGTTTCCACATTTACTTCTATGTAAAATAAATAAATGAAGAAAAGAATACTTTATTAAAATCTCCATTTTTATAAGAAAATCCCTCAGCTTGAATATAAATCTCAAATGCGAGAAGCGGAGAGCAGGAAAACCAAACGTGAAGACCGAACATGCGAAATAAAACATGTAAGCACTCACGAGCGAAGCTCATCATTCCAGCTTCTTCGCAGCCCTCCAAGGCCAATCGTTGCTTTATTTGCTCTTCCAGTTCTTAGTTTGCCTTTATTTCCTTTTTGCATTGAGCGATTCATTCTTCGTTGGTTAGTGGGTTATTAGCAGATATGGCCAGGGCGGCACTTTCTTCATCCAAATCATTTTGTCGGTGTACTGTCGACTTCGTGTTCCGCATCTATTTCGTATTCAGAGCTAAAATTCATCTACAAATCAGCAGAATCCGCGTAGCTCGTCTTAGTATCTGCTTTGGATTACAACATTGGAATTTAAGTTATACTATGACTTTGCTCGAATTAGCTAGAAGGTCAGAAGGCTTTGATCAACAGATTAAGTCAAAGAAATACAGCTAAAAACTAAGCGGCGTGGGATTTTTGGTTCTTGATCTGACGTCACAACTACGGCTCGCGCCAGGTTCCTCTTACACAGACTTGAACCAAATTTTTGTTGAGTTTAACAGGGCACAGAAAATCGAAAATTTAACCAAATCAAAAAATTTTTGCGAAGAAATGTTCCAGATGATAACAGAAATTATTTAGCCAAAAAACATTTTAGGGGTTAGGTGCACTTTAAAGAAAAAAACATTTGTAAGAAAAGGAAAGAAGGAAACTCTTTTTTTTTTAAAAATTAAAGCAGGTCCGTAAAAAAGAGAATTATCGACCGGGGTGCCGCTTCTTTTCAAAATACGCGCTCTCTTTTAATCTTATTTGACTTGTAAGAAAATTCTATAAAAGGAGTGTTGTTGTAAGAATAAAAAAGTTCAGTTTGAAAAAACCATGGAGTCTGTTGTTGTGTGTTATGCATGGAAATATTTATGGGATGTGATGAGATGGAACTGCCATCAAACCCTTTGCGCTTTTTTATATGACCACCAAGAAGGATAGAAAGTCCCCATTCCTACCGAATGTCCCGAAGACACACATTCCTTGAAGGTATTTGAAGAAACCCTCGTGGAAACCAATGTGTGCTGATGGGCCGTGTTTGTGTTGTGGTTGAAACAACACCCGACTGCCTTACGATGGTATCGAATCATTCAAAAGGCTCACCCTCGTAGTGTACCCACCATACAAACCCTGTGGATTGCTGTTGGAAGGTATGGTACCTAGAAAGACAAAAAGAAAGACAACCTCCCTCTCAGAGCAGTGGCTCTCCCGTTACCACGATCCCAGAGCCGAAGGCAGTTTAGGCGGCGTGCAACGTTTTGCCCGTGCTCATAAGATTCCCCTGAAAAAAGCTCAACGCGTATTGGAACGGGATATGGCGTATACGTTGCATAAGCCTCGACGTCGTCATTTTCCCACTCTCCCCTTGATTGTGGGTGGATTGGATGATCAATGGGTGGCGGATCTGGTGGAAGTCCAGCCCTTGGCCAAGTACAATCGAGGCATTCGTTATTTGCTGATGGTGTTGGACGTGTTGCCCAAGTACGCGTGGGTGCAACCCTTGAAAGCCGAAACTGGGGTGGGCTTGGTCAAAGCCCTTGACAAGATTCTGAAACAAGGTCGTAATCCCAATCGATTGCAAACGGATCGAGGCACAGAATTTTACAATCGTACGTTTCAACGCTGGGTCAAGGATCATGGGATTGATCATTTTTCCACCGAGGGGAATGCCAAAGCTGCCGTGGTGGAACGATTTAACCGTACGTTGAAAGAACGACTGTACCGTTATTTTACGGCGGCCAACACGTTACGTTTTGACGACGAGTTACCTCAATTGGTGCAAGGTTACAATGCAACGCGTCATCACAGTATTGGCATGGCACCCCAGGACGTGATGTGGGATAACGAAGAAGCCGTGTGGAAGCGTCTCTACGAAAAACGATTGAAAGAAAAACGTCCCCAACCCAAATTCAAGGTGGGGGATCGTGTACGTCTCAACAAGATTCATCGCACGTTTGAAAAAGGGTATTTGCTCGGTTGGACCGAAGAAGTGTCTGTGGTGCTTGGCGTCGTACCCACCTATAAGATTCGCGAGTGGGATGATACCCCGGTGAAAGGCACGTTTTACGAAGCTGATTTACAAAAAGTCCACGTGTCCGACGATGCATTGTTTCGTATAGAAAAAGTACTTAAGCATCAAAAAGGTCAACTGTTGGTCAAGTGGAAAGGCTGGGCTGATAAGTACAACAGTTGGATTTTTAGTCAAGACGTGACTTCGTTGAAGAAGAAAACATGACGTTTGTACCAACCTCATCGTTTTACGTGATGTTGATGAGTCATGCCAGTACCCGTGAGTTTCCTTACAACCACTCCTACCATTTCAAAAACCGTTTGCCTAAACCCATTCCATTTGTGGGACGAGGATGGCAAGTCGGAATGGTCAGTTTGTCGTTACCCACCATTCCGGTGGTAGGGGAACAATTTGTCAACGAAAAGGATCCCTGCTTTACGTACGATGGCACGAACGTATGTAAGACAAAGATGACCAGGATGATGAATATTGGTGGCATAAACGTCAAGAACTGAAAAGTTTGGGTCAAGACATGAAAGAGAGTTTGTCGTCGTCCACTGGATATCAATTTTTTCAAAAACTGGTTCATCGCTACGATCAAGAAAGAGCCAATCGAACCAAACCCAAAAACAAATGGGCTGAGGAAGATGGGGTCAAGTTATACTCTTCCTTCGAATGGACCTCCCGAGGGGATTTGTTGTTGAACACGACCAACGTGGATTATCAAAGACAAGTGCACGTGTCTCATGGGGACTAACCTTGGCACTGAAAATGGGATGGATTGAAGAACCCACCCCTGGCACGTTTCGACTGGGACCTAACTTATGGCAAGAATTTTACTCGGATACCAACGACAACAACAACAACAAAACCTTTATTTAGACACGATGGGGTAAAAAAGCTACATAGCCTGTGGGGTCGTGTGTAAATAAAACATTAATACTAGTAGATAAAAACATTAAACTATATTGAGGTAAAAAACGCTAAAGTAATCGCTAAAAATAGATAAATTGCTAAAATTGTTACAACGATAAAAAGATAAAAAGCGCTAAGAACTGTTACAATAGAGGTTATTAAAATCGTCATTTTTAATTATGTTCGACGTGTTCATCATTTTCATAAAACTCCTGAGGGATATTGCTTCGTGACACTCTCGCGGTAAAAGGCTCCAGAGCACTGCCCCTCTGTAAGATGTTGAAAGTTTCATGAAGTTGGTATTAAATGATGGGGGAATTAATAAATGTTTTTTTCTAAAATTGTACGAGTGTTGAAACTGGGTTACAAGTCGAGCCATGCAGGAGGGGGAGTCATTATGGTAGATCTTATAGATAAGTTTCAGAATCGAAAGTTTGTACGTATTTCTTAAAGTGTCCCATTTAGCGCGGTCAATGACTTCAGTAGATGGCATGTCTTTTGGTAGGTTAAAAATGATCCTTGCTACTCTACAATGTAACCTTTCAAGTGCGCCAAAGTCGTCTTGACGACTCATGCCCCCCCCAGACGGTTATACCGTACGTGACTGACGGGATTATGACTTTGTAGTATAACTTTAAAAGAACTTGCCGAATCTCGAACCAACGGATGTTCCCAAGGATGTACTGGATGCTGACAACAAACCCACGTTTTGGAAAGTGAATGGTGGGTATTTGGTGCTGAGCATGACGTGTAACTGGCGTTTTGTCAATTTGAAGTTTCATCCCTCCACGGAATTTGCACCCACCCGTCCCTTGCACGTGTATTACAATGCAATGTGGGTACCAGCAGCATGGTGGGTAATCGTGTGACGGATCTCTTGAGAGACATGAAGTACCACCCTCAAAACACCACTCACTTTGAACCCATCCACATTCAATATTTACCGGTGCGAAATGAATTGGTGGAAATCATCGAAACACAGATGCAGAAATCAATGGGGATCTTGCTCAATTTGGGGAAGGTCACACCATCCTGACCTTACACTTTAAAAGGGAGGTAGTGTGAAAGAAGAAAAAAAAAGACAGGATGTCGTTCTACGTGACGTTGCCCAGTCATGCCAGCCGACGAGAATTTCCTAACAACCAAGTCAATTGGTTCGAGATTCGCTTACCTCATCCCTTACGTTTACCCGGTGGTCAATGGCAAGTGGGATTGAGTGCCATTTCTTTACCCGATACCCGTGTGAATTTGTACGATTTCGTGAAGAAAGATGGGTACATTTTGTCGACTTCCTGGGACCAAGCCGTTCCCAAACTAGATGGAAAAGATGATGGAATGCAACCGACACAGGATTCGCTCAAACCATCATCAATGACATCAAAGATTTGGATTGGGTGGTGGATGGAGTGAGTTTTATGAAAGCTGCCATTACACACATCGAACAACAGCGCAAGCAAACGGCCGTCCAAGGAGGACGTTTTACCAATGAGCAGGGCAAACACACCTACGTTAAGTTTCGTTGAGAAGGGGAAGATCTGATCATTTACAATACCAATGTCCGTCATCGCGATCTGAACACGCGTGCTATTGCCATCTACACTAAGTTAGCTCTCAAGATGGGATGGTTGCGTAAAATCAGCAACAAGAATTCATGGGATCAAATACCCGACAGGAAAAATAACAGTGATTGGAACGATTTGAACGACGATCAGAGCAACCCGGTCTTTTGGAGTGTTTGTTCTATTTTGCCGGATTATTTACAATTGAGCATGAGTTGTAGTTGGCATTTCACCAACTTGAATGTAGCGTTTCGTTCGGTGGTGGGAGAACTCACTCGATCTCTACACGTGGACTCTGACGTGGCAGGCAGCAGCATTGTGGGAAATCGCGTGACCGATTTATTGCGAGAAGTCAAGTACAAGAGGGAAGGACGGGGGACCATTTACTTTGAACCGTTGCATATACAATACATCCTTCTTGGCAACGAGGTGATTGAAATCATTCAAACGCAAGTGGCAGAAACCAATGGAGACCTGGTCAAGCTTGGAGAAAGGAACACCATTGTCACGTTGCACTTCAAAAAGACATAACAAGGAGAACATTGAGTTAAAACACAATCATGCCTCAGAAAAGAAAACGACGACGACGACAAAGAAAAAGTCAAACCAAACGGTGGTAACGTACCTAAAGTGCCGAAGGGGTAGGAGCAGTGGCCGTTGGGCTTCCCAAAGCTGCTTTGAAAATCACCAAAGGGTTGGAAACGTTGGCAAAAAGAATGCTCGAAAGAGTCATTTAAAACGCGTGGCGGAAATTAAAAATGGTAAAAGAAAACGGTATGCCGGGGAATCTTTCAATTGAAACATCATGTGAGTTGTTGTCGTGTATAAAAAGAGAAGAGTCACGAGAAGAAAGAAAAAGAAAAAAGCGATCATTGGTGACGAGCAAAGAAGAAGAACACATGCGGGGCAGATGATTGACGTGATTTCGTCCTGACGGGTACGACGATCAAGATGGAAAAGGAGTGTTGGCAGACATGTCTCGAGGTGGTCTCCGAGGTCTTAAAGGGACACGAAAGCCTTTGAAACTACCTAGTAACACCTTGAGTGGATTAAAAGCAGGCTTGACACTGGGTATCAAACGAAAAGCCGAACAAGTGATCAAACAGGAAATTACCAAACGAGCTAAGAAAGCCTTGGGTAACATGAACGTGAAAAAAGCCGTGCGCGTGGCCAGTGCTTTGTTTCCCAAACAAGTGAAAAGGGCCTATGACATGTTTGGTGTTTAAAGAAAAGACATGCGGTTGCCTCCAGTCCACTCTCGACCTCGACGTATTCGCAGTCATCGTGGCTTGCCTCAACGTGGTGGATTGTTTCCTTTTTGGAAAATGATGAGAAGTCGACCGCGACGACAACGTGGAGGTTGGTTGAGTCAAAGTGTCGTGAGAATTCCACGATTTGATTTGGCTCAACGGTTGGCACGACGACGACGGTATAAAAACCCATCACGACGTGGTCGCTCTACATCTAGACGAAGAAGGAGACGTTAAAGAAAAAAATGGCAGAAGCTGCTCCAGCTCACGCTTGTTCCGAAGGGGCAATCAACCCAGCATTGAGAGTATTCAAGGTTCCTCCTACAGACATTAGCATCAATGCTTATCGAGTGGTGACCATTCAACCCACCACCACGGGGATTAATCCAATGGAATTTATCATTCCTGCTTTGGACGATTATGTGGATTTGGGGCGCAGTTACTTTACCATGGAACTCCGATTGCAAAAGAGTACCAAAAATAACTTGGTGGCTAATGAAAAACTTTGGCCCGTGAACAATTTGGCGCATTCCATCATCAAGCAGACTGACTTGCAGTTGAATGGTACTTTGATCAGTCCACAATCAGACACGTATCATTACAAGGCCTATATCGAAAACTTGCTGAATTTTGACCGAGAGGATGGAAAGACCGTGTTGGGGTCTCAAGGCTGGTTTAATGCTGTGGATTTCCCGCCCCAATGGACTGCCAATAACACAGAAAGCACCACTCCTCATGTGGACTACCGGAATCTCAGTGCCAATCACAAAGCTGCCTTGGCTGCGTCCAGAGCAGAAACCGCTAACTATGCTGGAGGAGTGACTCACAGTTTGGTGTTTACACTTCACTTGGAAGTGTTTCACACTGGCAAAGTACTGGTAACAGGTGTGGAAATCAAGATCAAATTTCACTTCAATGGTCCCAACCTGTTTCTGAATGGAGTAGGATTGGCAGGGAGATTGATAGAAGGGGATGTCAAACTACGATTTCATCTGTGTCAACTCCGTTTGAATGAAGCCATCTACAAGACCCTATCTGCCCAAAGACACAATGGCAAACAATTAGCTACCTACCCCACGGTGCGCAGGGAAATCTGAACCTTCAGTATGCAAGGCAATCTCACCCGCTTTGAGATACCCAACCTGTTTCAAAACAGAATCTCCGACCGTTTGATTGTGGGTCTGTTGGACAGTCGAGCCTTCAATGGAGATGTGACTCGAGATCCCTTCTGCTTCCAGAAATTTGGAGTGCGTTCCATTCGACAGATTGTCAGAAGAGAAGAATACCCTTATGAAACCCTCCAACTGGTTCATGACACTGCAGCCCGAGATAACCTGGGGTACTTCCGTTTTCTTCAAGCCAGTGGAGCCTGGTGTAAAAAGAAAGGCAATATGGTGGAACGGGGAGATTGGGGACAGGGTAAAAATTGCACCTTGTTTATATTTGACAATGTAGCCAATGGGTGTGCTGACAGTCAAAGACTTAACCCCAAACTAACTGGAGACTTACAACTCAGCTTTGAATTTGGAGCAGCTCCCGGTACCAATATAACCGTGCTCGTCTACGGAGAATTTGAGAACTTGTTGGAGATTGACTCGAACGGAGCTGTGTTGTACGACATTTACCAGCATTAAAGAAAAAAGATTACGGGGCCGTGGCTTGTGATCGTTTGCGCAAGACACCCGACAAGAAATCACCCAGAGGATACATTGTGAACACGGACCCTCTCGATCAACCCGGTCAACATTGGCTGGCGCTCTGGACCTATCAGAACGTCTGTGAAGTTACAGTTTGCCCATGGAGAGATACGAGCAAGCTACTCCGTTGAGAGAGTGGATTGTGAGACATTGGAAGTATGTCGTGACCAATGGAAACTCCCTTCAAGCCGTCAATAGCAAGTCTTGTGGGGATTACGCCTTGTTGTACTTGAAAGCCAAAGCCCGTGGACGCACGTTGCAATAATTTTTAAATGACTTTTCAGATTACGATTATGTAAGCAATGATCATAAAGTTGGTCAAAGAGTCAAACAGTTAATTGTTAGTAACGAATCGGTTTGGCACAAAGTGTGTCGAAGCCCTTATCACCAGCGTTGTTGTCAATAAAAAGGTTGAAAATGTACGAATGGGTGTCATTTTTTCTTTTCGTCAAGCAAGTGGGAAAACCTTTTCGCTTTCACACCCCTTCCAGTATTTCGGTAGTGGGTCCTTCGGGGTGTGGCAAAACCGTGTTTACCGAAAAACTCTTGTTAGAGAACGCCAACTTGTTTGAAACCTTTCCTACCCAAGTGCATTATTGTTATGGAGCGTGGCAAGACCGATTTCAACCCATGCAAGATCGGGGTGTGATGTTTCACGAAGGGATTCCCGATCACCAAGCCTTGGTACAATGGTTTCCTCGAGGGCAAGGCGTCATGGTATTGGATGATTTGATGGATGAAGGCAGCAACGATAAACGGGTATTGGATTTATTCACCAAACATTCCCATCATCAAAAAGTGACGGTGATTTACTTGTGCCAAGACATGTTTCCCGTCGGTAAATATGCCAAAA